>CM047431.1:43490731-43929378 GCA_026168455.1 Theocolax elegans | reverse complement strand
ACTAACATTCATAGTACGTATATACAAAAGCAGGCAAAATCTTGCATCGACCCGACATCTAGCGGTAAAAATAGAAAACTATTTGTGCGAAAGCTTGACTCAGTCGGTAATAGTAAGCACGTGTCTCATTAACCTCAAAAATAAAATTATATGCGCAAAACTACAATAACTAATAACTCACTGTAAATAACACACTAAATAAAGTCAGTAACAAGTATAAAACGCTGCTATTGAAGAGGCGTAGACGTAGATCGTTGTAGACCGAAATATTGTCGCTCCAACAGCACGAGTAAACAGGTATCTCTCCAAGGTTTAACCTCAAAATGTCAAGACTGCATCCAGAAAAGTCACTCGCGGCCGACTAAGTGCAAGAAAGTGAGATGCAGATTAGCAGAAAGCTTCAGGGCCGCATTGAGGACTCTTCTGTGGACAATTTACTCCAAGGAGTAAGAAAAATCAAGATTAGTGTTACAAAAGTAACAGAGCTTTCAAAGGAGCTGTGTATAGCTTACCAAAGAGAGAGAGAGAGAGAGAGAGAGAGAGCGAGAAAGAGAGAGAGAGAGAGAGAAAGACAAACATTGATAAAATTCTAACCATGAAAACAATGTTTTCATTTTTATGCCAGTGATGGTATAACTTTTTTTAATCTTAAAGTATAATGTTATAAAAATTGTATAAAAAATAAATGTATATTATTACATTATTTTAATTATATTTATTATATTATTATTTCATTTTATTTACATAATTTTATCAATAAATTGAAATGCATCAACTATATTGTCAAAGCAGGGAATAGATAAATTACCAAATTAAACACAAAATTTTAACAAAAATTATAAATTAAATTTAAAATTTGTTTCTGTAATTAATAAAACATGTTTTGTAATAAATTGTATTTTAAATTATAGAATTTATATGATATAAATTTAAATAAATCTGTTCCCTAATCAGGCTTAGCCCTATCCTCTTTGCTAATAATGTAGCTAGAGATATTACAATTTTAAAATAACATAATATAATAAATCATATTCTATATTTTTGGTGCTCGCAATCATCGCAAGACCATGACTGAGCAATAATAAAAATATATGCAATGAATATAAAGGAATCTTGCTTTAGAACTAAAAATCATTGAACGGTTTAAAAACTGTCAAAAATTGTATAAAGGCGAACATTTGTTTACGTTATAAACGTACATATAACATTCAATTAAATTTAATAATTGACATTATAGCTATTTTAATTTTTTTTATAATTTTTATCTTACTTAATGTATCTTATATAATACTTACTTATGAAGGTTGTTTTTAAGTTGTTTTAGTAAGTATAAATAGTTGTTATCTGTACGGATCTTAAATTTACGTAAAATAATGTGAATTATATGTATTAGAAAAATAACCTTAGATCTTCCAGTTCGGAGTTCCTAAATCAAAACGAAGTACGAGCGTAGCTTTGACAACAAAGAAGTTGTCAAATTATATATTTTCATAAATTACTTTATGTATATTGGTAAATTTAATTTTGTAATTATTCTAAATTATATGTGTAAAATGAGCACAAATTAATTATAGTGATTCATTAAAAATTAAAATATGAGTTTAATTCGAACACTCGTACGAGCAAGACGTGTTTATAATCGCTCTTCGTAAACATTATAAGCGCGTGATTGTATAAGACGAGTTAGAAGTGCTGAGTGTCGAGTATGGCAATTTATCATAAACATTTTAATTTTAAAATTTAATCTATATCTAAGTTTAAGTAATCTCGCTGAGTCTCTGACTACAGAGACTCGCGTACATAATTACTAACGTTAAAAAATGGCAAGTAGTCAAGCAGACCCAATGCAATCGTTTGCATCTATAGCTCAGTATGAAAAAGTACTAACTAGGGAACATGCTATCGTAGTCGATTCAGTCGAAGGTTTTTCAGTGCAAGATTATGCAATTGCTCTTAGCAAATGTTGCTAATCCGAAGAATATCCTGTATGCTTCTCGCATAAATCAAAGAAGAGTGTGTTTTTGTATAAGTGACGGAGAACTCGCAGAAAAACTCGTTAAGGTTAAAAGTGCGATAACCGTAGGTAAAAATGTTTTATCAATTAGACCCTTGGTATCAAAGGCAAGAAGAGTCCTAATCTCTAACGTTCAACCCTGCATACCCACGGTAGTTATTCTTCAAGAATTGAAATAGCTAGACATAACACCGGTCACTAACATAACTACGATCAAGTCAAACATTCAACATCCATCTCTAAGTCATTTACTAAGCTTTAAAAAGCAAATGTTTAAAAAACCTCAGGACATTTCGAATATACCTGGAAATATAAAAATTACATTACACGAGGTGAACTTTTGGATCTACTTCTCGACAGAAAAACTAACATGTTTTATATGAGTCTTCATAGAGTTTCTGCAATAGAAAATACTGAAATCAAATCGACATAAGCAACAAGTATCTTTAATTAAATATTTATATATTTGTTTGCTTAAACTCCATAAAGTTTCTGCAATAGAAAATCAACCTTCGGTACCAACATTCAAATTCCAATAGTGAATACCAATATTGGATACCAACGTTCCAAACCACAATGACTATCAATATTGGATAAACGTTTGATACCAATTTTCAAAACCAATAATGGGTGCCAATATTGGTTCAACGTTGGGTGCCAACGTTCAAACCAATAATGAGTACCAATATTGGTCCAACGTTGGGTACCAATATTGATTCAACATTGGGTACCAATATTGATTCAACGTTGGGTACCAATATTGATTCAACGTTGGGTACCAATATTGATTCAACGTTGGGTACCAACATCGGGTTGAAAATTTGAAATTAAAAATACTTGGAGATTAAGTTTTCAAAATTAGTTTTTCGTTAATCTATGCTGTAATGTAATAGCTATGCTGTACATACTAATAGCCTCTATGATTATACAGATTTCTATTTACTTATAGACACTAATTCACTATTACTATTTTTATATTATCATATTATCAGTACTCAGTCGTTGATTCTTATACATTTTTCAACGTCGTAAATTGGAATACGGTCGGGCACCGCATGGTTTTCACATCATCCTGCTCTGCTCAATGCTTCTTTGCCGTTTTTCGTGTTCTAAGTATTGTAAACCACTTGTCATGTTTTAAGTTTTGTAAAACCACTTAATACAGAATATTTTCGTAATTCATATAAGTGCTGTCGTATAGTCGTATCGATTCTTCGTTTCTGGAGTATCAATTCTTTGTTTCTGGAGTATCGATTCTTCAAGAATCGAATAAATAATCGATACTTTAAAAAAAGAATCGAATAAATTTTAGAGAATCGAGTAGAATCGCCCATCCCTGTGCCATAGTTGGTTTGGAATGTGGGTACCCAACGTTGGACCAAAGTTGGTATCCAACGTTGAATCAATATTGGTACCCAATTTTGAATCAATATTGGTACCCAACGTTGGACCAATGTTGGTAGCCAACGTTGGACCAATGTTGGTACCCAACGTTGAATCAAGAGGGGTACCCAACGTTGCCATGTTGGTAGCCAACGTTGGACCAATGTTGGTACCCAACGTTGAATCAATATTGGTACCCAACGTTGAATCAATATTGGTACCCAACGTTGGACCAATATTGGTACTCATTATTGGTTTCAACGTTGGCACCCAACGTTGAACCAATATTGGTACCCATTATTGCTTTTGAGCGTTGGTATCAAACGTTTATGCAATATTGATAGTCATTGTGGTTTGGAATTTATATTTACTTTTAATTAAGCATATAGTGAAAATAATTGTATAATAAATATCGAGCTCTAAAAAAAGCATAATTCGAAGCTTCCCACTCTGGGAAAAGTGACTATCCAGCATAGTAAAAATTTGAAAAATATTCTCAATTATTTTGAATAATTTAGATAAAAATAAGAAAAACAAGAGAACCTCAGTATTTTACTCAAAAAATTAGGGAAATATTTATTTATTTTTTATTTTCCATAAATTTCTAAATATTCATATGTTTATTTTAGAATGTACACCCTTCATGGTTATGATAAATTCAAAATAACGATTTTAAAGGGTTAAACCCAGGTTGTAATGAAATTAACAACCAATTTGATTTTAAAAGTTGTACGACGTTTCGTCTGCCGGGTTTTGCAGACCTCTTCAAGTACTAATTTATTGAACTAAAAATATAAATAAATATACAAAATCTTTTTAAATAACAACAGTTCACAAAAAAACACTATATATAACAAAACAATCTTTACCAAATAAATGTCAAACAGTTAGCACTGATCTTCCATTACTCGTAGATGAGTAGAGTCAAGTGCAAAAATTGTTATTGCTATATATAACGTTTACAAAAGATTGACATATGTATAAGATTCGCAGAATTTTACAAGTTCTAAGAATAATTTTCAACGGTTACAAGATGTTGTTGTAAATTCTACTCAACATAACAGTATCTTCTTTCTTATTAATAGTATTTTTAGTACTTTTAATATGAAGCATTTCAGAAATCAAACGTTTTTTACAGCAGTTTTCAATATCTAAAACTTTAACATTTTCGAAATCGAATTCATGATTTTTATTCTTCTTATGTAACCTCCCAACAAAAATGAAATAATTTAATGGTTATTTGACAGTTTTATATTTTTTCCTTTTAAAATTCGATAAAGTAAATGTAATTATTTATTTATTTATTTATATACCGATAGCTAAATATAATATTTCCTTGGAAATCAGCTAACTTTAAGCCAAGAATCGAGACACTTTTAGCCAAATTTTACAATTACCTAAAAATCCGTCATGATATCTAGTAGGAAGGAGTATAGATGCTAAAGTTATTTACTAAATACAAATCGAATAAATGACTGTTTAAAGGTAGTAGTGGTTTTTAAGAAAAAAATGGCAGGTTGCACATAATTATTGTGTATTATAAAATGTTTCACGATTTTATTTTGAATCCGGTTGCTTTTATTGTAAATACTGTTCACTGTAACTTTGAATTTCAAATTGATATTATTTAAAAAATACGGTTATTACTACTAAAATAAATATTTGAGAAAAGATTTAGATGGGATATAGTCTGTATACTCAATATTCTTGGGTTGGACGCACGGTCCTCTTCTTGCTTAAAACATATTTTATAAATATAATGTTATTTTTTAATCGCGAAATTTTATTGTGTATTATTAAACATATGTACCGCGTAGAAAGTAAAATTCAATAACAAAGATTACGATATTATTTGATTTATAACTTATTTATCAGATTTTATAATTATTTATGATGAGATTTGAACTTTAATTGCACGGCTTACCCGGCGCTTGTGAGAAAAGCCGATAAAAATCACAATTACAAAAGTATGCGTTTACAACCTAGTTTGAATTTCTTCAACATTTTCATTCGCGTAATTTATTAAATAGGTATATGTACACATACATACTTACACGCAGTGGGGTCAGGTAAAGGTATAAGCTTTCATTCATAAAACGAGATATAACGCGAGTAAATCAGTTGCAGGGTTTTGATAAATGGTCACGCAACGCATTTCCGTTTCCTTTTATTTTAAACCGCGCGGAGTGTCGGAGAGTTTGTAATTGTACCCGTACATAGTCAAAGTATTAGAATTTCAATAGACCTCGTGAACGAGGGTGCTAAACTTTTAAAACGTACGCGATAGGATTTATTTTTAACAACAATTATTTTTTAATTAATTTAGGCTTGATAACCATAACGCGTCGAGTATTTAACGAATTAACCGCGGTTTTGAAATTGTTAACACGTACAACTCGTGCGGATCAACGTTTCCAGAATAACGGAAAGTTAATTAACATCGAAACGCGCGGAATGATTTAAAGGAAAATATTGAATCGAGTGAAAAAAATCCTAAGTATTTCACAGGTGTACTCGTGCGACCGCAAAAGTTAGTGGCCGCGCGCACACTCGGGTAGTTGAGACAACCACATGGATTTAATAGTCCAACGATAAAGCTATTAGTCTTTATTAATACGTAATTATGGGAATAAAAGTTTTAGGAGGCCGAGATAGTCGTCCCCTCGAAAAGTTTCTCGCGAACGTGTGGCCCCCGCGCTCGCGGTGAAAACGCGCGTACATAACTTACGCGCGGGGCAACGAGCTTACCTTTCTTTCCTTGCTCTCCGCTCTTCTCTCGTTAACGCTTTTCATTCAACTCGTGATAAAGTTCCATATTAATTCCAAACTTCGAAATTAGGTATGATTGATGGAACGCTTTACCGATATCTTCGTGTCAATCGATAAATTTTTAATACTCCCGGCTGATTTGAATATTAAACTCATTTTTCCTTATGAATTTTATCTTATTTTTTTTTTGTTTCATTTGCGCCCATGGTAGAATAATATACTCGATAACCGTTTGTACGACGTTAATTACGGATTATTGCAAAATATTATTTTCATTATATAGATTTGTGGCTTAATCCAGTTAAAGTAACATATAATCGTAAAAATGCCGCAAGAGATGCGAGATGATAGTTGTGGTAGGGCTGGAACGAGCTCGTTAGATGCGAAGACGCGCGACGTATTTATTTAATAAAGCTAAGGACGCAACACTTAGGTTTCTGGCCGCGAGCACATGGAGCGAGCTGCCGGTGCCGGTGTCGGAGGTGTTGTACTCCCGCTATATACGGTGGTGGGTCCGGTTATTTTCTTCCTTCTCCGACCCTCGGCTTTTGCGCCGTGTCATCTTATGTCGACTCCCATTTGCTACTATTCCCATTCGGCTGCCTCAGCGAATGTAATCCTCGGGGATTCAATTAGCCTTCCTCGTGGATGCCGACATCAACCTTTCTGATTGAAAAGAGCCGTACTATTTTATTATTCGACGTCACGACTTATCTTTATATATATATTCATTACACGGATGACCTATTTTTTAATTTTTTTTATTATATTTTCTGGATATTTGGCGAATTGTGAAGAACGTTTACGATTAATTGTTATACGGAGAGAAGAAATCGCCCGAAAAATCAATACCAATTTTTAGTAGAACATTAAATGTATATATCAGTAGTGCTTATTTTTCGATTGCTAGTATTTATATTTTTAGTACCGACTGTAATATAGAATTCATTTTTTCAGTGACAGTATCGAAATTTTTGATGTCACGCCGACCTTGGATTCGAATAATCAGTTCCAAGCATTGAAAAAATCTATCTTGAGTATTCAAAATATTTATGCTACGGTTGGCATCGATTTTTCAAACGATTTCTTCTCTCCGTGTAACGGGATTTCGGACCCAAGTTGCAGGGATCTACACATTTCAACATAATAATTAGGTTGGAAATATTGAATTAAAAATCTGAACAACATTCACATGAGCTGTTTAAAACAAAAGCGAGAGCATGCCGTTTTGTTTTTAAGAAAACATAAATTTGATAATAAAAATTGAATAAACAATTTTTGGTCGGTAATTATTGGTCTAAAAGGTTTGAATTTTCAACGCCAAAATCGGAATTAAATTACAAACTTAAAAATCTGAAAAAATGTCTGAGTATGCTATTAAAAACATACCTAAGGACATGGCATTCACGATTTTTTAAAAAATTATTTGTTTATAAAGAAATATTAAAAATGACCATTATCTGAATCCGACATCCCCTTAAAAAGACAATGTTGCATAATTGATAGTTTAATTACAAGTGTATACGTATACTCGTATAATGAGAGTTTCATATTTTTTCGTATAGTCGAAGAGATGAATATTTTGAATAAGTCTGAAAACGTGGATTTTCCAATATATGTTTATTGAAAATAAATGTAGGGTAATCCGAAAGTTCGGAATGAAGTGGCTGAAAGGCAAAGAGGGTAAAGAAGGAGGAAAAACGGATAGGAAGAATAACCGGAAATCGCGGAAAAAGGCCCGAGTGCGCGGAGTCCAATGACCTCGTTCGCGAATCTGCGAGTTCTTCGAAGCGTGGATTTGAGCTCCGCCTCATCGAAAACGCTCGGTTTCTCCTCGAATGCTGGTGGGAGGTACTCGATACGAGTCGCTGGCAGGACGGAATCGTTAAAGGGTATAGCGATAAGCCGAGGGCAAATTTTATGTTAAAGAATGGCGAGAGTTTCTGAGGGTCTTCGAACCGCGGTACTGAAACCTCCATCCCCACACTCCCTCCCATTTCTCCCTTCAAAAAGTAGAAGGAGGCGAATAAAGGAGGAAGCCGAGGATATTATTGGTAAACATCGACATCCTACCCTCTCTCTCTCTCTCTCCATCATCCCTTACTTTCCATAGCGATTCGTTTTTTTTTCTTCGGGAGGTTCGTTCCGAGTAATCGAAATATCATAAATACCTATGCTCGTCGCGCCGGACGTAAGAGGGGCTTTACGTAAGCCCGGAAAGGACGTACGATGGATTACCCTGGACCTTATTTACTCGAATAAGCGCGCACCCTCGAATATCCGACTGCAAAATCGGACAATTTTTCTTTTTCATTTGTGACTGTTTTGTAAGAGAGACATGCTTTTTTGACTCTCGATTTATCGATCAGTGTACGAAGAATCTTAAGATAAGTACTTAGGCGTTTACAAAGCAAAAAGATGAATTTTGACTTTGTGACTAGTTGATTTAACATATCAACATTGGAACGGACATTTTTGAGTCGACGGATTATTCTTACTTAGAAAACTAATTTATACATATACAAAACAGTGTTATAATTAATATTAAATATTTACAACCAATAATTCAATACGGCAGTTTAAACATGGTAGAATATATTTATTCGAGTATTGAACAGCATCGTAAAATCGGAAATGTTTTCTGCATCATCCTTAAAAGTAACTCTCGAAAGCTTTATATCTCGTCGCATGAAAATTAATAGATAATAATTACTCAATCATCGTTACTAAATTTAAGAATGACATAAAGAAATTTGTTCGACTTCACTGTTATAAAGTAATTAATATTTCGAGTCAATACAATATTTTCTACTACATTTAATCCGTTAGGTCGAATTTCCAGTCATGCATTTAAAAAATCTGATTGCTACAATTGTAGCTATACTCCTCTTGTCGATATTACTCTCGACACACAATAATATTCGATTCAAGTGAATGACGGGTTGCGTCAATTAAGGAAATATAGTTTTAATTATAGTTTTAATCAGAGTATATAATAATACCGTTTTTAATACCCGAATGACTATACAGCAATAGAATTACCGATTGATCAAAAAGTGTCTTTCCCAATGTTAATAGATGACCATGTGACTATCACGCGGTTTTTACCTACATTATCCGTTTGACCTGTGTTCGGCTTGCAGTGCGAGTTCTTGTATCAAGTATAGCTGCGAACCATTAGACGTAGTTAAAGTAAGCGTTATAAGTATCAGCTAGCGCGCAAGTAGTATCACTCAATAATTAATCCGACAGGCAGGCGCCCTAACTGTTGAAAATATAAGTTTAAATTGATTATTCGCATACATTATTATTATTTACTCAGTGTACAGTGTATTCGGTGGGATTAAGAATTTCGAAAGTTTTCTCGTAGGAAAGTCGTATCCGCGAAGCAGAAGAATAAGAAGTCATCGATATATCGTAACGTTGATTAAACGCGAAGAGGAATGAGCGATCGCAAGAAGATAAAACAAGCAAGGGGGTTATACCAGAATATTTCACTTTTTATCGGAACGATTGTGTATGCACCTCGCAATCTCGAAGGAACTTTATCCACCCGATAAATCGACGCCAGGATCATAACGTAGATTTTTTCCTTGGATATATACGCGGTTTAATAAAACGCAGACGCGGACATGATGCGAATATCTACCGACATTTCCTTCGAATTAAAATGTCACGTTGGCTTTATGCGATACTTCCTACATCTCGGATTTTTTTTTCTTTTAACTAAACGTTACACCTTACAATGCCTTCTATTTAACTATATATAGCAGCGAGTTTTGTATTAATCGTTCACGTTATTAATAAGGAAACAATCTGACTAAACGAGCTGCGAGTTGAGAGTAACGTGGTAGTAGTCGACGGGATATCAATTAATAATGTTCCGTAAGGATAAGAACGCGACGATTAATCAAAAGCAGGAGAATCGCAACAAAGGTAAATCAAGGGAAATAAGCGCGGTACACGTTGAGAAATGGAAAGAACGGTAGCGAAACAGAGGAGAAGAGAGATAGGTAGATACGCGCGTCAGGGAAAATCCAATTGGCAAATTCCTGGGCGTCACTGGGCCGCGAAATGAGGCGGTGTGTCTGGCTTCGGGTTCCACCGCTATGCCAAGGGTAAAAAAGGAGTGCGTGGAGCGTTCGTTGATAAATTGAGATTTCGAGTCAATATAGTAACTGTACAAACTTAAAGAAAATATTCGATAGATTTACCCGAAAGTGGATTTTATTTATTTTTCTTTTTTTATGGAATAAGAGAGTGCTATGCTAGCTTAGTGTCGCGATTTTATCAGAGTCGTCCCCTCCACCTGGAGGAATATCGTAAATCCATCATTCTCGAGAGGAGAAGACGTCGGGGAGTTTGATAGGTGCAAATATCACTCGTGTCCATAGCGATCCGTAGCCAGTGGCGATCCAGGGACAAGAGAGAGAACAGAGGTAAGCATCACTCGGTGCCAGCCGCCCTCGAGTCAAGAGAGACCGCGGGGGTGAGAAAGCCTGGGCAAGCCTGGGCAAGCATCTGGCGTCTCCACGCGAGTCGAAGATGAATCCTCCCGCGCGCCACCAGGAGGTATCGTATCAAGTGGCGATGCCGGCCAGATACGTTTCGACCGGACTCGAGTACCAGCGGCTCAGGCCTCTCTTATTCCACGAGAGGATGAGGAGGGGGCGGGGGAGTGGGTGAGTCGGGGGGAGAGATCGGGTTTTCTTGGCCCCTTACCAAACCAGCCTGGGACGCCTGGGACGTCTGGGACGTGCGGTTCGGTGTGTCTACACGTGCCGGTGTCGCGCAGGGCTTACTACCCCGGCTCGTATTTACCTACATTGAATCCCTGCCAACGTACAATTACCAGTTATCCATTCTTCCGACTGGTGGGCGGCTATGCCAAATTCAGTGGCACGGGCCTCTCTCCTCTCTCCTCGATCTACTACCTTCCAACCGACCCTCCTACCTCCCCCGGATATATCGGCATCCGTACGGGAACCCCTCCTATATCACGTACTCTCTACGGCCCAGAACTCGCTACGGTCCAGTTGTACCTACCCGAATCTTAGGCCTAGTCTTTCTCCTTCGTGTACCTTTTCGGCTCTTACTTTTTCACTCCAACATGCTGGAAATCCAAACTTTTTTTCGCTCTACGCTTCGAAGTAATTGCGTTTAGAAACGAAATGCATAACAATACGATAACGATAAATTTCTCGTAAATTTTATTTTCCATGCGCTTTTCATTCGATTTATCTTGAAATACGTCGAAATAGTTTGAGGATTATATGTATATAAAAAAAAATTGAATACCGGCATAAAAATTGAGGTTATTTTATAGATTCGTATACCGTATAATCCGCATATTTCAAATTCGCAATAACATATATAGGGAGGTATAATCAGATGATAAAACTTTCTTATATCCATTATTCTGGGTTGAACAATAAAAGGAAAAATATTACTAAACTTTTCGATAAAAATTTGTACCCCAATTTTTTTTTTTGTTGAAATCGAACGTATACCCAGTTCGAGTTGGCTGGACCTTCATCTCTATACTCGAAATGTCGAAATAATAATCGTAGAAAAAGTAAATCCCTATCGACCTAGTTGCAACACGAAACGCGACTCAACGGCTGTCCTCTCGGCGAATGGTGATATAACACTCAAAATCCGGTAGAAATTCTGATGCGAGACTCCGAGCAAGTGCGAGAGGAGACGCTTCACCCGCGGAATTTCAACGCCTCGTTTCGGTTTTATCGACGAGACACAAACACGTAGACGCGCCGCGCGCTTAACAACTCATAAACTCGTCGTAGTCGTCGTCGTCGTCGTCGTCGTCGTCGTAGTCGTAGTCGCGAGCGAAAAACGAACCAGCCGCCTGCTCCTCCTCTCCTACCGTTCCGGAAATTGAAACAAATATTTTACGAGCGCTGAAGTTACGAGGATAATATGGTCAAGAGGCGAAATTCCGACAGAGCCCGAGATGCGTTTATTTTCCTTCGTGCGTGGATTTTATGCGACGTTAAGCGGACCCGTCGCCGAAGCAGGATTAGGGCTGACCTGGACGCTTCGACGGCGAGTTTTTATAGCTGGATTACTCTCTTTTTTTTCTTTCCTTCCTTTTCTCCCTTATTTTTTTTTTCCTTCTTGATGTACCGGATGATTTTTTTAATTTACCGTGATTTACGACGGCTTTTTCGGGGGATAACGCGACGTTATGAAGTGGAGTGGTATCAAATTAAATAACCGACCATTTTTTTTTTTTAAATTTCTTTTTTCATAACAGCATTTCATTCACGATATACACAACGCAAGTACTTTTCAAATATATATGTTAGAAAATCATGATGCGAGTGGGTAACGATTATTTGAATCGAGTCGTAAGCGCGATACCGAAATCGAAGGTGGTTATTCATTTCTCCGTAAAGCCAGTCAGTCTCTCGTTTACGCGGAAAATCCCCTGGAGGATTTGGAAAATGATCCCCGATAACTAGAACCTGGAGGAGGAGACTACGATGCATCAGCGCAAAGTGTATACGTGCGACTAAGCCTCGGTTTCGCTCCTTCTCTCGCCATCACTTTTCGAATATATATACGCGATATCTACGTATGGAAACGACTTGCTTCTCAAGGACAGGAAGGGATGGATACCGTTTAAATTTTATCAGTCACTCCTGTCGATTTGCTTTCGCCTCCTTTTAGAATGTAATGTACCTTCGCAAACTAATCGACTGAATGAAATTACTCGTAATCCAACGATTTTTTTTATTTTATCTTAGTTAACGTGTAATTTGTTCGAGCTTATTAATTATTTATTGGGCAATGTTACTATAATTTGATACAAATAGCATCTCGGACGTGTTACACTATATAATTAATAACATGGAGAAAAGTAATTGATTAAAAATTAATATACTCTTTAGCAAAGGTGAGATATACTGTCAGAATTAGAAAAATTACTGTACTGTGTGATATAATTGAATATGTACAATCACGTATAGCAGTTTTTCTTATTCTGACGGTTTCTTCCACTTTTGCTAAAGAGTATAGTATTTTTTAATCAAATATTTTCTTTTCCTGAAAAAGAGCATAATTAAACAATATTTAGATCTTTACACAAATGTAATGGTTATACTAGTATATTACCTTTCCTTATTAACTAATAATACATTTTATTTTATTTCATATCGCTGGTTATTACTAAAATAATTTGTAGAATTATTTTGAGTTATCTTGTAAAAAATAAGTAAGTAACTCAGATATAGATAAACCAAATATATTTATATAGTATAAATAATATCATATACATAGCATATACTACGTCACGTGGCTAAAACGTTTCGGCAACGTTTCAGAAATTTGAAATGTTTCTTTAAAACTCTGAAAACGTAAAGAAAATCTCTAAAATGTAGAAACGTCTTATCGTTGAAAATGTTATTTTGAAAAATCTTGTCCTTCTCCAAATCATTACAAAAACGTTTCGAAAACCGACTAAACGTTTTGTGACGTTGTGTGAACGGTTTCGAAACTTAAATAATTATTACTGGAATAAAATTCTGGAGGGAGAATTTCGGAGTTTCTGCATCATTGTGTGAATTTTTAAAACTAATAAGAAAACGATGTGAACGAATTGCCTAAACGATGCATTAGGGAAGTGATCGGTGGGAATGCATCAATTCTCAAATGTAATTAATCAATTCGAACGCAAAAACTAGCTAAGACAATAATTCTCTTAATAATAGTCTACAATTTGTCGATTGATACCAAGTGTATAAACGTGAAAAGCTACGAATGTACGAGAGCCGTGAATATTCTTAAATATGGAGTGGTACGAAAATTATTCATTTCTAATTAACAATGCGGGGGAAAAAAGAACGAGAGATATCGAGTGTACGGATGTGTACATATAGGTGTGTGCGTGTGCGTGTGTGCGCACGTATTACCGAGATTGTCGAAAAGCCAATCCATAAATCGGCGAGCCAGCGCTTTCATAATTCCCCGATTATTCAAGCGATCGTCTCTTCCTCGAGGTATAATTCAGGTTCGATCGTGGGTTTTATCCCCGTCGTGCCGGCGCTAAAAGTCCGGTGAATGTAGACGCGTTTTGGCAGTCTTCCACGTCCTCGTCACCGCAAAACTCCTTCATCCGGTCGAGCCAGTGATTCCCGTCGCGGAGAAACCACCATTTCGCGCATGCATAATACATTCTAATAGTCGGCCCGACTCCGACTACGACTCCGACTCCCCGTACTATAGGTATACACATACGTATATACACCGGGAGTAGGCGCAACGTGGTCCACGATCATTTCGTCCTCTTGTTCGGGAACGGGGAATATTCCTCCTTTTCTTCCTTCTTTTTTTCTCTCTTCATCTCTCCTCCTCTCTCCATCTCTCTCCTTCCGGGCTGGGATCTAGTCGGACTTTCTCGCGGGTGCTGCAGAAAAAACTTGTGCCTCCGTGGAAATTCGATTTCGCGCCGAGACCTTTTCCACGAGTTCTCCTTTTGTCTTTCGCGCCCACGCAACCTCGTCGCTCTTAGGGCTACTCGCTTTCTCTCTCACTTTATTTTATCCTTTTGCGGACTACGTTTCAAAGAATGCATGAATTTTCTACCGATCCTTTTCTTCTTTTTCCTCTTTCTTTCTTTCTTTTTTTCGTTCCTTTTTTCACAATTGTCGGAGGCAAGTTTCTTTCTCACTCTGTTCTTTTTTCTACTCGAAACTTTCTCATCGCATAATTCGGCTTGGAAAAATAATTTTAATTTTGTTACCTTTGATAATACTATATGTACATATACACACACGGCGCTATTATACCATTAAATTTTGTGAGAATGGAAACTATTAATGTTATAATGATTGTTTTGAATCAGAATCTTACGTGCGTTTCAAATTAATAAAATAAATAATTTTAAAATAAATAATTTTTTCCATCTGTAATTAGATATAATATAAAGATTTATAATTGTTACTCAAACTAGAGAATGATAACAATAACTGTTAAGTTAAATGTTTCATATTAAAAAACTCAAAATTTAATAAAGATAAATATCAAAATGTTCAACGAGACATTCCCGAACTTGGAAAAATATTAATTAAACATCTGTATAAAGTTTATACAAATTTAAAATAATGTATTAGGTAAGATTAATAGTAATTTTGATCTTGTAAAATTTGATTTTGAAATCTCTCGCTCTACCTGCAACTGAGCTATTTTTATTGTTATGTTATGGCGTAAACAATAAAAATGGCTCAGTTGGTACATAGAGCATCGAATTTCGAAGTAGAAGTGTGGAAGTTCGAATCTCGGAATAAAATTTATTTTTTTATTTTTTTTTTATCCAAATTTTTACAAGCTCAAAAATACTATTTTTAATCTTACCTAAGACATTATTTTAAGTTTGTATAAACTTTATACAAATGCTTAATTAACATTTTTCCAAGTTGTGGAATGTCTCGTTGGACACGTTGATATGAACTTTCCCTAAACTTTGACTTTAGATAAACATAAATTTTTTTACGCGGGATATACCTGCATACTGAACGGTGGGTTTATATACTTTTGCAATAAGTTTGAAATAAAACAAAAGAATTAACCGAAATTGAAGATTTGTGACTGGAGGACAAGTGAAGATAGATTGTAATACCCAACTGTCTGACGGGATATCGTCGAAGATCCTAAGTATAAGAACAAACAAGCTGTCAGGGAAAAAAAAGTATTATCTCGCTGGCAATCGTCCGCAAAAATGTATTATCATCGGTTCTCGGGTGTGTATGCCCAAGCCAACTTTGATCCTTTCCTCACGCTCTCTCTTCCTCTCTCTCTCTTCCTCTCTCGGTCTCTATTTCTTTTTTTCGTATTGGGAAACAGGGGAGGCAGTTGATCGTACGGTAAATGGCCCGGGATAAGATGTTATCATAGTCGTTGCTTGCGCCCCGTAAACTCGTACTTCCTTCCCGGTGCCGCCAATTCCCGAAGGTTCACCCTGCACATACCTTGTTTGTGTCTACATGCATCTTGCCTCCCTCTCTCTCTCTCTCTCTCTCTCTCTGTCTCGAATTATATGAGCCGTGAGTGGCTCAATTATCGACGATGTAGCAGTGTTCTACGAGCTTTAGATCGTCAGGTTTATACGAATGTATACGATAACGAAATATAATTTTTAGTTTGTTGAATCGATACGTAATGGACGCGGTAGTTTGAAGTTGTAAATTTAACCCGTTTTCCGTAACCGGTACATTAAAGTACGTAATCAACTCCGCAATTAACAATTGTACGGTAAAGTATAGAAATGTAGGGAAAGAGAGCGGATCATTGATTGTATTAATGATGTATATATATACGTATACACACCGAAACGGTGGTCACTGGTAAAACCAAGGCAATCGGTATACGGAATTAAAGCAACGTTAACTTCCAGTCCATTATTTCTTGTCTATGCGTAAACAAATCTCCACAAAAACGTATCGGCGTTCGAGCCTGTAGTTGCTTCCCTTGCATTCGTTCGTTGCGTCGATGCTCGCTCTAATATAATAAATCTCGTGAAAATTGCGAAACGCGCGCGTGTACAACGCTGCTCTCCCGAAAACGCATTATCATCATCAAAGTGAAATCGTTCGTTCCAACCGATTGCTTTTGTTTACACAGCTAAATCCCATGAAAAAAAGTAATATACAGATATACGTAAATACTTTCGCGGTTATAATTTGCAAAACCGTGGAGATCCATTTGGTTTGAGAATTTTTAATATAACCATCGTCGAAATTCAATTTGTTCACGAGTTAGGTAACTACAAGTTTAAAAGACTATTTTTTAATTTACATCTCTTAAAAGGGAATTGGTTATTCAACATTGATGCACCTTAAAAGGCTTTTATAATTCAAGTAGCTTAAAAACTTGCAAGATCATATTAATTAAAGAGTATTTAAAAGTGTGGATTAAAGTTTACTTAAATCTATCTCTCGAAGAGTTGAAAGAAAAATGTGTGTTGCAGGGTTAACTTGTGGAAGATTATCAATAAAAAAAAGTTTGTCGAGCGTGAACGATTTAAATGAAAAGATTCGAGCTGCAGGGACGGGGATTCGGCGAACGAATTCGAAAAACGTTCGAAGCGCGTATCTATATCGGAAGAGAGAAAGAGGAAGAGGTCGTAACGTACAGAGAGGGGGAGAATCCATAGCATCTGAATCGGCGCGAAGGCAGAAATGTATACGATATCGCAGGTAACGCACAATTACCGCTCGGAGCGCAATTGGATTTTCACAGATCGTCGCGATTTACTCGGCGAGACTGGACGTCCATTCCGTTGCACCAAATTTAATAACGATTCGCGAAATCGGCTCGTTCCATCGGTATGTACGCGCGACCGAGGGATACAGAGGGAAAGAGAGAGAGAGATAATAATTCGCGCGCGCGCGCCCGCGCACGGGACGTTTCCGGTGAGACCTGCACGCATCCCCCTTTATTTCGGCGAGTTCATCGATTAGCGGGGAGCTCGGAATGAAGAGTCGCGCCCAAGCGCCAGAGATTGATGCGCATTTTTACGCCTGCGTGTAGCCAAATTGTTTTGCCGCTCGTACATTTTCCTCCGATTGATTTGCAATTGAACGTTACGCCTCGCTCGCTTTTATTTCACGCGGAATTTAATGTCCAGATAGATGGTTATGTTTGCTGCTTCGTTTTATTTTTAACCAAACAACAATAGATTTTACATTTTATTATTTTAGTTGCCTCGTCTTTCTTTTCCTTTTTTTTTAATCGACACTTTCACCCGGCGTACGCACATGCCACTAATAAAACTCTTTTATTTCGCGTTTTTTTTTTTTAAGAATTTAGAAAAGTATTTTACTTTGCGGTTCTTGTATAATATAAACAACGCGTTCGGCATTGTTACCCTACATAAAAATATATAGATTGAACGTCCCTCCCACCCCCTATACGTAACCGAGATTAAATTTTTGTTTTTATCGAATTGTACTTTCAAATTTACAATTTTAAAAGTCAAACTACTTGGGAGAGCACCATGATTTATATAGCAAGTAGTTCCTTAAGTTTTAAATTACAGCGAAATTTCGTGTGTTTTTAAATTTTAGATTTTGAATCACCGAAAACGGGAGATGAATCGGTTGACCCATTGTTTTTTTAGGTTACCCCGGTACGTATATTCGCATAACGCGAATTACCAAAATATCAAGTAAGCAATGCAGCTGCATTGTCAAACGAAAAAAAAAATCGTACCGAACAGTCATTTTTCAAAATAGATTAACTTGCATTCGAAAGCACAAGTTGAGTCTAAATCGCATCTCGTAAATCAGTTCACACGAATGATTTTATGGATGCTTTAATTAACTTGGAAAGTGTTTTTACGCGGCAATCATTTGTTACTGTTTCGCTAATTAAATTGTTATCGATCTTGAATGAATGCAAACTTATTCTAGGAATTTTAAATTCAGTGGTTGTAAGAAGATGTCGAAACCTTAATTTAGTTATACATATATACCTTTAATTTTTTATACACACAAGAGGTATAGATTTTCTTATGTTTTTGTTCGTCAGTTTTATAATTTTGTAAAGTGTTCAGTAAAGTGACATTTATTTTATTTCTACCAAACTTAACTATTTTTTCGTTAAAGTGCAGGTGTGTCACTTGCCGTCGAACGTTATAAACTTGCATTGTGGATTTAGTTCCAATTTCGACTTAAACATTTAAAACGTTATTTTTGGAACGAAAGCCGTAGATCCCTGTAATTTGAGGTTCCGTATTCCCTCGAAATAATGTTTAAAAGTTTTGATTTATTATTTTAAAGTTGGTTTTGGTAGGTAGAGAGTCTTTTGGCAAATGCCAACATAGATAGAAGTTACCGAGCGGTACACAGGCACCGAGGCTTTCATAGAGTTCAAAACTTGGCTTATCATCTCCCACGATGATGGTAATGCGCGGCAATGATTCGAGTTCGGTCAATAGATTCGAAGCTCTCGTATAGGAGGCGGAGGTGGAGGACGCGTCCTCTTTTCGACATACAACCACGAGGAAAAGAGGTCGATCGCTTGGTTACGGAAATTCATGATCGATCGGAGATTTCTGCGGTTCGACGAGTACTTCCAAGTAAACTGAAGCTTAAAACATATTAATCGTCCTCGATCGGCTAGAGAGATGGTAAAGGAACAAAGATAGGTGTGTACGAGTGTGATCGACTAGATCAGTGTCGCGATCGAGTCATTTTCAAGTTTAGCTATGTAGGTATATATACCAAACCGAAACAAGGGTAATCGAGCGGGAAAGCTCAGGAAAACAAAACAAGAGTATAGGGGAAGAGAAGCGAAGAGACACCTGATTACGCGGGTGCAACAACCTATTCGCTTGGAAATATAAGCCGCAGGAGCGTGTCGGTTGCATCGTCGCAACGGTTAATAGAACCACACACCGTCTCGAGTTGTCGACTATCGTGCGAGTGAGACGTGTATAACCTACTACTGGTGCTCTACTACTATTATCCCTCGGCTAGGATACATCGCTTTCGCCCTTGTACTCTTTGGGCTCTCGCGTGCCGGGATAATTCGCTTGGTGCAGCTGGCGCGTTAACTAAAAGGCGCGGCTCCGAACTCCCTACCTCCTATACCTGCACCTCGACAATGAATTTATGCGCTTTAATAAGAACTAGCGCAAATAAACGTCCTACAGTTTACTCGCTGCACTCCCTCTACCTCTTACTTCCTCCACCATCCCTCTCTCTCTCTTCCCTCTGCTTATCACTTATATGCTAATCTCAGTTTACCTTTCCTTATTTTTCACTTTTTCCTACAACATTTATATTTTTACGAGGGGTACTATATTTCTATTGTCATTTCTCAACGTATGTACAAGTTTTAATATCGTTGATGTATTCGAGTCGAGTACTCTCGTAATCATAACATGCAAAATTTACCGAGTTCAGTAGTACTCGTTCAGTTTCAACTACTCGGTTAAATTGTGTCGTATAAATATGTATACATCAAGCGAGAGCGATGATTTTTCTATTTATTGATTACGCTTATAGATATAATGTCAACGGAGATATATAATCCGAGTAAAATATTTTTAAATTATATTACAGCAATAATGTGTCGAAAGTAACGTTGGATTTGAAAATTTTAAAATGGCGGATACAAGAAAGTTGCCAAAAACTGAAATATCTACTTATTTCAACAAGAATTTGTATTATAAGATTTTTCTAAAAATCCAACCTCGAGTTTATAATCAACCACTTCAAAAATACTTTTTACTTAAATTTGTGATTTCACTTAAATTTCCACCTAGAAAACGTCATTTTAAATAACGCCTTATCGAATTTTCAATACGTGGAATCTTATGTATATTAAAGCTACTACTATGTAATTTTTCTTGATGGAGTAGTTTACAGTACATTTTCGCTATTTTCAAAATATATATCAATGCTGAATTGTAATAATATACGCTTAATGATATTAGGCAATATCTTTTTTAATTGTTCATATAATTTGCAGATAGAGAAAGGTTTTTACGTTGTATCAGCCTGCACTTTTGAGCTATAATAGTATATTATGCAACATGGGCGTAAAAAGCGGTTTTAGTCAGCACAAGGGAAAAAATCGTACGCCCGCGTTGCATACGCTAGTTTTTGCAACAGTGTGAGTAAAATTTTGTTAAAACATACAATAATTAAAAATGCAAAGTAATTGAACGAGGACATCTTCGTAATAAACGAATGTAAGACAATTAGAAGGCGGGTAAGGGGGCGGAGAGCGGGTCCAGGACTGCAAGCCCCCCTCCCTTAAAAAATAATTTTAAAAATGCTTTTATAAAATAAATAAAAATAAAAAAAACAAATAAACAAATTTCTGAATCAAACAATGTTTAATTATTCATAAATATATAAAGAGTTATTTATTTAATATTTACTTCATCTATTTTAATAGAAATAGAATTCTAATATAATTTATAAGATTGACGAAAATACTGTACGTATAATTAACATTGTCGAAAGTTACATATAATTAACATTCGTATGTATAATTGAACAAACTCCAATTACATAACGCAAATGAGCAATAATAAAACAATAATAAATTACGTTTCTCAGAACTAACAATTTCAGAAATTCATAAGAACACTAGGTATTTAATTATTTTATTATTTGTATTGTTTTTTAAATATGAAGCACAGTAATACATTTCTATCAAAGATATAAGAGAAGGGGAAATTTTTACCTGTATCAGAATATTATACCCCATTTATTAGTAAACATTGTGGCGTATAGTGTTGCGTATGGAGAAGGTGATAGGAGAGGACCGAATAAAAAATTGATCGGACGCCGGGACTCGAACCGAGGATCCGCGAGTTTCCAGTCACGAGACCTAACCACTAGGCCACCGTCCGCGATTTCTTGTCGTAGTTGCATTCGTCATGATATTTCGCGTTTCGGTCATCCTACACCGTTCTCACACACGCGCCGATCCGCGCGTCGATGTTACGTACGTAACACCTCCGACGGCCGGGAATACGACGTCCTCGTCGTGTTTTATTGTCATTACACCTCCGGATTATTTTTATTCGTCATTTACTCTTCTTTATCGACGCGTCTCTCGGATCCGCTGCGTGGAACTTCTGACTTCACGGGGACGAAACGCTATATTTCTTTATTTTCGAGGCTCGTTCGCTCGGTATACTTAATTATTATTTTTTCTTCATTAATTAGACCACGGAGGATAATGTAGGAAATGATTTTTACGTGGGTTCGTTCACTCGAGAGAGATACCAGCAGTGAATTAGTGGATTCTACTCTCCCGCACTAGGGATGCCATTTATGTTGCGTATGGAGAAGGTGATAGGAGAGGACCGAATAAAAAATTGATCGGACGCCGGGACTCGAACCGAGGATCCGCGAGTTTCCAGTCACGAGACCTAACCACTAGGCCACCGTCCGCGATTTCTTGTCGTAGTTGCATTCGTCATGATATTTCGCGTTTCGGTCATCCTACACCGTTCTCACACACGCGCCGATCCGCGCGTCGATGTTACGTACGTAACAATAGATACTGCATGAGTATCGTAAATATAAGTATTATTACCATAAACACATAAAACGTACATGTTATTATGAGACTTTTACAGAATACAGTGTAGATTAAAATCAAAAATAAAAATTTTCACATTTTACTCCCGCAAGTTGTAAAGTCGATTTTTAGTCACAGTGTTTTAAAAAGTACCATTTTACTCCCTAATATCGAGGACCAAAATCCAATTTTACTCACACTGTTGCAAAAAAGATTATAAACGTTCATACCATCCAAAAATTGTAAAATTTACCATTCTTGACATTGAATATATCCAAAATTATTAAATTTTAAACTCTGAAAATTTACATCAATGACCAAAATGTGTAGGAGTAAGTTTTTTCAAACATATGATAATGCGTTTCGTAACATGATCCATTTAGTCGCAACGCACTATAAAATTTAAGGGAGTTCCATACTCAATTTTTGATGATTAATTAATAAAAATGTAGAACAGTATGTGAAAAAATAAGAGAAGAGGTGCCTTCGTTTATTGACAATCTAACTGTCTGCTGATTTTTAGATTAAAATATTATTACGTTTTCGAGAAAAGTCTTACCAAAAATATCAAATCTTTTCATCTCGTTAAGGTTAGGTTCACATTTTTGGTAAGACTTTTCTCAAAAACGCAATTTTAATCTGAAATTCAGCACGCAGTTAAACTATAAATGAACGAAGGCGCCTCTTCTCTTATTTTTTTACATACTGTTTTATTTACAAATGTATTACTAATAATCACGATTGCCGATAAGGTAATCAACATCACCCCGTTAATTAAATAAACATGGCATGTGAGAAGTGCAGGTTCATTCAATGGTTTTGAACTTCGAATTTCTGGTCCACAATATAGGAACTCTTGTTGTCTATTATTTAGTTGAATACAACATACCAGGAACGTAGGCTTATCAAGGAAGAAAAAATGGATTTTTTTTGGAATGTAGTATCCAACCGAAGATTTTCGCGGATCAGCCTCTAGTCTCACTATTTTCTCTGATTCTTCCTATTTTTGTCATTAGCGATTAAATTAAACAACGGATTTCGTTGCTTCACAAGGTAAAGACTGTTCTCTCTAGGGACTGATCAATTAGTTATGATTAATTTTACATTAACTAATTTACGACTAATATAACAATTTAATAATTTACCAATGAACATTTCAATGATTTACAATGCGCAAACATAACAAGGATCTGTTGTACAATTTTTGACGTTCGTTATTTATGTATTATTGTTTAAAAAATATATTTCCACAATCCATAATCAGTTGCGTTTGTATATTGGGAAACGAAGAAGCACAGTTTCAGTTGAATATTTCAAATTGCGGAAATGAATCGGTGCATCACACGCAATATGAAGAGAAAAAAAAGTTCCAACAGAAAAACGAAAATCACAGCGTGCACGGGTTTACAAAGAAACAAGCCATCGCGTATACTCTCTAAAGAGAAAAAAAAACTAGCCGAGAAGTACAGCTGTTGATGCTACGCGCTTTTCCCTCGGGGATTCCCCGCGACGTCACAGAAGTTGTATCTGTAGAGGTACTCGGCTTTCGATTGACGCGACGAAAGCCAAGGATGTCTTGCCTATAGAAAGGCTTTCGATCCCAAGGGGATTTTTCCTTACTCTTTCTCACTTCCTCACCCCACTTATCTCTCCTTCTCTCCTTCTTTCCTTCTCTCTTTCTCTCCTTATCTCTCCCTGTCTAAATTTAATATAGAGACTCGATTGGCGAGAAGGTAATAAAATTGCTTGCTCCTCGAGCCAATCGCTCGAGAAATCCACGTATCTATACGGATGTAGCGTTAAATGTTATGGTCACATAGGATGGAGAAATTCACTTTACTTTCTTGTTTGCTTGTGGCTGTCGAGCCAACTTTTTCTTCTTTCTGTGGGGGGCTTCTTTTTTTTTTCTTTTTCGTTTACTTGCTTTCTTTATTAAGCAAACACACATATACGTACTCGAAGAAAAATAAAGTAGTTATTCGATTACTTTTTATTATAAATTAGAATTGTTCAAACGATGATCATACCAGTCTTTCACCTTGTATCGTTAATTTACAAATTAAAAGGAATATATAACAATTTCTTTTATTTTTAACTTAAACATTATTTAAATCTTATTTTATTATTCGTAAAAGATAATATATTAATTATCATTTTTATTTTTGTTTCAGGTGAGTTTAAATATTCTACTGCACGTATTTCGGATGCGGTAAGAGCCGTTTTTTTATACGCAATTATTTTTTTAATCGACTGAAGAAACTGAATAGGGAAGTAGAAGTATTAAATCGTTGTTTAAATATTAAAACATTTTCTTTACTTTTAGTCAATGTATACTTTGTACGTTGTAGAGTCGATACATTCACCAACATAGGGTAAGAATATTTTCTGAACTCAAAGATCCTATGTTAAACCCATCGTAGGAGACACCCAGTGAATTTCGGAACGACAACGGAACTTCTCTTTTCTTTTTCTCTTTTTTCAAAATGCACCATTTTAAAATACATTGGTCTCTTCCTCTCTACATTTTTTAGTATATATATGCGATACCAGCAGTCGGCTCGGCCAACTTTCCGGTATGTACGCGTATAACCACTTCTTCAGGATTATTTATTCGACAGGTTTCCGCGGGACTCGCGCACTTCCGACTGTTAATGCACCGACCGCTGTTGCTGCTGCTGCTGCTGCTGCTGCTACTTTCTCCTTAGAGGGATGAAATGGGACAGGGACTAAAGGGACGAATTTAAAGCACGAAATAGCTTCGTACCTGCGGAAATTCGGTTCTGTCTAAGCTAACTAGATTAGGTGTACTACGTTTTTTTTATCCATATTTTTGCAATCGAAACGCATAGAGAAGAAAGTAAAATGAAATTCACTGTATTCGTAATCAAACTTAATTTACGTCGGAAAAGTAGCATGTTATTCCCATTTTTCTTCTTTAAAAAAGAAATATACAATTCGTGGAAATAATTACTATTGATAGTAGTAAAATTAGAAAATAGCAATAATTAGCAATGTTTATATGAAATATTAAGGGATTGCAGAACCGGAATTGCAGGGATCTACACCTTTGAACCCAAAAATTATGTTTAAAATATAAAATATTGAATTAATAATCTGAACAAAATTCATACGGATAGCTTAAACTATAAGGAAGGGCCTGACATTTTATTTTTAAAGAAAAAATAATATTTGTAATAATAATCGAATAAACAATTTTTGGTCAGTAATTATTAGTTCAAAAAAAGGCATTAAAAACTTTCCACCCAAACATCCTAATTTAATTATCGATGTTAAATTCTGGAAAAATATAGGTATATCATTTGAAACATGTCTAAGGATCTGACGTTCAGGATTTTTTCAAAAATTCGCTCTTTATTTATATAAAAATATAAAACATGACATTTTCTGAATTCGATATATCCTTAAACAAAGTAAATTGCAGAATATGTACAATTTTCATCTTCTAATGCTCACGAATTACAAGAGAGATATATATCGAATGGTGAAATAGGTATAACTATCAATTATTTTGACCTTGGTTCGTGTGTACTGACATTACAAATTTATATTGTTAAATGCATTTGGATCGTTTTTGGAAATCTGTACGAATTACAGTTTCAAATAATAAATTACAAGCGTAAATGGAAAGAGAGGCAGGGTCGAACTATTTTGTTTAAAATAACTTAATCAATTATTAAGAAACAGATATATAACTGAATCGTTTGAATAAGCGCTTTTCTGTATAGAAATATGCACATGTATTATCAGCGGAAAATAGTTGTCCACTGTTACTGGCAAGTCTAGTAATCGATTGTACTGACTTCCATTTTCTGTTCACGCAGTGCTTTTCAGACTAATTGATGATCCTTTAAATTTTCTTCGAATGTAAGTTCACTTTCTTTGCACAACGAACTTGTGAAAAAGTATTTAAAATTTACCAATAACTTTTATTTTAAAGGATAAACAGTGAAAAAATAATTATATTTACATGATAAAGTACTGTAAAAACTGATGATGATTGCTTTGTCACTGATTTATATTGCATGTATACAGCGAAACTGAATATACTTTATTACCGTTACAATATATACTAAGCAGTATAATGAAATACAATAATTATTATATAGTGGTAAATCTAGCATATTTAAAACTCGATACTAAGTCCCTAACATAAATTGCTAGTGAATATCTGCGCTGCAACGTTTAAAATAACATTCAAATAATTCTTTTAGCGTGTCGTGAGCAATAAGTTTAAAAATTCTTACATGTTTGAATGTCTTTTTTAAATTTGATCTGTATAATTTACATCTGGGTTTGTGTTATATTTGTAGTATTTACAAAGGTAAATGTGATTTTATTATTCTAATCTATGTTTAAAAGCTGAAACTTAACTCAAAATAAAAGTAATTTTTATTCTAATAAACGGCTAAAACTGTGAGAAGAAGCGTTTTATCGGAAGGGTAATAGGCACATCATTCGCCTATTCTTCGCCTATTTTATCAAAATAGTCAATATCTATTACTTATTAAATGGAATACGATTTCCACTTAGGGATAATTTTATAGATTTTTCCATAATTTTTTACTAACACGACCTTTTTATTATTCTCACTCTCATTTATTAAAATTAATATTTATAGTTTAGTATAACAATTTTTTATGATAATTCGTAATTTAAAACTTACACGATAAATTTTTTAAAATTTCATTTAAAGTAGACATCTAAATTTTGTCCTCCTGGTGACAATCGTACGCTACATCGTTTCCATAATTGATCAAAAATAGGTATGTTACTATGTAAATTATAATTTTATCATGCAGCGACCGCGACAGCACATAAAAATTGTAGCATCATTGGATTCTATGTGAGTGAAAAAACGATAGTTTGCCGAAAAATCACTAATTTCAGCGTACTCTACTCAGTCCTACAACTAACAAAATCTAATTATATTTAAAAATTCGCAAAATACCAATTTCAATAGTAAAATTTGTTAATTCAAAACTTTCTTATAATTTTTAAAATTTCCTAGTACTTACAAGGAGACGATCATACTGTTTAGGAAACGGATCGTGTCCAGCTTGTAGGATATGTTTTCTAATATAAAAATGTGAAGAAAGCCAGAGCCACTTTTTTTCAAAAGTTATACGTTATTAAAGCAAAATATCCGAAAAAAGAGGCTTAGACTTTAAATGCTTGTAACTTCTAAACAATCAAATATTAACATTCAAATTAAAGTTTAATCAAAAGCTGAGATAAAATAAAAATAATTTTTAAAAAATACGCTCAAATCCGTTAGGATGGTGCAAAGTTGTAGCCGAATTAATAATTTGAAGAATTTTAGCTTGAAAAATCAATAAAATTTGTAGTGCCCAATTTTCGTTAAAATTTCTTCAAATTCATAATTCGGCTACAACTTTGCTCCATTCTAACGGATTTGAGCGTATTTTTTTTAAATGATATCTATTTTATCTCAGCTTTTATTAAATTTTGGTTTGAATGTTAATATTTGATAGTTTAGAAGTTACAAGCATTAGTAAAGCCTCCTTTTTTAAAGAGCGTATAACTTTCGTAAAAATGATTGTTAGGCCCTACGGTTCTGATTTTTTTTTCATATTTTTATATTAGAAAATATATCCTACAAGCTTGGCACGATCTGTTTCCCAAACATTTAACGGTCTCTTGTAATTTTTACAAAAAAAAAGAACTCTTAAAATATTTTTATAATATTTCCTATTTTGTATTTCGTAGTGTAATCGTTATTGAATAACATTAAATAATAATAGTGTGCACTGTACTTAAATAATAATAGATAGTAAATTTTGGAATTGGAAAGTTTAAGTATAGCGAATCAAAGTCAAAGATTAATATTTATACTAATTTTAATATATGATTAATTTCTACGGGTGTGAAGCTAATTCTCCCAAGCTCGTTAAATGTTTAAATACAGTAGCATTGTTCAACGATAAAGTTAAAATTGATATTAGAAATGCAAGAGAAAATGCGGTGAACCGGGTATGCGTTTTTCTTTCTACAATTTATTATGCGGACATTTATTCGAATAATAAATGGTTTTGTCGGTTCTTTGGATGAAAATCGTTTTAGATTCGTGTTAATACTTCCCCAAGCTTTCCGTTCCCTTTTTTTTTCTTTTCCTCCGTTTCTTTTTTTAACAGAATAATAAATTCAGATTAGAAAGCGCTACATTTCATGTGTTCGTATTCAAAATAAATTTATCTCCGAATATCCAACAAATAAAATTTGCAACAGGTTTTTAAAAGATTACGTATAGTGTCTTTCTCTCGAAAGAATTTATTGGCTCTTGTAAGTTATTTAAAAGAAAAATAAAAGCTTGCGTATATACGTGCACTAAAAGTTGAGAAACATTTCTTTTTCGTCTGAAAGTGAATTCGTTGAGCTTTGCTTGTTTGCGAATAAATCGATAAAAAAAATTTAAATTTTTTCGCATATATTAACTGTTGTTCGTTATTAGATATTAAAACAATATTACCGTTAGACTAATTATTAATCACGTTTTAAAATCAGTAGAAAATAATATATAGACATTGTAACTTTAAAATATGAAAATGTAACGGCCAAATTTCTACGATGGCTCTGGGTGTACTTTTTTATATCGAGCACAGACTAAATAAATATAAAAAATACAACACGCGAAAGAAAGAGGAATGATAAAAATCTTGTATTCCTGTGTGTAAAAGATAAATAAAAAAAATGTTGAAATGTGAGGAGTAATTAATTAAGCGATTAATTAATCCGTAAGAGATGTAGTAAACAGTCACGTTGGATTGGTTCGCAGGCAGCACTGATAAGTGAGTGTACACCACGCGCACCTAAATCCCAACGTCGTGGCGCAAAAAAGTGAAAAGGGTATAGGACGAGGGGGTAGTGGGGGTTGAGCCAAGACGGAAAAAGAAACGAGTATACAGAGGGGGTGGTGCGGATGAAAGCGGCGTCTGGCGTTCACTAGGTGCTTTCTATGGCATTTTGCCGTGCTTTCGGCTCGTATTTCGCGTAGCTTTATCCACTCTCATCTCATATTTTAAGCAGCCCCCTCCCTCTTATAGCCCCTCGCTTCGGTTCTGCTAGTCCTGCAGCTCGACAAGCAATGACGCCCCGTATCAGATGTTACGTCCGCTCTCTTTTCGCCTTTTGCTTTTTACTTCTCTACTCTTTTTTCGCGTTTTCCTACGCTTTCTAACTACGATACACGAGAAATGGGGGACACACAACACAACGGCTCGAGGAATGTACCGGATGATAGACGAGATTACACCAGAGAACTCTATTTTTCCTTCTCCTTGGATACTCTTTTCTTCTTTTCTTTTTTCTCCACTCTTGTTACATTTGCTTAGTGTTAATTACTTGGACTCCCTTCGTTTACTTTTTAATCCTCTTGTTTTTCTTTTAACCGGTATTTTTTAGAATAACTCGAGACTCGTAAGAATTCACAGATTCGATCGATTTATTTTAATTATATGTATCGTCAAAGATCTTGAGAATTTGAAAACCATAAAACGAACGTCACAACAAAAAATTTTGATTGATTGCGTTTCGCCTACTATATACACAGATTTTACGTGACTCGTTACCATTTCAATTTTTCTTTTTTTCATAACGTCTATTTCGTATTTTTTTCGACGCATTGCGTGTGAAATCAACGTTCCCTATCCTACAACGTCGCGAATAGCGAGTAATTTATTTTTTAATTCTCTCCCCTTTTTTTCTTTTAATTACATCTGATAGTGAAAAAAAGTGCAAGATTTTTTAATAATAGCGAGAAAAGAAAATAGTCATTTTCGTTCGTTGGATTGTCAATTAGCATCATGCATATATGAACTTCCTGTTTTTTTCTTTCACGAAATCTCAAACGCAAAACTTCACTGGTCAACGTAGTCGCGATATATTTATTCACCCCGACACTTTTTAAGAGAAGAGATAATGGAAAAACGATACATCGATTTCCGCTATCTTCGGTTCCAACGATCGTGTATGTAAAGAGAAAAACGAAGAAACACGATGTCTATATACGTTGACAAGAAGAACCCATGTTTTGAAGGACTCGGATCGATCAATTAAGATAAGAAGACAACTATGAGTATCGTTGTTTTTTTTTTCGTTCTGAACTAAGGAAACCCGATTAACCACGCCTCGGTTTGCGCGATAAAAAAAAGATAGACGAGCGAGGGAGAGAGAGTCTGATCCATCGCACGCTCAGCACATGGGAAGACTTGGCCTGCTGATTGCGGCTCGGATTGTGGTCGCGTTCACTCGCGTGTACACGTGTCTGTAGGTACGAAGGCTACGTATTTTGTATTCGAGGGTGAACCGCAATTTTCCCGGTTTACCCGCCCGGACTCCGATAAGATACGCGATCATTATGCTCCCGCGAATTTACATGTGTATAAGCGCGGCTTCTCTTCACTCTGAATTCTTGATGTGGCCTCAAGAACTTTTCATTTACCAACGATGGATTCTGTGCCTTTTCTCGTGATTTTTTTTACGATAGATATATCCAATATACTCCCTACCACCGGGACCCTAATTTACCGTTGCCTTTTACATTTTACATAGGGAGCAGGTTTGTATACCTGTTTGAAATAGTCTCCGTATAACGTCTAACACGTGGATATAAATATTCTCAGTATTCCAATTAGCAAAGTACGCGCGCAGACTAACTCGAATTTTACATAAGGTTCTTGTGCATAACAATATCAACTAGTTAAACATTATACAAAATTCATGTTAATCAAGTTTGCAATTGTATAAAATGATCGTTAAATATAATTGCAGGCTATTAATATGCATCAATATATAATATATGTAACTAAACGGTAGAGTAATATAAAGGTTTATTGAATGTAGCTGACGCAAATATATGGCACTCTAATGAATTTAAATGAGTAGCAATTAAATTAATTTTCAAGCCAGTAATTAACATATTGGTAGTTTAAAACATTTTTCAATTGCCTCGTGGGCTTCCAACTGCGTGTATGCATCCGTTTATCAACAGTTGTAAATTAACAATATCGCATGAACGGGCTCCCTTTACCAACAACTCGCACCTTTCCAGAAACAACAAGAACAACACGAAGAACAACAAGAAGAACGATACGCGCGTTATCACCTCTGCACCTTCCAACAATATCATCCGGGTGTAGTCGCGGGTACGACTCTCTCGACTCGCGCACCCCGCGTCGATTCATCAAAAGCAACGCAAACACGCCGCAATTACAGCTACACGTTGTTTTTTTTTTATTCCGCGCGCAGTTCGCCCCGAGGGAGGAAATTCGCTGTGGCTCAGCCCCACAGCCCCTCGCCTCCCACCACCGTAAATTTGCGTTAGCCGCTTTCGACTCGATTCTCTCGCAACGCTGCTGGCAAAACCCCGTTACATAGCTTTGCATTAGCTGCCTTCTCGCCCTCTTTGCCCGTCCGCTCGCCCGCGCCCCGGTTTAATTGCACATTATAGGCGATGCGAGCGCGTAGATAAATATTCATAAATATTAATGACCACTTTGGCTTTCCCCAATGTTGACGCTCCTCTCCTTTCCTTTTTGTTTATTTTACTTTTACCACACCCCCACGCCAACCGCTCCGCCTTTTTTTCCTTTTTTTTTTTTTGTTGATTCATCTTTTGCGTACTGATTACCCGAGACTAGTTTTGAACTCTGCTGCGCGGAACGAGAACTGTTAGTTCTATTTGACTTGCTAAACGTTTGCTTGACAAGAAAAAAGGTTGAGCGGATTATTACAAAGAGGGACGATTATCGTTATAAGACGTAGGATGGACTAGCAAATATTTTTCTTTAATAATTTCGTTTTATTTTACGTGCTTATTTATACGCAACGTTCCGTACAACGATTTATGACGAACTATGCAAATTCGCGTTCTTAATCGATTTTGATGGCTCGGGACGGTACAAACGTACACGCACACGCACGCGCACACCCACACACACACACATACACATTTATATATATATATATGTATATATTTGTACATTTTTATCGTTCCAAGGAAATCGTTCGAGTGTTAAGTGCCCACTAGTTGCGCAGACCTCGAAACGTTATTTTCTTACGTTATTTATTTTACTTACATTCAATAATATTATACTGGAATTAATTTTCCTACGAATCGTTTGCGCAAAATAACTTTAATTCCGGGGTAACAAATAAATATTCGATCGTCGATTAATTTGAAGTTGATTGTGTTTACAAGTCCCGCAAACATTTGGTAACCGGTGTATAAACAATCGTATCGATTTCAGTCCCTACGATTGGACTTAATTTGAGTATCATAATATAGTCGATCGATAAATGCGTTATATTGTTTATATTGTCGAGGACTTTTTTGCTATGATCCAACTCGGTTTCGTAATCTTCTGCAGTTTTACATTTGTCGTTAATTGCGCACTCGCTCAACTCCTTTTCTAAATCCGAAAGAATCTGTAAACCAATTAATACGACGCTCCAATTAATCATTGCTAAACGAAACTTTTAATTTTGACTTAATATAGCGATTTACCTTTTCGATAAAATCTAGACTCAAAGCATTGTTTCGAAGTTGAGTATCCACTTCTCGAGATAATTTGTTTTGTAATTTCTCGTTGAGGTGTTGCAATCTTTCTCGAAACAACTGGTCGCACCTGATGGCATTTTTGCTTGACGATTTACTTTTCAACCTTTCCTTTAAACGAATTAATTGTGGTAAGTCGTTTGTTTTTAACTCGCGAAATATTATAGATGCAATAAATGTAATATGAAATAATATTATACTTGTATGGCTATTATATTCGTATCTTCCGGAATTCCGAAAGTTATTTTATTTTTCCTTTGTTCGAGTTCACCCGGTACATCCACGATATCTTTCCGAATGTTGTTAGATACTTCTCGTAACGATACAATGGTTTTCAATACGTTATTTGTAAAACTGGGATCTAAAGTTTTAGCCTTTAAAGTGACAAAATGATTATTCATTACTGAAAATTAACATTACAATTTTTAGTCTGATTAAATTAGAAATTTCAACTTACTGAACTAGCTGCTATAAAAATTAAACATAACGCTGCTACAACCTTCATTTTCACTTACAGTACGAGTCACGCTACGAGAGATGCGAATAGTTACTTTAATTCAAGAAACCGATGTGGTTATAGTTATACACGCGAGAAAAATATATAAAAAATTGAACAACTTTAATAATGTAATATTAGAACAAATAGGATTCACGTCACTTGCGACTATATCAATTCTTTTTTTTTCTCTTTTTGTAATGATAATGCAATAATTTTGAATTAACAATAGGGTTATACAAAATTTCCAAGATATCTTTTATAATTACATCTTTTTGGTAGAAGTGAACATACGAATGGCTACTATTTATTCAAGTGTTTGGTATACACATTTACTTTTTGTTGTGATAGATTGTATTCAACAAAATTTATGACGTCAAATAATCATTCATGTTTATTATGTAACGTATAGTCGAATAAAGATTCTTCAAAGTAAACATTGAAAATACAACGATTGGCATTTATTAAAATGTAATTATACAGACGATGAATTTAATTATTGAAGTTGGGTAATTTAAATATTTTACCACACATTGAATATATAAACTAAAGTGGAGAACATAATGTCTGTTGAAGAGATAAAATTGAAATAATAATATAGCTACTTAACGATGTGTAAAATAGTAAAATTATTGTGATTATCTTGTTGGAACCATCTAAATACACGAAAAATTTACTAGTGTAGAATGCAATAAATATAATATAGGTGTGAAATTCTATTAACTACAGGAAGAAAAATATTGTATTAAAAATTACTATAGTGTTTAGTAATGAAATTACAAACTAAATTATTATAATTAATATATAGTTGGTTGAAATATCGATCTAACATAAGGAAAACAAGGAGAAAGATAGAACACATAAACTATTTTAATTTCTATAAATACAAACTTTTGCGACATTTCATTTGCATGGTTACTCAACGATTATCTCATGAGTGGGGTGTTAATTTTGTTTAGTTTTTTTGTTTTAGTGTTTGCATTACACGAGAATTTTGTAATACTTATTTAATTTTTGTAGGTAATAATATAATCTGAAGAGTTTGAATGAAAATTAAAAAAGTAACTATAGTTTTTTCTTGTCCTCCTCGTTTTTTCTTTTGCCTCCGTCAAATTTATTTTTCAACTATATTTTTAATTCCAACTATATACTTGGTAAGCGTTCAATTAAAAAATGTTCAACTAATCATAATTTATGATAAGTACTGTAATAGGGTCGGTATTATACGTCAGAAGGGTTTTAATAGTCCTGTGCACGTACTCGATGTACAGGAAATCTCCGCAATACTGCGATCAGCTGTCTCATCAAGCAACTGATAAATCGGTGAAATCGTCTATCAGGACGATTGGAGCTAGCCTCAAGCTCCGAATGACGTTGTCTGCCCTGTGTACAGCGTATGTACTTACCTAGTACACACTTCTCTCGTATAATGAATGTTACTCCTCGTTGATACTCGTGCTCTGCTCCTCAGTTATGTGTCGTGCGAAGCAATGCACGACTCCCACGGGGTATGGCGGTATTCGCCTTTGGGATAGGAGGTGATCACGGGTTCGATTGACCGTCACTCGAAATTAAAATTAAAGAAATAGTTTATTATATAAAATAAAAAAGGGAAGATATTAACGACAAGATGAGCCAAGGCAAGGTTAAACCTTGGCTCAAAGTAAACAAGGCTAATAAAGCGGATAAACTACAAGAATTCAGAGTCGCGTATGTGTGTGTGTGCCCGCCGCAATATACTCACCAAGACACGTTGTCTCGATCTAATCGGGGATTTTTTCTGCCTCTCCTAAAGGGATGTCGGAGAGAAATGTGAAATACGTCTCATATTCAATGAATCAATATCTGCCGTAATGCTACACGCAACGTATTTCACATTTCTTTAAAAAAATAAGCATTTGCTGCCAAGAGTAATATTACAATTACCTTAATTTTAGTTATAGCTAGGGGGGAAAGTATCTTTCAACAGCTCTATGTAGCTGCAAAATTTATAATTTATGTTTTAAGTACGTTTATCGTAGAAATCGACACCTGACTACAGCGTCATTCAAAGCCGCGAGAACGAGCCGCTTTTGATGGAGGCTATAGCTTCGACATCCCCTTAAAGGCGAGACGATACTACCGGTGTGTCGTGCACACCGGCTCTCCGGCGCGTTCGCGTATACGCCTTACGCGTCTTCGACGGTGAACTCACGCGATCGGTACAATTTCTTCTCGCGCGGACCGTTTACCGTTACACCCCCTTCCAGACGCAAGGTATATTCCCATATACCATGCACTAAACTCACTTAGACGCGTGGGGATGTGGTTCAGGTTCAGGTTAGGGAATTGAAAATCTATATTATATTTCCCTAGTCTTTTTATGTAAAAAAAAAATAATACAAATATATATGTCACATCTTTTATACGAATGTATAGCTAGGAGTTGTTATGTAAAAAAAAATAATACAAATATATATGTCACATCTTTTGTACGAATGTATACCCAGGAGTTTTCCTCCTGGCGGTCTTCTCAGGGCCTCGGATTACCAGGGATCTCCGGCTATTGTTGCCGGTGTGTGTGGTGGTGTTGATGGTTGGGACACGTACGTGGGTTCCGGCAATGTTTACCCTGTCTTTGTGATGCCGGAGTCCCTGGCGGTTTACTCAGCGGCTGCCTCGTGCCCGTCTTGGCGGCTAGGGCCGCTTCCGCAGCTTGCCGTGCGGCTTCGTGCGCCCTCTCTCCTCCTTCGACTGACGGAGCAGCTCCAGGCGGGTCTCCTCGGCATTCTTTTCCGCCTGTCGGGCCATCGCACGATTACGACGGAAGTCGTCGAGGAGTGCTAACTCCTCCAGGCGGTCGGCTACCGTCTGGTTCCATCCCTGGGAGAAGGCGTGGAATCCCGGGAGGGTATCGTGGACTTTCTTCCAATTTTGGAAGACCTTCCTCTCCACCGCATCCGACCCGTTGGAAATGCGGGTCGTGTAGTCGAGTTGGGCCTCCATGAATTTCCACACCTCGCGGGGATCCCTCCCCAAAATGGCCTCGATCCCTCCTCTCTCTTGGCCTGTTTCCAGGGCGTCAGCGATGGCCAACTCCCTGGTGGGCATCGGGGGGTCCTCGCCCTCCTCATCTTCTTCGGAGTCGGTGGAGACGTCCTCCGATGGTGGCCCTTGCGGGGGCGAGCGCCTCGCGGTGAGATATTCCCCCGTCTCAACCGTCGTGCCACTGTTGGCACGGGGGCGTCTTCCGGACGTCGACGGAGAACTCGTCGACTCGGGCTCAGGTTTGGTTTCCATCTATTAATCAGAGAAAAGGGCAGTTTAATTATCACTCTCTTTTTCCCGCTTCGATTGCGCACGCGTTTTTCTAATGATTGCCGATGGTCCTGTTCTCCCGACTACGGGTACTACGTCATTAGTTTCTACACCGTGTTTCACTATCCTCTTATTGTGGGGTCTCGCGACGGTTTTTGCGGATTTTCGCGGACGGCCGCATTTTTGTACGTACGGCGTTTTGACTCTTGCAGGAGTCTGTTTTCGCACGCTGGTGTCACCCGCTATGACTCGCGCAGGAGTCCGCACGCAATCTGGTGACTGTACGCTCGCCTGGGGCTTCTTCTTCATGTACGTCGAGATCCGGTGAAATGCAGTGTTTGAGGTGTTCGGCGTGTGCCAGGTCGGTCACCTTACCTTCTATATCCAACATTGTGTAGTTATTGGATCCTGGTTAGCTTATTATAATATACGGACCTGTCGCCTTCGGAACCAGCTTAGTCGAAATACCTTGAACTGCCGAGGATAGGACTATATTCTTTTTCCACACCAGATCTCCTACGGTGAAAGGTGTGTCCCTCCTTTTGGCGTTATAATAGCTTACTTGACGCTCATGTTGTCGATCTGAGCGTGCGGCTGCAGACTCATATATTTCTTTGAGCTTTTCAAGTCGCTCTTACCACAGTTCTGTTTTACTGCGCTGCATCTCATCAATGCCGGCTTGATCTTGGTTTCTCTTGATGGTGCCGGGGGACATAGGCTGTCGTTCGTAAGTTAACATTGCCGGAGTTGTACCCGTAGACTCGTGTACGGTGTCGTTCAGCGAGAATACAAGCTCCGGTAATTTCTCGTCCCAGGTATTGTGATTTTCCTCTATAAAAGCCACAATCCTGGTTTTCAACGTTCGGTTGACACGTTCAACCGGGTTCGCTTGGGGAAAATATGGTGGAGTGGTGGTATGATGTATCTCCACCTCTTGTAGGTATTCGTCGACGGCCTTATTCTTGAATTCGGTACCGTTATCCGACAGAAATACCTCAGGAGTACCATACCGTAAAACTATTCTCTCTTTGAACTCCTTGAAAATGGTCTTCGCGTTGACTTTGCGAATTGGTACACTATCCGCCCACCGGGTGAATAGATCCAAGAACACGAGGATGTATTCGTGTCCGCCCTTGCTCCGTACAAAGGGTCCGGTGATATCTTCTACCACGACTTGCCAAGGACGTTAGACCGTGCGTTTTCCCATCAATCCTGCAGGCGGTCGCTGATCCACCTTGCGTTGTTGGCAGACGAGGCAGCGACACACGTAGTCCTTCACGTCGGCATTATAACCTGGCCAGTAATAATACTTAGCCAGACTGGCAAACGTCTTCTCACGTCCGGCATGGCCAGACGTAGGAGAGTCGTGGTTTTCTTCGAGGACCGCTTTTCGGTGTTCCTTTGGAATCATTAACTTCCACGCGTCCTCGTCTCCGAGTGTTTCATCGATTAACTCGTTTGGCTTGTGGAAGTATAGTCGTCCTCCGACACACTACCAACGAGGGAAATCTCTTGGGCTGGATTTTACTCGTTTCAGCCAATTCTGAAACCACTCGTCTTGGGACTCCTCTAGCCAAGATATTGCGTCGATGGCGAGGGCCTCCTGGACTGTGTAAGATACTGTGGTCGATTATAACGCGAAAATGATAGCCTTCTATATAAGGTCTATATTTGCCAATCGTCCATATAACCACCAGGCACTCTTGTTCCGTAACGCTATAATTGCGTTCGGCCTGGTTTAACGTTCTACTGGTGAACTCTAGTACTCTCTCTTCCCCATTAATCACCTGGAGAAGTACTGCGCCAATGCCAGTGTCGCTTGCATCTGTCTGTATAACGAACTGCACGTCGAACTCCGGCCTCACTAGGACGAGAGCAGTTGCGATCAGCGCCTTAATCTGATCGAATGCCTGTTGCTGCTCCCCGAGCCATTCAAACTTACGGTCCTTCTTGGTAAACCTTGTTAGCGGCTAGGTCAAGGTAACAAAGTCTTGTAAGAATTATTGTCTTGATCTCTATTAGCGGCTGCTATTTGGTGTTGGTCCGCCTGTTCTGTCGATCCCACTAAATTCGGGCTGATACAACCGCTAGACCTCACGGGCTCAACCGATGTCGTCGGCACATCCGACGGCTCTTCTATCGCCGAGCTCTCCTTACAGCTCCGCTGTAATTAAAGTTTCTGATCGGGTCTTACGCGGGACAGGAACGGGCACGACCCTTTTCAACCGCTCCTGTTCGCGTTTCCGAACAGTCCGGGCAATCTGCGCGCTTATACCCTAGCCGTCCGCAACCAAAACATTCACCGGTTGTGTGGCCTGCGGTCTCGCGTTCTCGTTCCGATTGCCTTTGTCCTCTTTTGATCCGCCGTACGTCCTTTCAGCGGGACCCTTTGTATTCTTGGTCCGATTTGACTCCCTCGGTTTACCAATTCCGCCTCGGGATGTGGTCATCGATAGGACGAATTCTCTTATTTTCTCTTCGAGGACTTTGGTCAGCGTCTTCGCCAAGTCCTCTGGCAGATTCTTCTTCGTCTGCTGTCTTGGTGCTATCGGTTGCACCGCTGCAACCATCGTTTTGGCCCTCTTCTCATCCTTCGGCTTGTAAGCCGACTCGGGGATTAGGGCCGTCTCGGGTGGCGGAGGGTGTCTATACGCCTTCTGTCCCTCCAGTGTCAGCTCGGCTTCAACAGCAAGATCGAGAAGAGTATGGACCGAATCGCAATCCGTCCTGCGCAGTGCGCACCAAATTTTGTATTTCGGGGCGCAGGTTGCCGTGCAGTGTGTCTAGCTGCTGCTCGATCCTTGGGATTGGATCGAGTCTTCGTATCATGTGGACTAGACATGTGATGTAATCCCGCGTTTTCTCGCTAGGTCCTTAATAGCGAGAATTTATTTCGGCAATCAACGTCTTCTAAAATCGCCTGATTGTTCCGAAACAGTGACGGGCTTCTTTTTCGAATTCGGACCATGTCGACCACGTATCTTTCTCGTTTTTAACCAGAGTGCTGCAACGTCTTTGAATAACTCTGGCAATAAGCTTAATAATTCGGCTTCCAAAAGATTAGCCAGAATCCGACATTCCTCGACTCGTTCGAGAAATGATACGATGCTCTGGTCGCCATCTGCTGAGAATTGTAGTCCAAATTTCCGGACAATTTGACCGACGTCTCTCATCGACTATCCTGCACTTCTCTGCCAAGTGCTGTTCTCGGTCCTGGTACCAATCGTATTTCCAAATCTTTCTTGACCATGGAAGTTCCCCCCTCACAGGCTCTGCCGACTCCTTTAGAGAATGGTGCTGGGGAAATGGGGTGTGATGGTCCAGTTGAATTGTTCAGGTAATGGTTCGTCAGCGTGTCCTGGAATCCTACTTGCTGTCGTTGGCTACGGACTTCGTGTCGTGGCTGGTCTAATCTGGTGCTCGTTAATATAGGTTGGGTCTGCGCTGCCGTTAGCGCGTTTACTTTCTCAGTTAACTGTTTAACTGTGTCTGACATTCCCTGCATGAAGCTTGCAAATTCTAGTGGGATTTTGAATGATCCTCCGTCTGTTGTAGTAAGTCTTATTCTGCTTGGATTTTGATCATCGTTTGTAATACTGTCGGCAACTTTGTTATTCGTTGATGTTGATTCCGTGGTTTCTTGTAATATTGCAGTAGTTCCGTTATGTTGGTATTGATGGACTCTTTTACGATTCGTTTCCATATTTTCTTTAACTCTTTCATCGTTGTTAAGAGTTACCAATGAGTGGCTTGTGTTATCGTCAATTGTCGAATTCTCCCACGGGTGTTCTGCTAAGCCATATTTATGGGTGAAATTTTGCCTGAGTTCTTCCCGATGGTGCCAGACGGTGATTTCATCCTGCTCAGATTCTTCAACGAAATCCCTTGGCTCGTAATCTCCTAGGAGCCATTTTGTCAGACGACTTAACTTGTCAAATTTATTGACTGTATCTTTAAGTGACAGGTCATTAAGATATTGGCATATATCTTTGTCTCTATAAAACAAACGCCAGTCTTCGATCTTCTGTTGTGTCGAATACGCCATATTTAAAATAACGATTTAAATAAATAATTTACAATAAATATAAAAAATAATTTAATTCGCTTTACCGGATCAGTCCAATTGCGCGGCTATCGTGGGGTCGTTCGCTCACGTTTTCCTTAAGGCGTACAATTATAATCGCAAAATACAAAAATATGTATGATCGGACTATACGGCCTAATTATTGGATTGCTCTGGCTTCGTCCTACCATGTACACTAAGGTAAGATTGTGTGGGTTATTGTGAATCTGGTTTGATATTACCAGAGTAGAAATTTAATAATTAAATAATAAATATTAAATGTGGGTATTACAATCACCTCTTTATTTAAAAAAATTTAACATAACCCGAATAAAACAATAAGTGTTTTATTTTTGCCCGCACAATCTTTCAGTACGTCTATTAAAATTTATTGAGACGTGTAACAAAATACTTCTAATTGATTAAAGAAAATCAATAAGAAAGAAAAAGGAAAGAATTTAATTATAAATCTTATTATTTTTTCCAATACTAATTTACTTCCAATTAATTAACTAATTAATTAATTGGTTAAAACTTAGCGTACACTTTACACCAAATGTATTGTCTCTCTCTCTCTCTCTCTCTCTCTCTCGCCTATTTTGCTACGCAGAAATATATGACGAGAAATTACAATTACTATATGGTATCACCCGCGATGTCTATGATTTTACGACGCACACACACTTTATTTTTCGCTTTGTAAAATCGTACTACTCAATTTAAGAATTTTTCAAATTTCCGCGAAAAATCAAAAATGCAAAGAAAATCGATAAAATTCCGAAATACATTAAAACGTTTCAAAATACGCAAACCGTGAAAAATTTTTAAAATACGAAAAATTTGAAAAAATTTGAAATTTTGAACAATTTAAAAAAATCTTGAAAATTTTATAAAACTTGAAAATTTTGAAAAATTCGAAAATTTTGTCAAATTTGAGAAATTTAAACAATTTGAAAATTTCTAAAAAAAATTTGAAAAAAATTCGAAAATTTTGACAAATTTAAAAATTTTGATAAATTTGAACAATTTGATAAATTTGAACAATTTGATAAATTTGAACAATTTGAAAATTTCTAAACTAATATAAAAAAATCGAAAATTTTTGACAAATTTGAAAATTTTGATAAATTTGAACAAAAACTTTTGATATAGAACCACTTAAATAATTTTTAATTTGTTTATAAAATTATTAATTATCATAAATTGTCGCTTTGGGAAATATATCTATTTCATCTTTTAAATTTAATTTAAATCGAAAATAATAAGTATTATTTCGGTTGGATTCTGAGAATTATATTCGATTGTATTCGACTCGTGTTGTTGTTTACATGTGCTCGTCGCGACGAACTCGCAACGCACTCGCAACCACTCGTTGCGGTTTATATGTGTAACAACGTACGAAGTCGAAAATTCAATTGAAGATTTTTCCTATCCCGAGGAAACTCACGTGTTGGGCGCCAGTTGTAACAGGGTCGGTATTATACGTCAGGAGGGTTTTAATCGTCCTGTGCACGTACTCGAAGTACAGAAAATCTCCGCAATACTGCGATCAGCTGTCTCACCAAGCAACTGATAAATCGGTGAAATCGTCTATCAGGACGATTGGAGCTAGCCTCAAGCTCCGAATGACGTTGTCTGCCCTGTGTACAGCGTATGTACTTACCTAGTACACACTTATTTCGTATAATGAATATTACTCCTCGTTGATACTCGTGCTCTGCTCCTCAGTTATGTGTCGTGCGAAGCAATGCACGACTCCTACGGGGCATGGCGGTATTCGCCTTTGGGATAGGAGGTGATCACGGGTTCGATTGACCGTCACTCGAAATTAAAATTAAAGAAATAGTTTATTATATAAAATAAAAAAGGGAAGATATTAACGACAAGATGAGCCAAGGCAAGGTTAAACCTTGGCTCAAAGTAAACAAGGCTAATAAAGCGGATAAACTACAAGAATTCAGAGTCGCGTATGTGTGTGTGTGCCCGCCGCAATATACGCACCAAGACACGTTGTCTCGATCTAATCGAGGAACACGGTTAGATTTGCCAGGTACGGATTACCTGGCTTCGCTACGAATTCGCTACCGTGCCGGAGTGTGGAGCACTCCGGTTTGCCGTATGCGTGGTTACGCGAACGAGAGAGAGAGAGAGAGTCGCGGCGAGAGCGGCTAACCTCTCGATGTATTATGGGTCGGGGTATCGCGCGTACCTCGTCACCGGTCTTCGCTCGCATCCCGATTTCGCTACGAAGTCGCCTGGCCAGGACTTACTTGATATTCGGCGGGGACCTGGGGAACCGCGTCCTTCTCCATTCCTCTGTCTCGTCCTTCCTCTCTTCCTCTGTCACACATGTTGTCTCCTTCGTCTCTCTCACGCGGGAATCGATGCGTCAGGGGATCTCCGTGTTCGATTTCTCCTGCCTCTCACATAGGCGAGACGATACTGCCGGTGTGTCGTGCACACCCGCTGTCCGGCGCGTTCGCGCATGCGCCTTACGCGTCTTCGACGGTAAACTCACGCGATCGGTACGATTTCGTCTCGCGCGTACCGTTTACCGTTACCGTACATCAAATTGTAAGTTTTCTTGCAACTTCTTCATTTAAATTTTTGGCAATTTTAATCATGCACTTTTGACCGCGAAGATATAATTTGTACACCGACAAATAAATATATAAGTCTTACAAAATTCTTTTTTTTTATTTGACATATTATCAAATGCTACTTTTCCGCGAGTATCTGGTAGAATGTTAAATAGAAAAAAAAAAATAAAACGAAAGTTAATTCTGTGCCCTCGAATGTAGAGCATCAAATTAACGAAAAGCAAGGAAGCTCGTTGCCCATCGGGCAATTTAATTTCGCGGACACACTTCAATCCAGAATTCAAAATACAAATCGACCCATTCGTTTTCTATTCCACGCGCAGCCTCTCTCGGACGGCGTTCCTCTACCCCCCTGCCACCCTGGCCCTCCTCCTCCTCCAGCCAGTGGTGCAAAACGTTGCCAGTATAGGCATAGACCGAATTCCAAACAAGAGCCAACTCAAAAGCGAAACTCCCCCGGCACTCGAGCCGGAAATTGGATTCTTCGGAAAAGTGCGGAAGGGGAGGTATCGAGGTGTGCATCGATTAAGTACGGAATGCCGTGAGGGGGATGGGGAGGTGTAGGTGGGGTGATGCAACCTGAACTCGGGAGAGCAACGTGGCGTCGTACTCGTGTACCGGTTCTTCCCGAGCATATATACCTATATATGTACCTGCTGTTTATTTAGAGAGTTAAGATGGTAATTTATCTCGAGGAAATAATGTTAGACGCGCTCGGTTATTTCATCGCTTGATGATCGTCACGCGCCAGTAAGTAAGTCAAACATTTCATTAAACAACCTCACTCGAAATTAGTAATATTTTGTTAGATTAGCGTTATTCCAATGAGGGGGCGCGAGTACAGAAGGAAAAAAGTAAATATAGTTAGGTACTAAAGAGGCGTATGCAAATTGTAGCGAATTATCGAATCTCTCTCGGTTTACTCGCGTATTACATTATACCCCGTGGGGCTGGCCGCGGCTGGGTCCGCCGCAGTTGTAATTCGCTGGGAGCGATGATTGCAACGTCGTTATAACCGTCGGCTGGAATCGAGTTATGCGCGGTGGGCAGTGTGCGCGAGCGCTTTCCCCGAAAATACGAAAGGTAACACCGACGTGCCGCGTACGTTGAAACGCGAAGCCTACGAGCGTATAAATACAGAGACCACGGGTATAGGGAGTGTCGAAACTGGGAGTCGAGTACGTTATACCATCGTGAACAATGGCTTTGTTCGCGTCGCGCTGACGCGTCATACGCTACGCCGCCGTTCTCGAGCTCCTGATGACTCTAGTATTTGTTGTCGGATAACGTTTTACGGGTTTTCTCTCTAACAAACCTCGTGTACTCCACTCGGGAAATGAGTTACTATTACCAAAGGCTTAATCAAGAGAGTGACCGAATCGTTGATAAGAAATACTCGAGCTATTACAACTTTCTATTCGTCACATCTCTCTTTTTTTCTTACTTTTAATCTATTTGGACATTTTTGGTAGAATTTGGAAAATTTAAAACCAATTATGCTTATTCTAATCTTATTTTTTTTATCAAAAATCTCTAGGTGTACTCAAGCAAAAATGACGTATGATTTCACTAAAAGTGCTCACTCCAGTGTTACATTATACTTTAAGTATTACGATAAAAACTATTGAAATACTTGAATAAAATTTACTTGAGTACTTACGTAACATAGTAATAGAAATTTTACTAGAGTACTCAAGTAATTTTTACTGTAGCATTAATAAATATACAAAATGAGTAAAACATAAATTAATTTACACATGGCATTATATCGATATGAAAATATTATGAGAAAAAATTAAAATTAACTGTCTACAAAATTATGCAATAACATGCAACTTTATACACTTCTATCTGCGCGTCTACAATACACCTAATTTGGTTATTTCTAATATAAATTATTTCAAATATAGCTGTAAATTACAAATAATTACTAATCACTCGTTTCTAAAGAAGGTTTTATGAAATGTATGAATTTTTAAAGATTATTTTTTTGATAATTATATTTGAATCAAATGAGTGCATATGCACAAGACCAATTTCATGTTTTAAATAAATCTAACACTTATACGAGGAAATCTACGAGAAAAATCTTCCAAATCGTGTTCCCTAAATTCAAAAAAAAAATTTTTTGATACACACCTTCCGGACCTCACTTTTCTTCAGCTATAGTGCATATAATATGTAAAACGAAATTTGAACATGAAAAAATGGCTTATGACACCCTTTTTTAAGACTGAAGTTTAAAATAAAAAAAACAGAAGATGCTGTTTTTTTAAAAAGCTTGTTGTATTAAAAAAAAGCTTATTAATCCCTAGTAGAAATTTAACATTTGAATGTTAAATAAAACTGCAATTTTGCCATTAATTGAGCATTTTTTCGGTATTTTATGACACTTAGCCAATTTTTGGTTTAAAAACGTTACATTAATGGTCAGATTTCTACTAGGGATCTTTTGTATTCAAATAGTTTTTAATGTAATAATATAGTAATTTGATTCTTTGTTACCAGAATCCAATAAATGGTACAAATTAATTATATGCAATATAATAGTTCTGAAATATATAACCATAATAAAGATGTAACGTATAAAACTATAAATAATTTTAAAGCAGGATGATTGAATTGATGTGATCAATAATAAATGGTATTTTAGAGTAATTGTTGAAATTGAAAAAAAAAATTAATAAAAATCAATTCTTTTGTCGACCATTATAAATTTCAGTTACAGTTTCACTTATTTCGATTTAACAGTAAAAATTATAAATAAACACTTATTCCCAATATATAACAAATTTTGTTCTTTTTATTACAGTAATTTTTTAGGAGTCAGATTTTTTTATATATTTGGGAATAAGTGTTTTCTTTTGACCGTAAATCAAAATAATTAGAATTGTAATTGAATAACACTTTTTTTGTCCAAAAACCATGAAATTCCGAGTTTAAATTGTATTCCTAGAACCTAGTGCATTATTTTTAATGAAATAAATTTTTATTTGAATTTATATAATAATCAGCTTTCAAAAATAAAATGCAAAAATGTTCTTTTGAAAATTAATTTTGATTACGATTGCATCTTAATTTATATAAGCTTTTTTAAAAAATGCCTTTTTCAAATTTTGATTTTAAAATTCAAATTTTGAAAAAAGTGTCACAAAACTTTTTTTTTCTTATTCAAATTTCGTTTCACATATTACATGTACTATATAGATGAAGAAAAGTGAGGTGCAGAAGGTGTGCCTCAAGAGAATTTTTTTATTTTAAGGAACGTGGATTTAAAAGATTTATTGTAGAGTTCCTCATATTTATTCAATATTTTATTGTTAATTAATTCTATATATATTTAATACTATTCGTAATATTTACTATTATGGAATTTATATTAAAGGTAGTGAAGGGACACAAAATTAAATTAATTTCTATTTGAATTAATTAGTTTTGAAATCTATTACTGGATTTTGTGATGCAAGGGGGGAATTAAAGTTCGATTCGTATTTATATACAAAACTTTAAATAATATAAAAATCGTACGTTCTATAATCAAAAATAGGCAAAATTTTAGTATTTTGTATTTAAATACGTATTTAAATCCAAAGGATTTTGAAAAAAATTTAAATACTTTGTATCAAAACTATGTATTAAAAAACTTCCTTTTAAATACTGTATTTAAAATACTTATGGGTTAAAATTAATTTTTTTCTAGATATGTATTTTATATACAAGTATTTGAAGTAATCTTTTTCAAAAATAATTTAAAATACTATATTTAAACTATAATATTTAAAATACAAATATTTTATATAAAGAATTTTCAAAAAATTTAAATCCTTTTTTTAATTGCATAAAATTTATTATAAAATCTTACATATTGCATGTTTATTCTAATCAGAGGTAGGCAAGTATTTGGCAACTTTATGTCGAATACTATTTAAATATTTTATATAAATGATAATAAAAGCACAAAAATGTGATATTTAGGCGATTAACGACCTATAAGTGAATTTAAAGCAATTCCAAAAAGTATTCGAGAAAAATTATTCAACGAATAGTTTTGCTCGAATACGTTTCGAAATTGTTTTAAATTGACTTATAGGTCGCTCATCACCTATATATCACAATTCTGTGCTTTTATTATCATTTATATACATTTTTTAAAAAGTATTCGACAAAAATTTGTGGTTGAAAACTTACCCACCTCTGATTCTAATAAATAATTGCACTATCGAAATTGCGGCAATGCTCAAAGGAAATTTAATTTCATAAATTATTTATTAGAATAAACATGTAATATGTAAGATTTTATAATCAATTTTATGCAATTAAGAAAAAGTATTTAAACTTTCTTTAAGTACCATTATATTTTAAATACTGTATTTAAACATTTGTATTTTGAATACAATATATAAAAGGAAGATTTTTAATACATATTTTTGGTAGAAAGTATTTCAATTTTCTTTTCCAAAATTCTTTAGTATTTATATATACGTATTTAAATACAAAATACTAAAATATTGCTTATCTCTGTCTACATATAATAATATGATAATAATAAGGTAATACATATGCGTTTGATAATGCGTTATCTACTGTTGAATTTAATTTGCAAGTGTAAGATTTCTCTATAACATTAATACTTATATAGTGAAGCAATATTTTGAGATTAAAATTACCAAAAGTGGATGAAGATGAATTTACAATTGTTGAATGTGAAAATCAAAGTATGGTAAAAATTAAAATTTTGAATTCCATTCATATGATAATTGATATCAGGATTTTATTTTTTAAAGTATAAATTTTGCTACCTCATACATTATTTGTCTATTATACAATTCGCTTTTAAAAAGTGTTTTACGATCGATCACTATACATGTGCGAGATAAATAATGTTCAAATGTATTACAGTTGCCAAGGGTATTATTAAAAAGAACAAAGTAAACGTGTAAATAATTAAAAGGTTAGGTGTGTATATGTATATAGACGTGAATTCCAGAGCGATTGTAGGGCGCGTCGAAATTTTTGGAGCTCGGAGAGCAGCCACGACCGCACATTAGCGTACACCACGAAATCACACATTCCGGTAGTGCATAAGCTGTCGGCGGGTTTTGCGGCTAGTTTCTTTCAGCTACTCCCACAGCTTATATAATCGATGGCGCGCGGTCAATTCTTAATTGTCCGAGAATTGGAGCGATGTATAAACTCGCGAATCCTTCGTTATGTACACATAGCTTCTAGGTTTCGGATGAAAAATCCATTTGGTCTTTTATCGCAGGAATGATGCTATTAACGAAACATGATCGTGCGATTAGATAGAAAACTTTTAAATACGTTCGAACGATAAAAACAGTATTTTAATTACGACCTGATTGTAAAATTAAGAAATGTACCATCCGCTCTACCCCACCAACCACCTAATAGTCGGTCTTTTATAGGTAGCTTAGAGATTGTTACTTCACTTTGGGATTAACATTTTACATAAACACGTTTTTCATGCGTGGATTTAGTGTAAATAGACACTTTGTTTTAATTATTTCAAGGTGAAGTATTCAAAACTGATGTTAATCGGGTTTTCGTGCGTTTAATAGAAAAGGTCTGTTAATTTATCATCTAAAATGATAATTCGTCGGGAGGAGTTATTTCTAAAATACCATTTGAGGGCTAAAAATTTAGTTGTGGAGTGTACCGGTACTCCATAAAAATAGCGTAAAATCGGTAAATGCTCGGTATTATTGCGAGACTTTAGAGAGAGAGGCTCGCCTCGCTATTGCTCAAGAAGAGAGAGGGTGGAGATCCGAGTCACGGGCGTCTAGCGGCGTGTATTAAGCCATCCCGAACGAAGTCTGCATGCCGATGAGCTTAATGTATTTTACTTTGTCACGAGCTGCCAAGAATCCGTGGAAATTCTCCGGAGGCTCCCTCTCCCTCTCCCTCCCTCACCCCTCATACCACGCCGCCCCACCACCTTCTCTCTTCCTCTCTCTCTCACTCGCGAGCTTAAATTGTGCGTGCACCTGCTGATTTATTACCCGTAGTCGAAGGAATTTTTATTTAGCGCCGACTTTTCTTTCCCTTGGATGTCGAGCTACCGACTTTTCTGGAATTTCGATGTCGGACAGGGGCTAGACAAATGAATTGCTGCAGCCTTGTAAAATGGTTTTGCTACTTCAAACGAAAGAAGAATGTTAACTTTCGTCTTAAGAATTAATTTCATTTTCTTAGTATGGTTTACGTTTTTCCAATAATTATTTTAAACACTTTTATCCAACAAGTTAAACTTCTAAACTATGTGTACTCAGAATTATGTAATAGACAATATTACTACTTTAATATTAAAAGGAAGATAGACTTGCTATTATTATAAAATTTTGCTATATAAATACTATATGATAGTAAAAATTGTCATCAATTTTAATTTTGTTCTAAACTGCTGGTAATTTTTATTATCATTTATATAGTAATATTTATAATAAGCTAAGTCTATATGTATCATTAAAGTAGTAAAATTTACTATCTTGTTTTTTTGTTGTATATAACTATATAGGTACATAAAAAAATTCTCAGAAAAAATAAAAGGTATAAAAGTTCTCGAATTACGTGTAGAAATAATCTATGTATCTGTGTACATATTTCCTTCTCCCCCCCCCCTCCTCTCTCTCTCTCTCTTTCATGAAGGAAGCGTATGCTGAATCATCAGGCACGATTCGCTCGTGCGTGAAACATCCGCCTTAACGTCCGCTGATGCGGCGTCCAAAATTCGCATATAACAAGCCTGCGAAGTCAGACTGGCCCTCCGCTTCATATAGAGAAGTGGTAGACGCGTTTGCTGCGACCGCAGGAAATACGCAGGGCGTTGCTGATACAAATTGAAGTTGTTCCTATAGAGCTATTCGCAAGGAAACCACCGACACTTACACTTTATCTTATTTCGATATATAGTTTATTATATTACTGTATAAACGAAGAGCTGAACGCGTCTATACCTTTAAACAAATTCAGTTGGGTTTTTTGTTCCTTTCCGCGCAGGTTATTACAGCGATATATTAGCGCGTAAAGCAATGCGAATTTAAATAGCGGATAATTACTTGTGCGCTAAACGCGAAGGCGATCGGAACGCGAACAATTTTTTTTATATCTTTCTTTTCGTTATATAGGTATACGCGATAAGATATTTCATACTCGTTGAATTACAAAGCCGAGGTGGAAAAGCCCTTACGGGTGGGAAAATTCGCGAGAAAATTCATCAGTGGACGCAGCTAAGGAAAAGCCAAGTACTCGTGATAAATAAAGTCGAGGCCGCGACAGTGAGGCGCGGGGCGATTAATTCTCGAGAGAAATTCTCCTCGAATTTCTCGGGGTGCTCGTGCAAAGGAGATAACGAAGACGCCGCGATGGGGTGAAAAAACGTCCCGGCGACGACGACGACGACGACGACGACGACGACTCTCGAGGCTGACGGACAAGATAACGGCATTCGTTCCTCGTTAAAGTCTAACGAAGATATGGCGACGCTTTTTCGTTGCGGGGAACCGTTTGAAAATTGTCTTACGTCTTGACCCAGATCCTTCCCACACACAACTTTACTGCCAGAGTTATCATTTTTACTTTCGCATAATTTATTTCGAATTCCATGCTAACGTAGATTAATTATACGTACCCGTTATTCAGAATATGCTCATCCAAACCTTTTTTTTTAATGATACGCGCGCGAATCGTATGGTTTCTATTTAACATTTAAAATAAAAATACCGATAAATTCACAATAAAAAAAAAATAGTGAAATGCTAGCACCACGAGAGAAATAACAATCTTGTAGTAGTACCCGGCATAACTTTCTATAGATTAACATGTGGTATTATATAATTTGTATATATATCACTCAAAGATTATAAATTTCATTTAGTTTAAAATTTCACGGTTGAAATAGTATAGCGTTCTTACTGGTGTTTCCGACCGCTAGAATAGTAAAATTCTTATTTGAAAGATTATTTTTGTCAATCGAGGACCTATATGTAAACTTTATTTTATTTTGAATATTTATTTTGAGATGTCAGAATTTGCTTAAAGAAATTTTTGTATAGTTTAGTAATACAATATGTCATCTAATATTTAAATGTACATCATATTGTCGAATAATACTTATTAATAATAACTAATTCTTTCAAATATATTTTTTTATTTTGAAAGTATATATAAATCAATTATTTATTTAAAACCATAAATTTAAGGAAAAAGAACTTGACTATTATCGACATTATAGTTCGTAAAAACTAACCTTTTATAAGAACTGTACATCGCAAACAGTTTTGACTGCAATTGTAGGACTTGGTGAAAGTATAAGATTAAATGAATGAAGAAAATATAAAATATTCTATAAACAAGCGTTTAGAACAGTGTATCACTGAAAATAAAAGTAATCTCGCTCACTACATAAGGCGATCTATATTATTTAGCGATGTAGACAAGTATAAATTATTTGAGAAAGTCAAGCTTATGCGTTTTAACATTTCAACAGAGTATTCAAGTAATAATTACTTGACTCTTCCAAAAATGGAGTTGCTATTATTATTTATATATTATATTATTAAACTAAATTAATATATTTGTCGAGTTCATAATGATTTCACTACTTTTTCAAGGCTAACGACTTTTGCGTACAATTTTCAATAAAATATTTAATTATCGAGATATTTAATCATTTAAGAAATGTAATTTTAGATAAACTGCATTAGACTTTAAGAATTCAATGAAAACGCAAAACGATTTTATTTGTTGTCCAGTGTAATTAAAATTAACATCAGATAATTAAAAAGCATATGTACCAAATATGTAAAAAAACATTTGCCAGGGAAAATGCAGTGTCATTGTCATTTTAACAAGTTCCCGTTAAAAGCCGAGTTTTTGACACTCGTAGTTCTCCCGGGCAACTTCTCGATTTGAGATCGCAATCGAATAAATTGGCGTCGCGCTTTATCATTCGAGTCCTTTTGAAATCAGCAATAGCGCGAGCGCATATATATATACCTGTAGACGAAGAGAGCGAGAAAGTGAGAGAGAAAGAGAGAGATTGGCGCACCTATGCCGAGCGTGATACGTTAGCTGTCAATCGTTGAATAATGGGGAGAAAAGCAAAGTTCGGGTGTACCGAAACCAAAGCTATCCCTCACGATGCGCTCCCGGCCAAACTTTCTGGAGAAATGCAAAAGTTTCACTTGAGAGAATGGAAAATGCGAGAGGGACGAGCTGCCGATCATATGAATCGCGGTAAAATTCTTTGTTTATTATTTTAATAATCCATTAAAGAGCAAAACGATGTTTTTGTGTACGCAATTTTTTAAATATACAACACCAGATTTTTTGGCGTGATTTCTTCTTTTTCGAAACACAATTTTGTTGTTGTATTTTCAATAATCATAATATATAACCAGAAATCGTGATCGTAATGTATAACTTTTCTGTCTAAACCGATTTTTTAATAGAAGCTATAAAAAAATCCATACATTTTTTTTACCCAAAGAATATTAACTATACGAAGAAATGTAATGGAATAAAGAAGTTTAATTAAATAATTACCATATTTTGAAAAACCGAAATATATTCCAGAAATCCTTTAGTCCATGGTTTTAAAAATTTTAAACATTCCGAATACAATTTCTGGCGATATTATGTTTATTTAAATGTAGCAAATAAAATTTTTTTTATAACGATATTTGAAATTTGTATGATAAACCAATTAAAGATTTTGAAAACAATATTTATTTGTACGCTCCGATATTTAAATCATTGTGTTACGAATTAATGTATATTGTGAGATTTATAGGTAATAATATAAAGAAAAAGCATGTTTATAGGTTGCACAAAGGATCACACGTTTATTCATCTATATGTACACGTTGCGAAATTTATATACAATACGCTTTCGAACAATATTTACAATACAATATTATTCCTGTACATTTAGCGCAGAGAGTCACATCACTGCTTTCCAGAACTATCGAGGACGACGAAGACGAAGACGACGAGGACGAGGACGACGTCGACGATGGTGATTGAAGCTCTTGATATTGGTGTTTGTCACGGTGAGGATTCAGCGAGTACGTCTATTCGTTGTTGTGCGATCGAAGATGAGCGATCAAGTGGCTTCTGAATTTGAAGCTCCTTTCGCACAAGGGGCAACCGTAAGGACGTACGCGGCCCTTCCTCAGCAGTAAAGCTTGCGGTGCGTTCCGTGGAGGTACTGCGTTCCTAGGTCTTCTTCCTTCAACGATATTATCGTTCGCCTCGTAATCGACGACAAACTCTTGAACTTCCCCGCCGCACAAGAAATTTACATTTCTGCAACTGGTAGTAATGATTTCACCTTCGAATTCACCGCCTTCTTCCAAAGCGTAACGTTCCATGGCAACTAGTAAGTAGTACTTGCCGTTCCTGATCGAGCGTCGATTACAACAAAACTGTATATCGGATGTAGTTCGTATCGAGTGAACTCTCGGTTTAGCTGTCCATCCGATTTCGGTGCGGGGTTTATATACCCTGTCAACGGCTACCCCTTCCCCCAGTTTCACTCTATGTATAATACCTATAATTGTGTACCAGTCAATATTAGACGACGAGAAGGGATTATAAACTCGTTGTTCCGATACCTCCAGAGTCAACGGCTCCGCCCCTGTCTCGTCCAACGCTAAAACATTCGTATTGCGCGCTATACTAATATACATACGTCTTGTTCGAACTTGTTACACGTTTGTTCTAGTCGTATAACCTCTACTGCTATACCAGTTGATACGCTTTCCTATGACGTAATTAAAATATCGTTAACTTCGAATTATTACTAACGATATAGTTATATACAATTTTACCCAGAATATTGGAAGTTTAAGGAAGAAACGGGAAATTTGATAATAACTTTTTACAACTCTTTACGTATATTGTGCTAGATCTGGGAATCGACATTTTGAGTGGGGCAAATGTAAAAGAATCAGCTAAATTTAGTGTTCAATTAATTATTAATTTTAACCATTGCTATAGACTATTTTATTTTATATTTATTCGTAATTTTAAAAATTTAATCGTGATTTTATTGCTTTTCTGGAAATTTATAGCATGCACGGAGAAAAATGTTGTGGAAGTCAAAATCACTATGTCATTGAGTAATCAAGAGACAGACTGGCAAACGACAATTAAGATGCATAATATATTTCACAATAAGTAAAAATATGTAAAAATATGATTAAAATATATAAATATTTAAAAATCAGAATAAGCGGGTGCAATAAATAATTAAATGCAATTTTGCACAGAAAAAAATAAATATTTATCAACATCCATTTGATGTAGTTATTGGGCATAATTTTATATACGTTGTAATGATTGGACAAAAGCGTATTAGTAATGAACATACGTGTAATTAATCTTACTGCATAAATTATTAAGAAAAAAATTAAATATTTTCTTGCACAGTTAAATGTTTTATAACGATATTATTAATATTTTATCCGAAAAAAGATATACGTGATGTAATTATTAAATATTTAGATAATTTTTTAGATATTATTGTTTATTGTACATAGGTCATAGGTTTTAGATTGATATAAGTTAAAAAATACATTTGTATGACAAAAATATAAGTGCTGTATGAAATAATAATGTAATAAAGTTGCTTATAATTATTAAAATAAAAAATTAGTTATCGGATTTCAATTAAAAAGGTTTTAATCGCGAAGTACATACGAGTGTTCAATGACTGCGCTATTACCAACATTTTTTTGCTCGACTAACTGGATTTATTTTTGTCCACTAAATACTAAGTATCTTTGCAAAATTTGTTATATATAATTATCAAACTGAATAGTGAAGAAAGTCATGTCTTAATTTGAACTTGAAAATATTTAATTTGCATTTAATAATTACATATAAATGTATCGGGATGTTTAATCACTACTGCATGTCCAATCACAGTGTATTTTGCCTTTTAATGAAAAGATTAAGAATTGATGAAAGAGCAAGCAAGAAAATGTAAGAAACAAGAGTAGGTAAGGTAGTGTGTACGTTTGCGCGCGAGCTTAGAAAACGAAGGGCGCTTGGTATACGCGGGACGTCGCGTAGCTCGCAAATGCATATAAACGCGCGGAACAAAGACGAACCCTGTGTATATATATAGGAGAGAGAGCTTGGTACAGGAATGATAGGGCGTTACGAGGGTTTTCGGACCTCGGCCAACTTGGAGTTTTAATGGGATCGTCAAATCCGACTAACCATACGAAACGCTAAGGGGCTAAAACGACCTGATACGTAACGCAAGAATATGACGTATCTGAATTTATTTTTTGTTTTATAGTTCTTTCGACGCCAAATACATGATATATCCACGCGTTTTATACATTATCTACAAATTTTCATTAAAAATTAATTTTCTTAGCTGATGAATTAATGAAGAAACTGGTATGTGAATCTCACGAGATTGTTAATCTTCGTACAGAAAATTATTTGGCAACGTAAAATTTAAAATCTCACGCGGAAACTGCCGTAGTAACGAAAAGAAGAAAAAATAGAGTAAAGTAAAGAAAAGAAAAAGAAAAAAAAGTAGGACGTTTTTTATTTTTTTCGCCGTAAAATCGGCACGTACCGAACAATGGCAGCAACTTCCATTTCACGCGTACCTTAAGGCACGCCTTTCGATACACATAAACTCGGTTGTAAAAGCCCGCGCAACAGCACTGATATTACGGCTTCGCTTTTATTCCGATGGAACGCCGCGGCTACTTTCTGCTCTCCTATACCTCTCTCTTTCTCTTTCTCACCCTTCCCCCTCCTCCTCCTTTTTTTTTGCCCCGAATGATCGGGTCGAAGGTGCGAATATATTCATACGGCTATACCGGGGTCACACAGGGCTCATTGATCCGATTTTTATTGTATCGATATCTTGGGAAAGAAATGAGTGGCGATTTATATTTCGGTATAAAATCTACGAGGTATACGTACCGATCCTTTGTACCTGTCGTGTCGTGTTATATGCGTTACACTCGAATTTAACTATTCTACGAATCGTTTTCTTGTTATGCCTTTGTCAATAGGTTATACGCCCTAGATATGGCTGGTTGTAAGTGGGATTCTAATCGTTATGGTATTTCAACGAAACAATGTATATCATTACCTGATATTTCTTGCAAATCCTAAAGTTAACACATATAATCGCACTAACTTTATGTAACTTAAGAACTAATAACTTATATTCACGATTCACGTCTGCTAGAAATTTGAAGGTATTATAAGGTATTAAATCATTATATTTATTAAAAATAGAGTTATTTTATAAGCAGTGTTGCAGCAATAATAATAATTCATATAGAAATAATTCTTGCTATAAATGACACGTATTTTATAATTGTTAATATGTGAATTATAAAGAAATTCTATAAATTTACTTTAAATCAATCGCGTACTTTATGATACTTTGTGTTTATGTATATAATCACAGATATAGGTATATACTTACCAAAACTCGATAACGAAAATCAACGAGTCTGGTCTTGAAAGTTGGGTGCCGATCCGAACAAAAAAAAGATAATTATTACATTTATTTTAAAAAATACAGCAATTTTATGTAAAATAAACATTAAGCAACAAGAGCTTACAGTATCGTCATATATACAATATTATAGTAGGCGTATATGTTATAAAATATAATGATTAAAAATAGCTATTGTGTAGCTTATTCGATTAACTGGATGTATAATTTTTTTTTTGATATACGAATTTATTTTTCAACAAATTTAATTAAAAAACTGCTGGTCTACATTGAAACCGTTCTTTCAGGATCGATTGATATGATCGACACGGCGGTGTATTATAAGATAAAGAAGAGCGTGAAATTGTATCCAAAAGATTATTTCAAAAGTAAAATTAAAAACGAAATTTCACATCGCTTAACCGGTCAGAGGAGAAAGTTGGAAAAAAGATAATTAACAGAGGGATGAAAAAAAAGGTGCGCTTATGCCACGATCCAAAAGAAGAGTAAATCCGGTATTTCATTCGGCGAAGCAATATAGAGCAGCACAGCGTGCGCCAAAAAATAAAAAAAAAAAACAAGCGGTCTAACAAAGAAAGATTTTCATCGGTCCAGTTAATACTTAGCGCTCCCTTACAAAGCAATTGTAGCCTCTTCCACTCCCGTAAGAGTAGGTGGCGGTTCTCGATTATTGTTTTCGAGAGAGCAGGCTGGCAACCCCCACCGTACATTTTAATTAGAAATGAAAAAGAGAGCGAGGTGGTAAGAAAAAAGGAAGTATAAAGAGAGAAGGAAAGAAAGAAAGGAAGGAAGCGAAGCGAAGCTCACGCGGACGAGAGTTGGCGTGTATTGTAGTCGCGTGGATGGTTACAATGCGAGAGCGTTGTTTCGTTGTTGGGGTTTGAACCCCCGTTGGCCGTCGGTTTGGATCTCCTCGCGCGATAAGTAAGTCGACGGAGGAGCTGCGAGACAAAGCCTCGAAACGAAGGCGGACAAAGGGACGCAACGAAATTGAGAAGACTGGTGGGTTGGCCCGGGGGGTAAGGGGTATGACTTTCGCCGGACGACTCTTCCGGATTTATGGATTATAAAGTGTCCGCGCCGAGGAAGTATGGAGAGACTCGACAATGACGCAACGCTTCGTGCAAAACGATAAACCTGTCCCTGAGATGCATAATCTTCCCTTCTCTCTATACTTTTTTTACTCTTCCTTTTTTTTGTTCGTTCTCTAGTTGTTTTCTTTTTCTGTGACTGTCGCCGAGGAGTTAACCTCGCTATTCTTTTGTTACAGCGATACGAAACGTTGATTGATGTACTCATTTTATAAATTAACTCTACCGTTATATCCCCTTATCTTTTTACTCGATGTGAACAATAAATAATTTTTTACGTGGGTTCGCGATAATGTTGATGAAATATTTTTTGCACGTTTATTTATGATTATAAAATGCATTATATTTTATTTTATTAAATTTTCCATCACGTCTCGAAGTATTTAATATTAGGGATGTTTCACGTTGTTGTACACTTCGTATATAATATAATTAAACCAGTGAAAATTGAACGTTAAATAAATAATAAATAGATAAACTTATTAAAGCAGTGACCGTAGTTTTACATATATATTCTAATATTTTGCAGCTAAGAAGCACCACATTTTTGAATTTCCTAACTCCAAATTTTCATAATCTTATTTAGACCCTCGTACAGTCCATACCATTTACGAAACAAAACTATTACTCGTTATTATAGAAGAACATTGTTTATTTTGGATTTTGGTCTCTTATTACTCCGACAATCCGCTTACCTTATTTCACAATAAATATAATTCGTTTGTATTTGCATTTCAAACCGTGTTTCCCTGCACCGAATAAACAAAATAAAAACCAATATAAACATGCATGCACATAATAATACATTGAAGACAAATGTTAGTGAATATAAAAAAGGTATGTTTGTTCGAATAGCTGTAAACAAATAAATGTTTAAGAAACTATATATTAAAACCAAACAAATTTTTAATCGAAAGAAACGTGCCGTGTATATTAGGCAACTACTAAATATTTATTACTTTACAGCAAATATTTGTTACAAATATTTTATTGAATTTACTAAATTTCTGTTTAGTGCAACGATAGGATAATAAACCTAGAAGAAGAAAGAAAAAAGTGAAGTAAATAGATTAGTAAATAATTGTAATAGCCGAGTTGTACTTTTATATAACAGACGAGGTATTTATTTATTTTTGGTTGTTCCGGGTAGTTTTATATGGTCCCTCGACGTTGTATTGTGCGTCGAACGACGACGACGGGCGTATTATACAGGAGAATCCCGCGGGCTGGCTCTCCACCTCATCTCGCGATTCCTCGCACTGCCCTCCAGACTCCGGGAGCGTAGTTTCTTTTATCGGGCCAGAGATATATAGACGCCTTGGAACTGACTCCCAGTGGTGTCGTAAAGGATTGTCGGAAGAACTTCTGCCCGTACCTTATTCTACTATGTCTTTTTTCCTCTACCTCTCTACCTCTCTACCTCTTCCCCCCCCCCCTCTTTTGTATTTCGCGGAGCCGAGCTGAAATTAGGTTTGCAAAGGGGTAAACACCGGGCGATACGAGCCGAGGACTTTGCATAAACGAAAAGCGGAAGTTATATTCTAAACCTACACTCGCGAGGTATTGAAACGAACGAGATATCATTTTAACGATTATTTAGTATAATGCGAAATACGTTATTATTATTTGTGAAAACATCCATAAAGTGTTAGTCCTTAATCTTCTTTTTGCTTGTATTTTAACAATTTTTTTTATATCAACGTTTATTAAGTGATTTAAATAATTCCATATATTATATATATAAAGTATAAATGTCAATCTCGGTACAAAGTAAAAATTTCTAATATATACTGTGCAGAAAAAGGTTCTTTATTTAAATAGTTCTTTTAGACCACAAGTCCAAAATATACAAATAATTGTTTCTTTATTCTGCTTATCGTAGTAAATTTAAAAAATCGTATAAATTCCGTAGACTGTTCAAAGTCTTCGTATAATAAATGTAACTTACTTTCATCAAATTTTCAATATTTACAAAAAAATTTACCAAATAAATAGGATAGAACAACTTACGTTTACAACTTGGAATACAACTTATAACGCGACAAAATTTAAATATTATTCGAAAAGCGTTAAAAAATGCGAGAAAGTAGGTTTCATCGCAATACATTTTTCGACGATTTCTCACATATTCTATACTAACACGTTACCTATCCATTACTTATTATGCGGAATACGATTTCTACTAAGGTATATGTGTATATATACAACAGTTTTCAATTACAAAAGTATAGGAATCCGGTTTAAATCCAGTAGGGAAAAGTAGGTAGGAAAAACTAAGGACGAATGTGAGGAAGAAAAGCCGAGTGACAAATGCGCGCTTCTTCTTGCCGTTTGGGCGCGTTCATCCGCGCACACGTTGTATCGTGCAGTCGTAACAGCCGACGCTACTCCGTAAGTGTATATATACGCGTATATACTTATATATATATATAAATATACCTATATATACACGAGAGTAGTACCAACTTTTGCACCCGTCTAAAACGTACAGCGACGGGAGTTTGTTTTTGCGCCATTAAGGACACTTTGTTCCTGCTCTGCGTACGAGAGAGTTGCTGCTTTGAGTCCGCCTTTTTTATCTCTCTCTCTCTCTCTCTCTCTCTCTCTCCCTCGTTGTTTCTTGCCTGGCTATCGCTCGGTTCATATTCTGTTAATGAATCAGACGGGGAGGTTAATTGAGTTTTAGGCGAGAGAAGGATTTTAGGAAACTAACTCGCAAGATCACTTTCCTTTGATGATACCCTTTTTATTTTTTAATAAGAGAAGTAGCCTTTTTAATTACGTGTATGCCATTCTCAAGTTATATATTTATAGCTATGTAACAATCAAACTGATTCGAATACGAATTTCGTTACAATTATATATATATATATAGTATGAAGCATTCCGCGTCAACTGGTCGGATCAAAATGTTAAAATCCATCAAATTTTGGGTAGAGACTGGAAATGTTTTCAGAAAACGAAAATAAATTTTAGGTATTGGAATTTATTTGTTCAAAGGTTATTATAACCTCGGAAAGTGAGATCTTTTTCAATATCAGCTGTGTTTACAGCTATTTATTTCAAAATCTATCAATTTTTACTATGTAACAGTACATGTAACGTTCGTTGCTAATGTTCTGTAGAATTTATTCTTTTCGATTAGAATTCTTAACCGCAAGGTCAATTACTTATTTACTATATGTATATCAACATAGACCTTGAATAAACTGTAACTTCGCTACAATTGATTTTTTTAATTCAAGATTCTAAAAAAAAAAGCTTGAAGCAATAATATCTTTCTAATAGTTTGCTGCTTGTACTTGGCCTGAAAGTTTGTATATCGTTATGTTAATTTAAAGAATTGCAAATAATGTTCAAATATTTAAATGGGATTAACGTTTTATTTGCTATTGTATTCGAAGCTTGGGATTGTCTAGTCCAGACTCGGTAGGTGCTTTTGTCACCTCGCAGCTCGATTTGTCATCGACTGTCGAATCATCTGTAGCTGATAGCGAGCCGGCTTATCAGGAAATCGTTCACGAAGATGCGGGACCTCCCGATGCTTCGATTAACACGATCGCAAACGGACGACACGGTTAAACAGCACAATGGTCTATTGTACGATCGCTAATCATTCCGCATTGCCGACCTCCACTCGTCTGCTACTGTATATATAAATCCATAGATAGATAATATTATCTTTGAACTATTAGACTTTAATTTAGTTTACTGCAACCACGCGTTTATTCCATTTTGCAAAAAAAAAAAAACAAAATTTCGTTTGGCATTGTTAAAACGTAAACTTTCTAGACTCACAATGGAGAGTGTGAAGTACGGGTGAAGGAGAAGGCTAAACGGGCTTGCGGTAAGGTGTCATTAAAATGTTCCGCAAGATCGACTATGCCAACGAGGTCTACGATGTTGTAATACCATTCTAAAACTACCCCCACCGTTCCTCTCCCTTTTTAACCCTGCCCACACGGCTCTCGGTGTTAGTTTACCTCTGCATCGTTTTAACCCGCTGACGCAGCATTTCACCTTTGCTTTGTTGCATCGAAAAGAATAGACTGAATAATACCTTAAATTGCGTAACTCTCTGTATTTGTACATGAAATAGAATTTAACTAACTAATCTACCATTTAAAAGTTAAATATTTTTCTTTATTAATTTGAAGATGTTGAAAAACGCTTTTTCAAAGAAGTGATTTCCGAGTAATTAAAAAATAAGTAAGAATCTTCTCTTCTTAACCTTTACTGAAATTTCCCAAGTTTAAGCCAAAGAGGATGAAACTTGTACTTACTTTATTCTGCTCTTTACGTGTATAAAGGGAAGCCGCATAGATGAAACGGTATCTTCTTTCTTTTTCTTTTTTTTTATTTCAAGCCCTCGAAATATTCAACGTCAAAGACGTTACGTTTAAAATTTGACAAACTCCTTACCGAGATCACAAAACAATAATAGAGCCAACACTGAGACATCAAAGAACGTATAAAAGTCTCGGTTAAAAGTAAAAAAAATTTCCCCGTAACTATTTCTCGGTAACGCAATGCGCGCGTTAATACCAAGAGGTCCCTGGGTCGTATCGGAAAGAGGGCGACTGAAAATCAAAAGGTAACTGCGCGCGACAAACTGAAAGGAGCAAAGTTCGCAAAAAGAGAGAAAAAAAATACATGGATATGGAAAAAGGTAGCGTTCAGTGGTTTACGATAATTTTCATGGTCGCGACGTTGCGGTAAGCGGCTCGGGTGAAAAGAGAGACCCCCTCAGGAAAATTGTGTGAAAGGAGCGTTTCTGGTCCTTTGAATTTCGCGCGGCTTTGCCAACGGCGCGTCGTGTACGTCGAGTCGGTCCAATTTTCCACGTTTCGAAAGCCTACGGTGAAACGTCACGTTTACACAGAACTCCAAAGTATCTTTTTCCTTAACATAAATACGTGTTACACTGGTGTTCTTAAACTTTAGATGAATTACACTCGAGTTTTATGTAGCAGTAAACTACGTTGTCGAGAAATTATTATTTAGAGATACACGCAGCATACAGTTGCCCACGAATAATATCAATATTTATTATTAACAAGGATTTAAAATAATGTAAAATAAAAACATTTCAACTTTTTGTAGAATATGAGAGAGCGAATATAAAAATAAAGAATATACGGCGAAAGTGGAAAAAAAAATCCAAAGATAAATTTTAAGAAAATACCTTACATAAAAGATCCCGCGAGAGGATGAGAGAGAGAAAGAGAGAGAGGGAGATAGAGTGGTGGCAAAACGTTGGGAGGCTCGCTCAAGCTCGTTCGGTTGAAAGGAAAGCCTTTTCCGGTGCGGTGGAAAGCGAGGTCGTCAAGTGGCTACCGCACATCCCCCGGAGGAACGCTAAAGAACCTGACAGTGGGTGGGGAAGAGAGTAGTGGGAAAGCAGATAGAGGGATGGGTACGGGAATCTACCGAAAGGACCGTCCATTTTATTAGGAGCATCTTTTACCAAAAGAATCTTACATCATTTGTCTGGTAGCGTCCATTCACCGAGCTCCCTGCAGTTACCATTTTACCAACGAGGCTCGGGACGATAAGTCCGCCATCGCGACAACTTTCCGCTCTCCTTGGACATTCGAGTACCGACATCTGAGATATTCTACTTTGTTATGAAATTTCGTTGCCCAAAATTTGTAATTACTACCTTCACTATCTAGGTCAGAATTTAGCTAGAATTTATATCAAGGAAGCCTCTTTTGATCCACACCGATATTCGACGACCCATTTTCGAGTTGGTTCCAAAGGAAATAACTAATTGCTTCTCTTGATAGAAGCTATTGATTTACACGTTTATCTTGATGTTTTCTTATTTCCCTTTTTATTGCCACAACTACTTTATAATATTATTATCTGATACGATGTATCTTTTAGTCAGCTTCGCGTAACTAAATACATGTTTTTTATAAATATTTTAATTAATAATTTTAATGAACAGTAAGAGTCATTTAAAATCAAATACTTAATTATCTCATCCGCGAGAACAACCGTGTTATGGCACTTGCACATCCTACCCTAGATCGGACGATAAGGTCGTGATTTTCAATCTATTAGCACGAGAAACGAAAAGGTATCTCGGGGTAGTGTTTCCATTCTTGCAAGACGAAGAGTTGCTGGGAAAGGGGAAAATGCATCACGTAAGGGAAAAAAGGCTGATTCGTAGATGTAAATTAAAGGATCGGAAGTGCAAAGTGAATTGCGAATATTTTAAAACAATACCGGTATTTGTTTTTATTTAAAAGAAAGAAAGAGCGGAGATAGGGAGAGAGAAAGAGAGTTTTGGGTTTTTTCCGGCATTTTTAGTTTTGCCTCTAACCAACACGCACGACCGAACTTTGAACTTTTGTATAATTATATTATATTATACGAATAAACTAATATTTATTACGAAATAAAAAGTTCAATTATTTTAGCTACCTTCTTAACTAGGTTTTTAAAGCGTGTAATTAGTAATAATACCAATGCAATTAGTATTAAAATCACAACGATTACCAGGGGAATCAAACACATCGTCATCATCTTACTCCAATAACATTATATGTATAATACTTACATATCTGCGGGGTAAAATGTTTGATTAAAACTTACTGTACTTTTTAGCAAAGGTGGAAGAAACTGTCGGAAAAAGAAAAATCGTTATACTGCAAAATTAAATATGAAATATGCAAACACTGATTTTTGCAACAGTTTCTAATAAATTTTACCATGTAGTATGGAAATTGTTCTATTTTTAACAGTTTGTCTCATCTTTGCTAAAAAGTATAGTATTTATTAATCAAACATTTTTCTCCGTGCATTTACCTGTGATTAATATTATGAACGAAAAATCATAAAAAATAGAAATAGTAAGATGATACGTAAGGCGAGATGCACATAAGTATTAAAGAGACATTTAAAGGGAAGAATGATTCGAAGAATGAGATATTTTGGAGGATATAGCGGGTAGCCTTTAAACGGAAGTACGGGAGAGTATCGCGAGGAAACAGCGGTGGTCGGTCGATGGTTTTTACGACGATGAGAGGTTGAAATTTCCGGTGGGACTGCGAAATGACGCGGGGAAGTTTATGGACAGGACGATTGTCTTCATTGCGGCAGACTGGTTCCTTTTACGAGGAAACACCGCCACGTAAATTCGAAGAAACGTTAACTTGATTCATAGGCGCACAAGCCAGGAGATTCTCTTGAAGCCTATACCTTCTAGGGGTTTGGCTGAAAGGCTTGTTTTGTGTTTAGAGAGCTTTAAAATTAATCGCGTGCTTTTATATATATCTTGCCCTTTCACTGAATCTCCTCTTCTCCTTTATGTCCAATAGAGATTTTTCTTTATCCAAATTCCCACCAGTTAACTACTGCTTTTTCAACTTATTTTGAATACTCGGATAGTTTTACCCAGACCACTCCTCCTAAGATTTATGATGCTTTTCCCGTGTTTAATATCGCACAGTTATATATATATATAATATACTTTACGTCGAATTCAGAATTTAACTGCAGAAATATAGTTTATTGATCTATGCGTCGAGGGTCCATAAAATAAGAATAAGGCATATTTGCCACGAGTATTCAATTATCTCGGTTTGATTAGCAATAAAATATGCACGACGTGTCACCTTGACGTTTTGGTGGGTTGATGCACACGAGGATGCGGGAAAATACACCGAGTATCCGCTTCTTCCAGTATATCGGGTTTATATATCGAGAGCACGAAGAGAACTTTGCCTCGCGACAGTCAACCCAGGAAGGAACAAAAAATAAAGAGAAGCCGAGGGAAGGCCTTGCTTGGTAGCCTCTAATTACAGCGTAAAACCGAGGTCGCATTAATCATCCGGCGTCGGAATAAATGCTTCGAGCTTCCGCGTGGATATCTTTTCATGCGCGGCAGCTCGGTGTCTCGATTCTCCCTCTCTCTCTCTCTCTCTCGCGCGCGCGCGCGCGTTAAAAGTCCAACTGTGTTTCGGGCTTTAGTGCAGCTACGTGGGCTTCGAGCTCAATTGATAAGGATAACGCCGAAATTTATGTCTCGAGAAGCGCGCTACGTGAGTGTTGTGCTTTATCTTGGCCGGCTCCCTCCCTTTGACGCTTCGTGTATTACTCGACAATGTAATTTGTGGGACGCGAAGTCCTGACTTTTTTCTCTCCCTCTCTCACTCCCTACACCCACCACCCATTCCCACTCTGCGTTCGTCGCTCTCTGTAACCTGACGAAAAAAAAAAACGATTTTCTCAGATAAGGTCATAGCCGTTTTATTTGTTTAGTTAACTGTACCATTGAATTATATTTATAGTTTTATTCGACTTTGGCGTTCAAGTACAACATATTAATTAGAAAGAAATTATTCTTCTGTTTGTTTAATTAAACATCGAATCAACGAAATTGATGTAAATCTTCGTAGGGAGAGTGCGAAGTGTTTGATTTGTAAATATAAAGGAAAGGGTATAGGTCGAGTGGCAAGAAAACGCGTGTCCGAGCAACAAAAGAATCGCCACGGCATTACCATGGTAAATCCACGGTATAATTTTTCGGGGAATACCGCTCGGAAGGATAAGGCGTGGTCACCGGCCGGTCCGAGCTTACGCTTGCAGCCCTCGGCCAAGATTCTAATTGGTCATGCGGCTAAACAACGCATAAACTTGCAATTAACTCCCTCCGTCGAGGGAAAAAAAAGACACGCACCCACACGCGAATTATCTCGGGCATCTCTTTTATTTCTGTTTTGTTTATTTTCTCCCGAGGTCGCTTGCATTTTTATTACCGCGTCGTACTGACCAGTGCGAAAACGCGCGTCTACCCGCGTGTATGTCTCTACACATATATATGTCTACGAAACAGGGAAGGAAAGATTTGTCGATGGAATTAAATTGTCGTTTGTTACGGCTTGGCTTTCTTGGGGTTGGTCAGCATTATTTTCCTTTCTCTTTATTTTTACGAAATCATGCGCGAGGGCAATTTCTAGTTTCGGGGTTTCTTCATACGCTCCTCGGTGGTTTACTCAATTTATTTACCGACGCATTCGTGTGTTTACGACGCTTTGCGTATAGTTTAACGCTTGTTATCCAGACCTTAAATTTATGCGTTGCTACTTTCTTTATCTCCGATTTCTTTATTTCAGTGCATTCACGTTAATCACTTCTTCAATTTCGCGTACTTAAAATTACTGCGTATTAATAATATTTCTAATTGCGATTGGTTTGTTGTTGCAAAAAAGAACGATTTTTAAATTATTAATTTTTAACGGTTATTATATATTACTATGAGGTGACAGGGAGGAAAAGTGGAAACTGAATGATGTATTTTCAACGACGTGAAAAGTGTATTTTATTGTACAAACATTCGGAGAAAAATAGAGCACAATTGAGAGGGCAATGCTTTAGACGAAAAACGAAAATATGAACAAGTGGTCAAGTTCACGAGTTGTTGGAAAAATGTTCCGAGTTACTTTATCGTTTGCTATTTCTTTTCTCTGAATATATATTGCGTTGTAATAATATTGCATAGCATGAAAAATAAATAAATATAATTGACACTGTCCGACCAATAGAAGCACAAATTGACACCCAACGACTTGAGAAATAAAATTTTCGACGTCTCGAAAGCTCGTCACTCAAAAGAAAATAACACTGAATAAAAATTCATCCTTTACAGTTTTAACTTATATTTGGAAAAGCATATGCTATGTAAGTATTGCACATTACATTTCGTTTGACTAAAAATGGTACGTCTATTATGTAATTATAACGCTGCAAATTTGTCGTTCTGAAGGGAAAATTCGCTTTCCAAAATTTATAAACTTTCCACTTTATTTTGAACTACTGTTTACTAATCAGCCCTCTTATGTATTTAATATTATATTTCTTCTCTTTTAGATAAGTAAACTGAAATCCCAGATTTAATACCCTAATTAATACGCACGTTGTTTGGCCGTGGTGAATAATTATGAGCTAGGAGCTACAGAGCGAGCTAATATTACATTTATACAGTGTATAAAAAAATGAGGATGTGCAATGGGTATTTTATAATTTACTCAATATGTATGTATATAAATATACATAATTATTATTTTTTATTTTTATTACATATACTATATTAATATTAATATAATGCTTCAAAGATAAATTGAACAAATAGTTCGATAGTTTGGTAACATCTAAAGCCTTGATAAATATAACTAAGAGTCATCGTAATTGAATAGATATGAATAATTGAAAGATAACTTTAGCTTAGATACGCGAAGAGAGCGAAATATAAATCGCGAGATAATTACTAACAAGGGGAGAACATGCATTCTGGGAAACGGATGTTATCCTAACTTTGAGATATTTTTCGTAACATAAAAATATGAAGAAAGCTGAGTTATTGTTGTCGAATGGTTACTTTTACGAAAGTTATTCGACATTTAATAATAATTTCAATGAAAATTACTTCGAATTCGATCGCTTATAACTTCGAAACAATGAGAGATAGACACTTAAATCAAAAACCAGAAAAAAGTTGAGGTCAAGTACGTGCGATTTAAGAAAAAAGAAGCTTAATTTACTCAATTTGGAGCAAAGTTATGGAAACAAAAGAAATTGAAATTTTTCACGTTAAAATTTGGTTAAATTTGCTTTAATATCTTATTTTCTTCATAACTTTACTCCAAAATAAGTCAATTAAGCTTCTTTTTTTCAAACCACATCTACTAGAACTCAACTTACCTCTGGTTTTTAGCCTCTGTGATTATTTCTATATCCATTTCCCAGTTATAAGCGATCAAAGTGGAAATAATTTTCATTGAAATTATTATTAAATGTATAACTTTCGACGTATAGTGCAGACCATTGGCAAGTAATAACTTGGCTTTCTTCATATTTTTATATTACAAAAGACATACCAATGCTAGGGTAAGATCTGTTTACTGGAGGTTAAGTGGAATGTATTGAATGCTAAGTAGAGTTAGTGATTGAAATAGTACAAGTCATACCAAGACCTGCCTACATATCGAAACTATACGTTAAGTAACGCGCGATAAAATTATACCGATCAAAATTGTCGATAAATTTGAAAAATAAGTTAAGTGAATGAGGGCCTAGGGTCAGAAGTGGAGTAAGATGAATCTTGGAAATGCCAGTAATAAATACGAACTAATTGAATTCGCGTTTGCCTTACACCGGCAACCTGAGAAACTCTGCTATAGGCCAACGCGAGAGAGCTCTTTGGGCGTTGAATTATTATTCCGCTTTGTACGAACATTCGCGAATATTAATATCCTCCTCGCTTTCTTTATATATTCCTCTCTCTTCTCTCTCTCTCTCTCTCTCTCTCTTCGCCCCTGACTTAATTGCACAGAATGGATTTTGGAAGTTGACGTCATACTTGTTCTTCTCCGCGCTATTTGCTGTACGGGTAACTCTCCCTTTTTTGTCTTATTCCAGAGTTTATGTTTCAGGAAGAGACTCATTGGGATTACCAAACTTTTGCTATAATTTTCATTGCGATTGAAGAGCAAATTAGTATTTGGAATTTCTTGCCTCATCTGTACGACCAACTGTATACACCTGACCGTTTTTCAGTTATTTCTGCCTCTTGATTTTTTAATTACGCGAATAAAATCGCTCGTGAATTTTATTACATTTATTCAAAATTTATTACAGTACAAATGTAATATTAATTACATTTCTGCGCAAAAACAATAGAAACAATTGCTCATTATAATTAACGTTATGTTGGGGTCAAAAGTACTTTGAAAACTTAAGGGAAGTCCGTACAAATTACAGATTTTTGTAATTGATTTTTCAAATGTAGTTTATAATTTTCATTTTTTCTAAATTTTTTTAGCACGCGCACAATTGTTACACATCGTAGAATATTCCTCAATTCATACAATTGAACAAATATTCAAATTGAATGATAAATTTGAAAAATCAGTGAATATCGGTAAGTGTGTATTTTAAGTGAAGGTACGACATCCCCTTAATCCATGTTTTCAGCCTGTAACATAGTTCAAAACATATAGGACAAAATGTAGATTTTACTCCAAAAATAATTAAAAAATTTGGGTTATTGTGCTTTATCGAGAGGACAAAAATGGGCATATTTTTCTATCATCTTTAATAATCAATCTCATATTTATTAAATGGAATAACATTCTCTACTAGGATGAACGTTAGCATTGTACCATGAACATTTAAATAATATCTGTTCATTCTTTCTCTCTATACAGACACACATGTCAAAGAATAAAGGCTCGACAATAAAATTTAAAATACAAAGCTATCTTCCTTCGACTAAAAATGGAAAATTTATATTTTTACTTGTAAATTTGGATTGCATTACGCGTTTTCGAAGACTGATAGAAGCGACAACGTTTTATTATTTACTAGCGAGCGACATTTAGAAAATGATGAAATTTGCCGATCACGCTATACCCGATCGTTTAAAATGGCCATTTTCCGAGCCTGAAAATTCTTGTGAAATAAGTATCATATGTTTACCACAAACGCATTCGCGGGTAAAAATAAAATTAGCGTTAATAATATAATAAAATTTGAAAAGCGTATTAAACACTCTTCTCAAGATCTAAACATTTGCAACGGCACTCTCGCAAGAACATTTTTTCAAACGCACCTATGTGACAAATCTACTTTCGCCCCATATTGCGCAATGTTCTATTATTACGTATGTATATATATATATCTATAATGATTAATGTACATATCCATATTTACTTATAAAACCTATAAGCATTTAAAGAAATAATTTTAAATATTATAAACATAGGCAAATTTTATATAGTCATACCAAATTCTAAGTATTGATATTCAAATATTGCATCATTCAAAATATGAAAAAAATTTTGTGACTGAAAAAAGTATTGCATTTGAGCTAGACGTGCACGTGTGCCATATATTTTGAAAATAATAATAATAATAATAATAATAATCAGAGTGACCAGTTGGCGATTTTTTTTCCTTTTCTCTCTTACATATATTGATGTTTATTAAGCAAGAGCAACAAAGAGAAAAAATCGCCATCTGGCAATCCTGATAATAATAATAATAATAATATTAAACCGAAAAAAGTATGTCAAAGCTACATGTACATGGGTACTTTTTTATGTAGAAAATTGAACATATCTTCTATAGCGGAAAATGTTTATTCAAAATCTATTTTAATTAAAGTCATATATTTACTTTGAAATTGCCAGCAAGCTTGAATAAATAATTATGAAAAGTATTTAAATATAGAATTAATTTGCATAAATTTTTTCCCCCTATGTAACATGAGACTTATTACATCGTAATTACATTTGCATGGGAATGAAGATACACGGCCGTGTGCCGAAATTGCGTTTCCGAGTTCTGCCAGTGTGTAAAGGGGAATGGATATTTAAACTTGAAAATACAAGTTTCATTACTGAACATATTGTACAAAGTGTTCGAGAGCCGGTTTAAACGGTTGAAAAAGGGTTGAACGTCTATCCCACGATACGTACGTACGTACATATAGGTATACATATATGTATATACATACATATCCCAGGTGGGCCGAGAATCAAATGGCCTAATCCTCTGATCGTCGGGTGACCGGCCGTCCCCGAGAAAGACGTCGTCCGTGCATCTCGTGAAAGACCGAAATGAGTCGGCTTGGCTTTCATCCGTCGAGGTTTTAATTATTCGCTGGGCCCCGAGATTTAATATCGGTGTGGCGCGTTTTCACACGCGCACTTTGACGTAGTCTCATGGGCTGCACGCTACGAAGGAGGTTATTAAATTTTCATGGACGGCAGACAGTCTTAAATATCGATTTTCCAAAGGGCAAAGACGGAACCCCCCCCCCCTCCCCCTACTCCCTACTCCCTCTCACCCTCACCATCTCTTCTTTCTCTCTCTCTCTCTCTCTCTCTCTCTCTCTCTTTCTCTCTAGTTCGGGTGCCGTTTTCTCGGATCTCGTCCTTCCGTTTTAAGCTTGATGTCTACCGAGTCTATTTTATGCATCTTCATCCGTGACGATGAATTATGGAAGCTTTTGGAATGGATGGATTTTTAAAAAGCCTTTTTGAGGTCGAACGATGGTTTATTGAATAAAATTCTCGGAGGAATACATTTTTTCATCTTCAATATTTTATTTTAAATATTTTATTTTCTTCGGGTTAATATAGTATTGCTATACACACTTTACTTATCTCGATAAAACTAATGAAAATTCATCTCGCTGTATGTCGCTCGGCTGATTATATACGCACTCACAGTTGAACGTGAACGCAACGTATCGTACAAAATCGCAATTAATCTCGAAAAATTACAGAAGGAGTAGAAAGAAAGGTAGACAAAAAGAAAGAAGAAAAAAATGAAGAGAGTTTGAGGAACGCGATATATTTCATTGATCGTAACGAGAAAGTAAAAGTGAGCTCAGCACTAGCGAAGTTGATAGGTGAAAGCCTTGGAGATACCGTAGGATGGCAGTTCGTGCACAATGTAATCGTCGATCGCGCCTGCGCGACTACGATAAAGGGCTGTCGCAATGACAGAAGCTCGCTCTTATCGTCCTTCCTTCGTACCTCTTTGCAAACTGTTACGAGTCTAAGTATACGTCTTCTATATATATGTATACACAGGGGTATCGGATATAGGACATCAGTGCTCCGACAACTTAAACTCGAGTAATTTTGCACCACACTTATACTCGGACAAAAATAATTCTGCCGCTAGTCCAGCATAGTACATTTTGCTATATATATAGTCTTTACAATTATTTTAATGTGCCATCAATTGAAATTTTTGCTGGATAAATCAAATTTTTCATCCTAACTATATGCTTGATTATCCTACCCTGCGCGTCTCCGCGTATAAGTTTCTGTTCTCAGGCTGCGGATGTGAATAAAAAATTATAAGGCACGAACGAATTCAGTTCGCTATCAATCGTTTACTTTGCTGTACTTTACAATCAATAGTTTTTCCAAAAAATCGAATTTTTATATTCATTTTAATTTATCTAAATAACGGAGTTCTATTGAAGTATTTAAATATTAATATTAATTAAGTATATAAAAAACTAAAATTTAAAATAAAATCTTAACTAATACATTATATTATTTTGCAACGAAAATACTGCCTATGAAACTTTTGTTGGTAACTTACTTTTCCTTTTCTATATTAATATTTTTTATCTGCGGAATTGTGTATAAAGTAAACTGCTCGTAGTAAAGCAGTTTATACAATCTATACATAAACAGTCATAAATAATCATGAATAATAATCAATCATAATCATCGTTGCAACTTTATTTCGCGATTAAAATAGGCCGATGTAAATTAATTAATACTACTCAAATTGATTGCTGTAATATTGTTTAAATGTATAAAAAATATATTTTCTGTGATTGTTCTCGTAACGGAACGGTGATGTTGTTTTTTTCTTAGTGCTTATACACGGATCACACCTATGGATGTGCAGGAACTCGATTGTTTTCACTTTTACTCAAAATTGCAATCGCACATCGATTCCATAAATATAATGTTACGATCTTTCTAAGTGTTTAGCGTCAATAATATTCAAAAGCATGTATTGTTTGCAATAGGAAAAAGTTTCGTATTATCAAGACGAAGTTTCATTGTAAAGTTTTTTAATGGACTGTATGCATCTCGTGATAATTAACATATAATGAACAAAACCTTTTTTAAAATAAATGTAAACTGCAGCTCTGTAACTTTGACGGGATTTACTGATATATTTAACTATTATAAGCTTTTTACATCATGAGAAAACTACAATAAAAATTTCAGCAAAATTCGTTCGAAACTTTTTTGCGATATTTGAGGAAAAACTACTTGTTTGGATTACAAAAATATAAAGATCTCCCGTGTAACAATTGTGCCTAAAAAGTCATAATCTCTGTAGCATAATTTTGTTTATTATACTCAAAAATATAGGTATTAAATCAATACTATTGATAAATAAGTGAGCATTATGACTACGAATCACTTCAAATGTTAGATTTTCTATTCAATTTCATTTTTATTACTAAATAATGTTGTAATTTAACTGAAGCTATATAATACTTACATTAAGATGAAGGAATTGTATTTCTGATAATGGACATTTTTTAATTCTTAAGATCTGTTAACAATATATGAGCAAATGAATATTTCTTTACAGTTAAGTATTATTCGAATTAATTTTTAAAAGTTTTATTCATTTATATTTTGCTAAAACATTAGTATACTTACCACTTACCTATAGGTAAGAGCTAAGAGTTAATATTGAAGAAATATTATTTTAATACAAGTCAATATAGCAATGTACAATAACAAATGCACCATTTCTTTATCAAAAATATAACTTTTTCTTAATGTAAAATACTTATTTTCATACTAAAAAAATCGTAAAATATTAGCATTGTACAAAACCAATTATTAAGAAATATGTGCTTATAAATAAATGTTTCATTAAATAAAAACTAATCATTTACAGTAATTTATTAAATATTATTAAATGTCGAATTAAAATTTTATTACGGCCCATTTATGTTATAATTTCAGTTTGAATTAATAATTATAGAAGTGAAAACTTTGAATGTCATAACAAATTATACCACTACAAGGATCAGCTATACTTTTGTAATTACCAAGTTATCATAAGACTCGCAATCATAGCCAAATATTTAGTTACTGTAACGATTATTTTTTTCCGAAATAAAGATAGAAACAATTGTAATTTAGTTTTCTTTATTAGTGACGTACATAACTAAGCGATACAAAATATTTGAATTGTAAATCCTGGTATATACTAATAGACATGAAGCAGCTTTGAAATAAAAATAATGATATTACTAACATCTTCCGTAATGAGCGATTTGGACACCTGAAATATAACACAGAGATTGATTAATATATTAAAATTAAAGAGAAATAAAATCTTGAAAAATAAAAAAATAGAGTGAAACATACTAGTTTTCTTGCATTTGTTTTCACAATTTAGGCTGGCTGGGTTACTGTACGTGACTCCATTGCTGCCGCAAACGTATCTCAATTCATTAGTGGTTACACACGGGCATGGGTTTCCATTTTCATCCGTGAATGGGTCAGCGTTTGCGCTCATGAACGTCGAGCAGACGATCAGTACTATAATTAATATTAATAATCGTAATTAAGTGATATATAAAATAATTCAATAATAGTACTATGCGTACATGTATATGTTGTACATACCAAAGGCGAAGAAAATTACGAATTTCATATTGGAGATGCAACTTGATGTCCACCTTTTGCGAAAGACGACGAGTTATTAATTTAGAAGTGTCGACGACAATTCAATTTATGTACGAGAACGAGGTACCCCACCTACAGAATAAAATTATATAATTTAACTGGTTTTTACGCTTTTTAATATTTATGTTCTTTATTCAGTGATAAACGAACAAACACCGAGTGTGTAAACATATTTAGAGTACGAAAACTATGGTAATTTTATAAAAAAAGGAAAAAATAAAGAGGAACGTGTAAAGATTGTATCTACTTCTTACGTAAGTTCATATTGCTCTAAAACGAAAATATAATGTTGATATAATTAATTTTTCTTGTTTTTTTTTTCTTCGAATCCTGGACACGTAGCAACCTAAACTATTATTTTTTGTAATCAAAAGATTAATCGGTTGACTGAAAAAGTAACAAACAATAACAAAACAACGTACAATTGTTGTTACAATCTAAGGTTTTTGAACATTGTTGTAAAATCTGTAAAATCATTGATCACCTGGATAAATAGAAAAAAATCCATATATGCAAAAATAGTGAATTACGTTTACAGACTTCATTGCAGGTGTGAGATAAGGCAATTGTGTATTAAAACAACTTTTTTTAATTTATCTTTCATAATTAGTCAAATCTACAAAGACATCGGTTAATCACGTGCAATCTAAATTATACGTCTCGTTAAGGTTATTAATAATTTAGCGGAACGCGATCCACGCAATTACGTAACTAAAAATATAATCAAAACAATACATACAATATACCTATAATCCTAGATTTGTCCGTTAGATTATTTAAAAAATTAATGTGTTATATTTAGCTTTTGTACAACGACTCGAAGATTTTTAATTTGAATGTTTACGATGCAGCGTGGACGCAAGTAAACAGTAACGAATAACATCGATTTTACGTGTACAAATAGACGTGGGAATTTCCAACGGCAATGTCGAATGCGCTCTTTAAGACAACGAACGAGTAAGCTGCAGTGTCGCACCGGGGAGTTCGAATGGAACAACCGATGGAAAGCTGTCGTTGAGGGTAGGTTCGCTACCAATCGAACCGATCGATTAAACGTCAATCGATCAGCTTTGGGATTAAGATAATTTCGTTATCGCGACCAATGCGAACGGACGGATGGACACGGGAGTCAACGTGGTGGTTTTCGACGCGCTTGACGGCGCTACGACATTTTGCTCGCCTCGACGTTCCAATGTGCGTCGAGCCAATTGATTTTCCTTTTTACTACGTCTCTCTACATATGTCTCTACGGCTGTCCAAATTTTTTTTTACATTCTCGTTCGCGACCCATCACTTTCTCTGAGGCACGAAATATTTTTTCTTCGCTCTTTTCACGTCGCTTCTTTTTCTTTGTATCCTTTTGTTCATACTCATTGTACCAGTAAACATTTTACTACTTATTATCGTATTTTATTTTTTAATTAAAAAGTTTGTTATTATACCAGAATACAAGTTGCCTATATCGTTCAAAATTACGGAACGTTTTATTCTAGTTGACGTAACGAAAAAAAAAGTAAAATTTTTATACCTTAAACTTCATTTTACTCGCATTCTTTTCCTTGCAAAAATGTTCTTCCGCATCTTGTTATACTCTCTTCTTTCTACTTCATTTTATACTGTATTTCTGAGGAAATTTTTATTTTATTTTTTTTATCCTCAGTTATATACTCTACACTTTCCTCCTTATACCTTCTTTCTTTTTCGGTCCCTTTAGTTTGGATTTCCTCCTCGGTCTCTTTCTCTCTGTCTCTGTGTTTTCTCCGGCACTCACTGGCCTATTTCTATCCAACCTATGTAGAATGGAATAAGATCTCGAGGATAAAATAAGGAAAGATGTTTCGTATCCTCTGTTTTATCCGCCATTCGAAATGTCACTTACGCTCGCGTAAACGAGAAAAAGCTTTTTGTTCGCCGCGTAAATAAAAGTGAACGTTAAATCTTTTCTTTTCTCTTCTTTTTTTTCTGCTATGGGTATAAGAATACAGTCCGAACAAGCCGATTTCATGTAAAAGAAAAAAAAAATACGTTAAATTTTACGCTCCACTATTATTTTACGATTAATAAATTTCGTTTGATATCCTATATTCCTCGCGAATCCAAAAATCCTCGGCAATAGTTGCTCTTTATTTTTATACAAGAAAATAACTGATCACCTATTTACGGGCTCCGCGCATTGATTAAAAAAAGCGTTAATAAAAAATATTCGCGAGATAATAAATTTTATTGAATTAAAATTCTCGGAAATTGATTATCAAAACGATGCGCACGGTTAAACGAAACAAACGAGGTATGCAACATCCGCATTTTAGTTTTTATCTCTAAAACGACTGTTAACCCTATATATACATGTTGACAGAAAAAAAAGAGTACAAAAGGTTCGGATAGAGTGGACCAGGTAGAGACGTTAACTTACGTACTCGTCGGCATCCTCTCTCTCTCTCACTCGCCGAAGAAATGCGATATCATCTCTTTGGCGCTCGCGGCGAGAGGGCGCGGAGTGTAGAGGCAGGCAGTTTCGCCGCCGCGAACACTTCCCTTCAATTAGAGCCCTACTCGGCCTCGTCCCCGCATGCAGCCCGTGGAAGAGAAAGAGGGAGACGCTCGTAGAGGAAACCCGAGTGGTGGACTGTGCTACATGCGAAATGCTAACTCCATTCCGCGAACTACCTCGATTGAGATCCGAAACTTCGTGCAGGGTGAGGAGGGAAGGGGGAATGGGCAATGGGGATGGATATAGTCGAGTACTCCGGTTTGTATATATGTCCATATGTATATATATATCTATATATGTATACGTACATACATCTAGCATCGATTGTGTTGCAATAGTTGCTTGATTGCTTCCTGTTACCTATATAGCCTTTTGCGTTCAACTGACTCGTTTTAAATTTACGTTGATGCGTAAACGTTACATTTACGCCTCGGTAAATCCCTCGGTATGCGTAAAGAGAAAACCACCATTATTACTGCATTTTCGTATAAAAGCATGATATTCCTACTGTAAGTCTAGAGACACTGCTAATACTTGATTTTAAGGAAAACCGTTCCTTTTTTTATTATTCGAATATATAATAATTTTTTTTTCAATTCAAATACGACCTTTTTTTTCAAATTACTTACTTAATTTATATTTACCACCATATAATGTAAATAATATAAGTTTATTAACTCTAATCGATAATATTTTCCATTTCCTTTTTTATTAATATTTAGTAAAAGATAAGTGATGTAAAGAATGCTTAGCTATATGTATTTATAACAGTTATGTACAAAAATATTCAATACTTTATTAAAAATACTTAGTGTACTTCAATAATCAATTAACCACGAATATTACAAATAATTTATAATTAATTCTTTAATAATATACGTATATGAGGTTCATAATATACATATACATATGTTTCTAATTTTTCAGTAAGGTAATATATAAGTATACTCGTTTATATAAAATTGCTGATAACAAACTCGAATTAACAGCAAATGAAAAGTTTGTTATTTCTGTATATCCCTTTAATTTGGAGTACTATTGATTAATTAATACTTTGTACCTTTTTCTTTGTTTCAGGTAAGCAGATAAAGTCAATTTGATCGTATAAATGTATACTCGCAACAACACGGCAATGGGTAAAATTTCTCCTATATATAGATTTTCATACGGTACTTTAATGTTTTGCTTTATCATTTACTTTTATAAAAATCATCACACTGAATTCAAAAGCTCGAATATCGTCGCATCTCGAAATTTCAAATTCGCAAAAGCGAGTCCCAACTTTTTAGTCGAAAATTCAGTGACTTTAACCAATCCTCCCTTGTGTCGACTCGACTGTATATAAACATGAGTAGGAAACTGAACGACGATACCTTGCTCCATACTCACACGGGAACGGTAATAACAAGTTGTGCATTGAATGAAAAAAAAAATAAATTGGAAGGTATTCTTGCATTATACGTCTCGTGATTTGAACCGTATCTATATATACACACACCGCAATCGTCTTTGTACGATGTATATATTTTCGCCTCGGCAGCACCCGAATCGTTTCTCCTTTATTTTTCCTTCGATTTTATTATTCAAAGTTTGCCCTGGAGGAGTATTTTTAAACATCACGAAAAAACTAAAAAGTAAATGATTTTCGAATTTCGAATTAAATTTTTCCTGTAATATTTTATACTCTCTAAAAAAATGAAAAAGTGATAAGTCGGTCACTGTTACCAAATTAGTATGAATACTCAATATGAAAATAGCATATATTGATTAATTGAATTAGTAACTATTCACTATTTTGTGATAGTGACCGACTTATCGCTATTTTTTTATTGATTATTCACTAATTCATATTTAGAAAGTGAATTTCACTTTTGACACGCAGAAGTTAATTTAATATAATAACGATAAAGAAAATCGAAAGGAGTTAAATACTTTTTTGTTTACCGTGTAACCTTTATAGATTAACTCTTTAAACTTTTTTTTTATGGGTTTTATGGGAACGGGAACAAGGATATAAAATCTCTCAAAACTTGTTTTACCTCTTGACTTTTTTTCTTTTTCATTCCTTTTTTTTCCTCGTTTTTCGAGTTGAACTTATGTTTCGCTGCCAAGTTTGAAGTATAAAAGCTTTGAAGATTTCCCACCCCCCTGTTCTAGAAGTGAACTATATAGCACATACATAAGTCTACTTTACCATCGACTTTTGTTACTCCTAGCTTGTTTACAATGCTTTTTTACACATTCTCTTTAGATATTGATCAGCTTTGACATTCGTAAGATGCCATTAATCTCATATTTTTAACCGCACTTCGTTTTTTATTTCTATTTATAAAGTGTAAGCAACTCGAATAAACAAATTTGTGTTTCGTGCTTGAGTATTGATTCGAGAACTATTTTTAATCCATATACAATTTTTATCTCGGTGTTGTATACGTACTCGCGAGGCAATGTTTTTTTATAGTAACGTACAAATGACCACTGCAAGTTCCTTTTATTTTTAACGATAATTAAGTGCAATGTTAATAAATGAATCTCGTAATTCACAATATCGTGATTCTCGTGAGCAGTGTAATAGCTATTGGTTTAACGTCTTTATTAAAATAATTGAGTGCTAAGATAATTGTTGGCTATATATAAATAGTAATCCACGAAAAAATTCGAATATATTCTTTTTACGTATATACATATTCGAAAAGTATAAGTATAACTGTTCGACGTTAATGACCTTTAGGATTTAACACTTAAACTTAAATGTGTCTAATTTACACATTTGTAACATTTTTAAAGAATCTTTGCAAAAGTATCTGTGTGTGTATAAATAAAAGAGAAGCAAAAAGTTACATTCTTTTCAAAAATATTTGTCCGTGTCGAATTTTCCCGACTGTATTCAAAATGCATCATGCACGTTCGTAAAAACGAACGCACACATGCAATTTCCAATATACTATGTATTTCTCCTTCGAAAAGTCGAATAAAACAAAAAAAAATGTAACTCGAATCCGTGCTCACATTTGACATTTGTGAAGATAGATTCTCTCGATATTTCGCTTAAAATTGAGCTACACTTTTATGTAAACTATCAAATTTAATGAATATTTTTTAATTCGATAGAAAACAGTTTTTACCGTTTTAATGCGAGTTGTTGTACATTTAAAAAAAAGGCATCAAAGCGCAGTTAAAATAACAAGGTGCACGAAAATCGACGCATTAAATTTCACATTTTTCACACAGGGAAAACACCGGGGAAAAAAACGAATAAAACGACTAAAGTAGAAAATACTTCGTGTCCGTTGTTTGTAATTGAAGTTACACGTTTGTATTTCATTTCGTGGAAGTAACCTACTAGCGTTAATATTATTTATTTAAAAAAACTAATTGTTTATTGTAATGAGATACAAATTGTATACAAAAATTATTTTACGATTATTAGAGAAGACTATGTATAAGAAACAAAATGGAGCGTAGAATGATTATTCAATACGAAAATCTTGAATATAATTTGAATATAATTGAAAATAATAGAAAAAAAAAGATCCATTATTCAAGAATGAGAGATAATAGTTTTATTATTTTTAAAGAAGCATAAAAATGTTGTTGGAATAAAATTCTTTGAGTATTGTAGAAATGTAAAGTTACACACACATTTTAATGTTGCACCAGGATTTTACTTTCATTCTTGTTTCCATCTCTCCACGCGACTCTTTTTCCCTCCCGTATTTATCTAATAGCTTTCCGACTGGGTTCTCCATGGGTTTTCGCGCGCACTTTGCGCTTCCATTATACGGGCAGTTTCTCTCTTCTCTCCCTCCGCTCTGTGTCTTTCTCTCTCACCGCGGTATGTCCTCGAAATAATTAAGAGTTCATTAAACCAAGATTGATCGCCGACGCTTAAGGCGGCTTTTAAGGAGACCGACGAGCACCTCCTTTTCTTATGTCTTTTCTTCGAGATGCTTCTGATTATAAAATGGTACTATATACTGCGCACCTTTCTCGTTCTAACCAATTTTCCTCGATATTTTTACATTAATATTTGCTTTTCAAATATTTCACACCGTCACGTAATTATATAATCGCACTTTTTAAATAAATTTAAACACATTTACCACGTCGAAAACTATGTTATATAAATTATTATATTATTTATACGAAAAATATCGTATTAACAATGATAAATACCGATGAGATTTATCTTCCTCTATAGATGTCTCGATTGTGCTTATGATATCATTACTTTTATTTTTCTTTTAGTCGCGTATACAACCCGGCCCGTTCCTCCGTCCTCTAAAAAAGCCATATAACGAGCAAAAGCAGGAAGGAGAAAGGAGAAAGGTATCGGCAAGCTGCGCCCCAGCAAATCGGATATAATGGGGCTCAAGACAATGCTCGGGCGATTTATGCGCGGAAAGATAGCGCGTTATTGGACTGGGCGCGACTAGCGCTAAACTGCCGATCGATGATGTGGGAAAGCAACTACATGCACGCGGAAAAACGGCTCCTCTCTGATATACTCACTTTCTTTCAGAGTAAATATTCGAGGCGTGGATCGAACGAAATTATCTATTAAACAAAATTATAATAGATTCACTTTTTTTTTAACGTTAATTCGTACCATTTTAAGGATAATACAAATGTGTATAATATAAACAGTTGTACTTTTTTTTATTTGGGTTCGGAGAAGAATCCTTGAGTAAATTTTAATAACAAATTTTCGGTATTTTTAGCAGAAACTATAGTTATTTCCGAAAATTTTAATAATAGTAACTTTTAAAAAAATTTGATATTTAAACCGTTTTATCTGTTGAATATTACGATAGTCACAAATAGACGCGGCTCTTATTTTCCTGTAAATAATTTTTGTTATTTACTTTTCTTAGTTACGACATGTTTGTTTACTATTGTTACTTTCTAACTGTCACTCAATATTTATTTTTCCTGTAGTTTCTTAAAATCGCTCTTGATCTCGCGTACGATCAATAGGTAAACGATGGATTGTCACGGACATCGCCGAGCGACTTAGGCATATGAGAAGGAGTCAAGTGACAGATAGGAAGTGTGTAGCTCGTATCGTCGATGCTCTGTCCGGGTGGACGGTAGCTCGACGGTCAGAGCGCGCGATTCGCACGCTGAGGTCCCGGGGTCGAATCCCGCAGTCCACCTTTTTATTTCTCGCTTCTCTCCTTTTCACACGTAACAAAGTGGTGGCAGCTAATGGGATACGTTACCATGTCGTCTCCGAAGATAAAAAGCCTTAAACGCAGAAAGTCCCTACCTAATCGTCATAAGTGAATATGAAGTATATAACCCTCCGACCCGTGAAGTCTGAAGTTCCACGAGGATCCGAGCGGTAAAAATAATTAATTAATCGAGTGTCGGTAATGAAGAGTACACAATGCTATAAAAAAGGAAACTAATCCGAAGTTCAACGACGAGGACGTCGTTCTCTTGGCCGCCGGAGGTGTCACGGACATCGCCGAGCGACTTAGGCATATGAGAAGGAGTCAAGTGACAGATAGGAAGTGTGTAGCTCGTATCGTCGATGCTCTGTCCGGGTGGACGGTAGCTCGATGGTTAGAGCGCGCGATTCGCACGCTGAGGTCCCGGGGTCGAATCCCGCAGTCCACCTTTTTATTTCTCGCTTCTCTCCTTTTCATACGTAACAGGATGTATAAGTATAAATTGCGATTTTACAATAAATGTAAATTTTTAAGCTCTTTATAATTACTGTAAAATTATGTTAATTCTGAAAACTAAATCTTCCCAAAATAAAAAATTGTTGACGCGAAATTATATGACAAAAAATGATCGTAGTTTCTTTTAAAATGTATACTCTGTAAAATTCGTGCCCGTGTATAAAAATTATTTGTCGGGAAAGAGTCTTTAGTTTATCGCGAGAGAATCGTTCTTAAGTCCACGTGTATATCGCTACGGTTTTCCCCTGGGTTTGTCCGTTCCTCTTTGCAAAAGACGCGACGGTTAAGAGGATTGCCGGGAGTTGGATAAATAAGCCGTGATGGCTCTTTGGCTAATAGGCTACGACTTTTCCCGAGTAAGGCATTCGAGGGAAAGAGATGGAAAAACAAAGTACTCGTTGCTCGATGAGCTAAATTCGCGTATTCTCTACGGACCTACGTAAATACTAATTTTAATGATCAGCTTGACAAAATGGTCAATTAATTTAAAACACAGATCATCCATTGCCTCAATGCGCGTTATAAATAGTTTTCTTTTAGACCAATCGAACGAGACCCTATTTGGTTCTATTGGATTATTCCAGTTAAAGGAGAAGTTTCACATTGTTGCTGGCTTCGGTTTAAGGTTTTATTTAGATCAATCGATATCATTTAGCCGCCTGGGATATGTATATATATATATATACATCTAAAATACCGTATACGCGATCGCAGCGAAAGTTAAGCTCGCTTCTCTCAGGTTCTCGAAAAACAAGAAGAAGAAGAAGGAGAAGGAGAAGAAGAAGAAGCAGAAGTTCCAATTTTTATCAACTACAAATTCACAATTGAGTTAAAAAATTAAGGGTAGCGAGCAAAGCGTAAAAGAGCACTCCTTTTAGGCTACCTAATTTTCAATTACATTTATCTTTCATTTAACTCGCTTGAGAACAGCCGTGACCGAACCTCGCAAAAAAGTCCCGAGGAAAAGAAAAAAGGAGAGAGGGAGAGAGTAGCAGGAAGCACACGGCAAAAGGGGAAGTTTAAAAGTGCCTCGTGAAAACAGTTAAAAAGTTAGCCTTAAGAAAGTACGCGCGCGCTGCCTCCCCCTTGGTTCGTCCTGTAATTAAAGCGGTCCGCATAAATAAGTAAATTACACACGGCCTTCCACACACACACACACACACATAGAGACAGGGGGGCCACACAAGGCGTAAGCTTATCGCAAATGCATATTTCAACAATGAGCACTTCCGTAATCGTGCGTTAAATGACGCAAAACGGACTTCCTCGTTTCGCTATCGCCTCAGTAGGGTTAATTAGGCCACCGAGAGCCTAAGAACAGGGAGGTGTAGAACGAAACTTTGTACTTTTCGGTGAGAGCGCCGAAACTTGCCTCATTTTCTTCAACGTGCACGCTAGATGTTTTTCCTCTATACGACAACTCCACTCCAACCCGAGAGTTAATCCTATTATTTTTTATTTAACTCTTGCAAAATAAACAATCTCTTTTTTTCTCGAGGAGTCAATATATACACCGGGGAGATATATAATTCAAGGATTATTAATACAATGTGCGATATCAAGTAAGTATATAAATATTTGTGTAATTAATTGACATGTCCCTATATGGACTAATTTATCTCCATATTGAAATTCATGTTACTTAAATGTTATACTATAGTTTTGATGCGGTAATCTTTTAATTAATTTTTCTAATTCTCGAGACAATTTAGACTTTCGGCTCAAAGTTATAAATATTATTAAATTATTAAAACGAGATAATGCGGTCGTTATACATGTATATTACAAAGAACAAATTAATAATTAAGAGTCCCGGAGTAAACTTTTGGACGGACTAAAATTTGGGTCATTTTATATAACTTTTTGATAATTTACGTTGCCAAGAGAATTATTATTAAATTAAAATATACGCCGCAATAAGGATAAACTAATCATTCACCTAATTTCTAATACAAGAAGTTTAACAGTATATGTATGTAGATATATATGTATTTGTATATATAATGCAACGGTAGATAATACGTCGATCACGCGTATTCCAATTTACGTCCATTACAATGAGAATAAAAAAAAAGTGTACAGCACGTTCGAATAGTCGAGAGATAAGAACAATCCAAAGGCATATTAAATTCGTATCTCGAGTTCCATTCGTTTCTTTCTCGAGCAACACTATGTATATCGGTATTTGGGTTCTCCCCCGGTATTCCTCCTCTATAGCATTTGATCGGCAGAGGCAAAAGTTTCGCGCTACACGCCTCGGGGGCGAGCGAATAAAAATCTTGGCACGCATTCTCTTTCGCATTACTCGAAAACAGATAAACCCTATCTCTGTCTTACTTTCTCTCTCTCTCCCTCTCTCGTACTTTCTTTCCCTTTGTTTCTCTTTTTCGGCCCTTGCGAAGGAAGAAATTGAATGTTGAATGAAATACGGGCAAGAGTGGTGGCCCTCGGTGTGCAGGGCTTACGTGACGAAGGGACTTTTATGCTTCGCCGTGTATACGTACACCGTTATCTCGACCGATTTATCTGCATTATCTAAAAGTTTAAGTGTTTCGATGAAACATGCATGACTTGTGCGTGAGAACGTTCTCCCCTGTTTTTTTTTTACATCTTACCGCATTCCTACTTTCACTTGGTTTTCGATTGATAACTCTTCTTATATACTATTCGCTAATTTAATTTAAATTACCTTCTGTCATTATGAATCCAAATCTAAGTAATTCAACGAATTTTTTTTTCTTAAATACGAGTAAAGTAAACTGTTATAAGAACAAGTTTAAAATTAGAAACGAACGAGTTAACGCAAGGAATTTTGCACGAGCATGTATATACAGCTCGAAAATACCAATGGTAACTTAATCCAAAGTTCGGGAGGGTATACACCGGTAAGGAAAAACGAGGATGGGTTATAAACTTGACACATTTTTTAACCAAGTTCTCTACTGCGTTTCTTTCTGAGGTCCGTTAAGGTCAACGAAGCTACAAAAAGTATTTATTTATAAAAAAAAGTTTCAGGGATGTATTTTTAAAGGATAGGATGACATCGTTGAATACGGTTTTACTTAAACATTCCTTTATTTAATCCTCTTTTTTTTGTAAAACAATTTACTCAATGGATATTATTAATAACTGGTTAAAATAATACAGGGTGAGGTAAATATTCTAAAAAAATATCTGGATAGAAGTATTGTATAATATAATTATTGATATCCTAAATATTGCTTCCGTGTAAAACTAAAAAGAACTAACTAGGAAAATGCGATGTTTATTTAATGCGGCGTAAGGAGGGACGTCTTAATCAATAGATTGAAAATGCGCAGCTAAGGTAAACGGGCTCGAAACTCGATCCGTTTTTAAGTAGAGCCGAAGTAAAGCTCTCTATACTCTTTCCGGTGTTGGGGGTGCATCGAGCCATTATCCAAGAGCGTTCACCGTTTTCGGATTTCCGCAAGCGCGGCACTAGATTAACGCTCGGATAACGAATTTGATGACGAGGAATCGAAAGGACTTAAGAAGGAAAGGAGAAGCTTCGAGTAACGGGTACATAACCCCCCACTCGATGACGCCGACGTCCGCGGGAGCCTTCCATTACGGTTATTACTCGTCGTCCACGGGTAACAAGAACCGGTAGATTACCTCAAATCACCCGCTCTCGTTGCGCCAATCCCCGCCTACCAATCAACCCCTCAACCCCTACCTATCCTCCATCTTCTCCTCCTCCTCCTCCTCCTCCTCCTCCTCCACCTCCGCGCTTTTCCATCTCTTTCTTTTTCCTTTTTTTGCTTCCTACTTCGCAATTCTGTCGATTCCGGTCTTTCCATTTCTACCCTACCTTTTTTTGTTCCTTTTTCTGTACATGTATATATGTATACATATATATATATATATATATGTATACACACACGCTCATCTCTTTCTCTCTTTATCTTTGATTTGTCTCTCATACTTTTTCTGGTTTTCCCCATATACAGTTTTTTCTCGCCTTTTGTTTATGCTTTTTCTATTTTATTCTTTTCCGTTTTGTACTCGCGTTCACGGTTTTGTCGTTCATTTTTTTCTCATTTTTACACATTACGTTTACAAATATTTTGTTAACTTTTCTTATATATGGAATATAAGTCACCCGATGAGAAATCAATTGTACCATTAGTGTAACAACTCGTATGAAATGTTTAATATCGGTTTCAACAAAGTAAACATTGACATTATGTTAAAATTGACGATTGCAAATCTATACGGATATCTATCTTTTGATTATTAATTATCGAGTCATTTTTCCCCCGAGATTACCGATTCCCTTCAATCCCATCACTTTCTCATTTCCTCGTGCAATCTGAATGGTCACTTTTTTTCTCTCCTCGTTCCCTTCGTTTCCTACGTTTCCAATTTTGTTTAATCTCTTTTACTGTTTGTGCCACCTACACTCGTATGACGTCTTTACTCCTCACTCCCACCCACCCTCGGTTGCGATCACTTTGGTAGGAAGTGGAAATTCGTTATCGACCGACGCTCGCCACGTTCAAAGAGGTATAACGAACTTTAAATTGATGATCATACCAACGAGATAAAATATCGGTGCTAACTCCTTCTCTCTTTTCATTTTCTCTCCTCCTGCTCTCCCATCCCCTCCCATCCCCCTCACCTCCTCTCCCTCGTCAGGAAGACGACGAGGTGTTTCCAATCCTACATCGAGCGTCGATGAATTCACTTGTTAAAGATTTAATTAGGAGTTTCAAGCGAGAATCGTTCTTCTCTTTCGATAGGGATATTCATTTGAAAAATAAACTTTCATTCAAGATTCACTCCTCAATTATTGTTCTTTGAGTAGCCATGTAAATTATTGTTTCCGAAGTGAATTTTAATTGTTCATTGGAGGATCGATTATTCAGCCTTCCGCTTAAACTTTTGACCTTCAACATTAAATCGTACCGATTGCTCGGAATACATTCCAAAGTTTAATTTGGCTTTAACATATTACATTTTTTATTGTTATTTTTCAAAGGTTCGTTACTTTATGTTCCAAACGCATTTTTCGTTTATCTTCCGTTAAAATTAATATATTTCATGTGTACGTAAACGAGAATAATATATTTATATATGTATTGTTACCACACGCACGAGAAATAATTATTTATTATTAATTAAGGGTGAAAATTGTGGGTAAAATGTGTATCCAGGGTTTTCATTTAAAAGGTACATAAAACAATGCTTCACCGAAGCATCGTTCACGTATCGTGTTTATGCAGGTACAGAGGCAAAAAGCCATTGTAGTTACCTACCTACCGGTTGGTGGGTCGAACGCACAGTTTACTTCGATCGCGCAAGCGCTCCATTTTGCCGACGCACATCGTTTTTCTTTGCAAGTGAATTGTTTTTGCAGGTATGGGACAAGCTACCCTTTTTTCCCTTTTTTTTCGTCGGAAAACGCAGGAACGCAAGCTTTTTGATTCGGTGAGCTGTACGATCGAACATACAGTTGCAAGTTTTTTTACATTCGTATTGCTCTTTTACACGCTGGAAATTTCCCTTTTTTTGTCACTTTTAACCCTGAAAGCCCCATCGCCTGATACTTTTGGTGCAATTTTCGACACTCTTTTGCTTACTCTATCATTTTGCAATATTTTTGACTTTTTTTTACGTTTATTTTACGTAACTACGACTTAACGTTAATGATGTCAAATTAATTTTTAAAAATATTGCAAGGATTATTGTATTTTTAGAAAAATTTTGGAAGATAAATTATTTTCTCTTAAGTAATCGCTAGAAAACCTACGAAACAAATTTATACTAAAAAAATGGTTCATTCAAAAATTATATTTTATACTAACGTAATAACATATTTTGATTATAATTTTCAGTATACTTTATAGCAAATATTAAATAATATCTGTAGTAAATCTTACAATGTTATTGAGTAATCGAGAGACAGACTTAACAAATTATAAAATTGACTATGTTCTATACCATAATTTAATAATAATTTATTATAATATTTACTATATATTTGGTATTTAAATTGTAGTAAATTGTCTCTATACAACGTACACTGAGAAAAAATTTAGATTAAAAATGACAATAGTATTTAGTAAACAAATCACAGATTGACAAATTAGGGAAATTACTATAGTAACTTTTACTGGAAACTATATGATCATAATAAAATTTAGTATAATTCTTGTAATATTTACTATAACTTTTGTAAATTTTAATATAAACTATAGTAATTTTCTTAGTTTGTCAGTGTATGGTTTATTTACTAGAAACTATTGTAATTTTTACAAAATATTTTGTAATTTTTAATACAAAATTTCTCTCCTTATAGTAATTTCATACTTTCTGCAGCCACTCAATTACTGAATAATATACACTCATTTTTAATAGACATATATTCTTTCTATCTACAATAAAATATAGTCATTATTATTAAAAGTTTTTTTTACTATAGTTATATAGTTATATTTAAAAATTACAACATTATTATTTACGCAAAAATTTTATATTTATATACGGAGGAATTTTTCTTAAAAAATTTATTGCGAGAGACAGTAAAGCTGGGATATTTATCGAGTAATGTAAAAAATGCCTGGATAGTATAATAAAAATTGTGGCGATTGTATTACAAATGTTTAAATATTTTTTTAACCGTTTTATCGCAAACAAAAAATTATATTTAAAAATTCTTGCCATACTGAGAAAAGAAGGTTAATTTTACTATAAAATTACAAAAAATCGCCTAAATATGATTTTGTATGGTTAAAGAGTAACACAATTATTCTATTATTTTACCAAGTAGGCTCTCTTCACTTAATTCTAGATCTATAATTTTCGAGGGTACATGTCAACGCGCCATGACATTGCGTCGACGCTACGACTACATTGACGAACTTGTTTTAAAATACATACTAAGGAATTCAGCTATTGTATGTATGGATAATAATATTTGTGGAAAAAGTATGAATATTAAACCCGTCAATACATCAAATATATAATTGAGTATAGTATATTTTAACGAAGTGTCTATTCGCACTAAATCCACGTAATTTTTAGTTCGAGAAACTGCCACTAGATGTCGCGTGAAAAACGTGCCTATGTAAAATGTCAATTCAAAAGTGAAAAAACAACCTCTAAGCTATACATAAGAGACCGGCTATAGGGTGTTTGGCGGGAGAGAGTGGATGGTACATTTCTTAATTTTACAATCAGGGTATACCAATGCCCCTGATTGTATATATTTCCGTAGATTTAGTGCGAAACTGCGAATAGACACTTCGATTATCGAAAATAGGGTAGAGGGACATTATTAATAATCATTGTAAGTGAATAACAATTACCAAAATTGAATTTCTGTTAAAATGTCGTAAAAATTAGAAAAATACGAATCGAAACATAACCTCTCTCAGTCTAAAGCGACGCATTCTATATGAGGTGCGTGCACCGATTCGGGTCGTCTGCCGCACGCACCTCGTACTTTCAAATAGATTGTACTATGCAGACACTGAATCTTGGATGTATTATATGTTTAATTACAATTTTTCAAATTATTGACAGCTTGAAAATAAGGTAGTGGGACATTATTAATAATCATTGTAAGTGAATAACAATTACAAAAATTGAATTTCTGTTAAAATGTCGTAAAAATTAGAAAAATACGAATCGAAACATAACCTCTCTCAGTCTAAAGCGACGCATTCTATATGAGGTGCGTGCACCGATTCGGGCCGTCTGCCGCACGCACCTCGTACTTTCAAATAGATTGTACTATGCAGACACTGAATCTTGGGTGCATTATATGTTTAATTACAATTCTTCAAATTATTGACAGCTTGAAAATAGGGTAGTGGGACATTATTAATAATCATTGTAAGTGAATAACAATTACAAAAATTGAATTTCTGTTAAAATATCGTAAAAATTAGAAAAATACGAATCGTAACATAACCTCTCTCTGTCTAGTTTATTTATTGATCATTGCAGTTACAATTATCAATAAATAAAATAGAGGCAACATCTTACATTATCTTAGAATGATTTATCAGTAAATACTAGTGATATAATTAATCGATTGTAAAATTAAATTGGAAAAATTAATTAATAAAAAATATTTTTTAATAAATTAATATCAATCCTGTTGCCTAATATATAATAGGAATTACAAATTATAAAACAATATTTTTTACAATATATAATTTTATTATATAATTATAATAAGATAAAAACAAAATCAATAGAAAATACTTTAGTAGGACCTTAAATAAAATTAAAATTTGTACCCAAATATCTGTAACAAAAATTAAAATAAAGATTAATCATTTATAATACATTTATTAAACATTACATAAAATATTGCAAAATTAATGGTTTACCATGCATTCTTTGCGATAAATATCTTGCCGAAGCAATTTAATTTGGTTTTTATACTCCATTATTTTCCTTTTTGCTTGTCTTAAATTGTATGACAATATTTTGTTCCTCTGAAACATATGTTAAAACGAAGCATTGAATAAATAAGTTCATTATTTACCCTTTCATTTAACATTTAATTAAGGGTAGAGTATGGTTAGAAAAATATTTTTGTAATTTTTATAAAATATTATGTGAAATGTCATCTTTATCAAATATATTATAAAAAATATTTTTTATTGATGATTACTAACACCCAAATCGCGTTAAATATTGAAATATTTAACAAAATAGGCCTAAAAGAGTTGCAAATTCGAAAAACTCCTTGCAGGATAAAAGTTATAAAAGGACTCCGGTAAAAAAATTTCAAACTTATACACAAGAGCCACAACTTTACACAGCGAATAAGGTTTATCTATAAAAATGCAATTTCTGGCTCGATAAACCGAATTTGTTTATATAATTGCCTAAAAAATATCAGATTTTTCATTAAAAAAGCAGTAATAAAAATGTCACATTTAATTTTAAACAAAATATGCTGTGTAACTTTATAATTCATATATACCTCAAGATATGTGCAAAATTTCAGGTGGCTACGACAAAAATTGTCCTTCAAGGAATGTTTAAAAGTATAAAAAATAATTTTTGAATAAAGATTATTTAATGCTGAAATTATGTAAGCACATAAGCTTTATAATATTAAACGTTATTTACGCATATTCTACGTAAGATTTAGAATTTGTTTATGAAATAAAAAAAAATTGTTTTTTTTTAAATTTTTGACCATACTCTACCCTTAAATCATATCAAAAGGTAACATAATAAATAAATAAATATTTAATATAGTAATATAATAAATACATAAATATTTAATAAAGTAATATAATAGATAAATAAATTAAATTAATCATTCCACCTAGGAATCTCGAGCATCTAGAGATTAATAATTTTCAAAATATTCATTAGATTTCCATTTATTTACCTTTTGCATCGTAGCCAATTTGCCTTCCCTTGTATCAGCTGCGTAATTTTCTTCCTAATTGAACAACATAAGTTATATATAACTATTATGCAAAACATTTATTTAATTGGTATTAACATTTTTTGGCAACTATACTCACATTATTGTAGTTTTCCTGATCATTCTGTTTCTGCTTTAAAAAGCCAAGATATAATAAATATACTTTAAACAGAAAGATGCTACTATCTTTACTATACTTTTCTTCAAAATTAATTAATTTTGCTATAGCAACAACAACAGCGGCGACAGGAGTTTCAGCGTCCTCAGGAACAGGAAGTATATTACAATGAAGATAATTCTTGTGAGAATACCATTTAGTATTGTTGTTGTTGTGGTTATAACAAAATTAATACTTATTGTAATAAAAATTACAAAAAAATAGAAATTATTACTTAAACTCACATAATTAGAATTCTCCTCATAATTATTTTTATTTTCTTGTGCCTCTTGTTGTCACGGCTGTTGTTGAGCTTGTTGCTATAACAAATAATTATTTCATTAAAAATATTAATGTCATTATTTTGTTTTAATAATAATTCGAATTTGGCTAATGAAGGTATTAGTAAAAAGATCCAATTTTTAGATTCACGTATCCTGAATACTTACAGCACTCTGCTTTTTGGGTGGATTAGGCGGCGAAGAAATTTCTTGAAGCGGCTTCCTTTTTTCTACCGTTTTGCAATTAGCAACGTTGGATGCATTGAAAAAAAAACGGGTGTTGAGTTTTTAAATGCTTTAGGACGTTGCTCGTATTCCCGCAATTTTTTATTTTATTTTTACAGTAAACACAAACGAAGAAATCCTTTTCTTTTTTGACATGCTTCCAAATAATACTTGGTTGCGTTTTAGACCTGTAATAAATAAACAAATCAATATAAATTAAATTGCCCAGACATGATTTGATTTATTTTGATCATATTAGCGTGTATATATACTGAAGTTTCTGTCCTTCAGAACAAGTGGACAAAGGATCATCTGTTAAATAAAAAATAGAGTTAAACTTATGGAATAATAAAAATTTCACACTATTCTTTCTTTTATATATTTGACTACCTTAAAAAATATAAAATTTTCTTTAATTTAAAAGTTTAAATTTTAAATAATTAAATAATTTAATATCGTTAAATCACTAATAAGTAATTTAACGTATGCTTATCGTTGACTAAAATTGATTAATATTTATCATATATATATACACATGTTTATGTACATATATAATTACAATAATTAAACCTTACATTTCAGTTTCAAATATTCCTGTAGTTTTAAATCAGAAACACAAACAGGATCATGTTCATTTACTTTAAAGTAAATTGAAAATCTTCTGGGATCTCTTGATGTCGTTTCTGTAAATGAAAAATTCACATTAACCACAAATTTAAGCTTTTCCTATTTTAACATAAACAATTTGTTTAAATACTAATTGCAAGAATTTGTTTCTGTTACTTACGATTAGATTCTTCCATTATATGAGGTATAGATTTACATAACTTTATAAGAAATTAAATTCAAACTAAGAATATTTGAAGGTTATGTTTTCAAGACTGGTTGTACTGTGTAGATCTCTTTACGGCCATGTATCCATTAACGGGCTCACTAGATACGAATTCACTTTTCTGATATTAGTGGCAACCAGAACTCAATATTCATATATTTTTTTCTTATATTGTGAGATATTACCACAGTGTTCGAGTGTTTTCCAACCGTCGGAATGAGTGGTTGTTATACGTACATACGTAGACTTCGAGCGTCGCCAACGCCGGTCGCCGAGTCTGCTCACTACTAAGCTGACCTTTACTCCGTGTTTTGTACTTGTACTTTGTAGTCAACCACAACGATACTGGTTGTTTGATTTTTTTCTAACCGAGTGAATTTAAAAGAATCGGCCAATCAGCAAACAGCATTGTATTTACAATCTTACTGTAGTGATGAATTCTATAGTGACTACGGTATACCAATATCTATATTTGTACACAAATAGTACAGTACTAAGTACAGTAGTCAGCATTGTGTCAATAAGTCCCAGAGCAAGGAACAAGAAGCACAACTTTATGAACGCATTGTATGTACAACGCTCGAATATCATCACTGATTTATTTTAAATCTTCAGAAATATTAAAATTTATTCAATATGCAACGTCGAATTTCATACAGTGTAGTATCTACATGTAATGACTTAAGAAGTTTGGGCTGTTTAGTTATAAAATGTTTTTCAAATGTAGGTATTTGTGTTATATTTTTAGATGGATCAATTGACACTAGAAGATTTCAGATATTTTTTAAAGTAAATCATGACAACCCCATAAGAATTCACGATTTGCGTATTCAAGATTATTTACAATTTAAAAAAAATGATAAATTTGTCATTCAGTATTTAAAAGAAAATTTTTATCCAGAAGTTGATATCGGCCGACTTTATCGTTCAATGGACGATGTAGACTATTTGCCATTAAATTTAAATTAATATTAAGTTACAACTTTTATAATTAATAATGTAGTTAAATAAATATATTTAATTAATGTAATTAAACGTACTATGTTCTTTATTATTTATTTAATTATAATTGTACACCTTTTTGATTTAAAATTCCATATGTAACAGTCTTTTCGATTCTTGGTTTCTGGGGTATCGATTCCTTAAGAATCGAATGATAGTAAGAATCGAATAAATAATCGATTCTTCAAAAAAAGAATCGAATACATTTTGAAGAATCGAGTAGAATCGCCCATCCCTACTTCGATATTTTAATTATTATTTATCAAAAATCATGATTAAACATGCATAGTGCAATAGTAATACAACAATATAATATATTGAAACGGTACAACAAAATTTTTATTGTAAATATTTTTAGAAATCAATTATTGTGTTATATTAAATATTTTTGAATAGTAATTTTAACTAAGCAAATTATATTATAAAATACCGTCAAATATAATTAAATCAACTGCATTCATTATACTAAAAAAAGTTGATCTATTTAAGTATGTGTTTATAAGTAATTTAGTCATAATGTATTAATCAGGTTGTTCTTTATTATATTTTATTGTAAATTTTGCTATACACCTTTTTCTCAGTGCGTATACAGGTAGTAACTGATCGGCATGTATTTATTAAGTAAAAAAATCTTATAAAAATTCGTGGAAAAAAAGTACGCATAACAATAAAATGAACGGGAAGAATTTGTACTCGAATATAAAATAGGAGGAAATCCTATATTAAAATAGTCGAGTTTAAAATAAGGTCACGAGAAAGTGTCGAAAATGTAGTATTTGCCGGTGTCCTCCCCGTGTCGGAAAAGTAGAATAATCAAAATAGAAGAATAAAAGTTTATTTCATAAAGAGTGGTTGGAAATCGAGATGGTGACACGTCTCGGTCGATTCTTCACGTGCACACGCAGAGCGAGATATAGATGTGTGTATAGACCGCGGTCGCAAAAGCAACACTTTGTTGACGATAATCCGTGGAAAAAGGGCGCGCACAATGTACAACATCTACATAACCGAGAGAGCTCGCGCGAGAGTTATTCGCACGGTATATATATCGCGAAATTGCTCGACGTTGGGAATTTGAATAACGCGATTCGCCGAGTTAAGTTTGAAAGGCGGGCATTAGAATGCCGCACAGCTGTTTGGGCATGAAAGCCCGAGGTATGGAGCTTCGGTGGTGTACGTGTATATGTGTATATATATATATATATGGGTACGTGTATTTGTATATATATATATATGAGGGGGAGGGAAAATCCAGGCGAGATGCGAGTCCGCATGGCGTCGCGTCGCTCTGTCAAATAATAACCTCTACCTAGTTTCCTTTCGCCCAAGTTTCTTTCGACTTCTCGCTCTTCTCTCTCTCTCTTCTTCTCCTATCTTTTTTCCCATTTTTAACATTTCTTTTCTCCTCCGTTTATTCAAAGGGATACATATATAGGTGTATACACATCGATGCGCCATATCACCGCGAAATTTATATGAAAATTATTATAAATACGAAATTTAAATTTGAAAGAAATATGATGTAAACAAATTGTAGCAAACAACCCACAAACCAATATCGAGTGTCCTAAAATTCATCCATCTCCAGTAATATTTTTTCATATTTTTCCGTCGTGTTACAACGCAAAGAGCTTTTATTCCATTGAATCTATCTGCAGCATAATAAATTTCATTTATACCAACCTATTCTCGTTCCTGGCTCATACGTTTTTCAGAAACTCGAAGGAGAAAATGCTCAGGTTTTATAATGGAGCATTGTCCATTCCCCGAGTTTTCTTTGGCATATATGTAGTCATTGTACGTATTGAAAATCGTTACACGTCCACGACTCGTCTAATGTGACATCGGTGTCAATACGACGATTGTCGTTTACTCGGTATTCAGCTCTTGTCGATAGGAGATCTCGTTGTTCAAGGATTTACGACCCATTACTCGCTAAATCATTTAAAACAATATTTTCTTTCTCAACGTTATATTCTAACATTAGGTACTCCTTGGTTTTCCATATATATATATATATACACAACTACATGAATGCAGATAGTGTTCAAAGTTAAATTTTGTATGCGTACATTATATTACATTTGATTATATACTTTGAAATGTATATATAGAGAAGCACAATCCACGAGAATCACATTGATTTCGCGGTACGTTACCTCGGTCTGGGAAGATATTGGACTTCGATACGCCGTTGACTGATATTGATATTCTAAACTGTTATATTTGTAAATACCACACTATAACCGTCATATTTTTCTCTTTTATTATTATCAGAAAATTTTAATCAATATTTGCATTTTGTTAAATATGGTGAATCAACTGGATATTGTAATTTACGAAAAAATAAACATTTATGATCTGTATCTTTTCAATAAGATTCTTTGGGAAGATTCAGTTACAAACGCGGTGGGTCAAGTAAATTGCAACAGACGCGATACGAAAAGCTCGTATGACTTACCGAAAATTTCGTAAAACGGGTACTAATCCTTACCTATCTAGCGTAAGTTGGTAATAGCAAAATCGTAATTTGTACCTGTCACTTTTGAAATAATTAAAATTCGTTGATTATTCAAGTACTCCCATATTGGATAGTAAAATTTGTTTTAACGTCGTTACGTCGTGCAGTACAGCAAGTTTTTCTTACAACGTTTTCCGAGTGCAAAATACCAGCTCTCGTACAATCCCTAAGGAGCAACTATTTTTCCTAACCTGTCAGACCGATGCGTACTTTCTCCTCATGTTAGTCAAGCAGGATTACCAGAGACGCGTTTGCGTCACCTGTGCTGCTTGCGTTTAACAAAAAAAATGAAAAATTTGTCACTCCGGCGTTCACCTAGATCAAGGGTATTCACTCACTCGAAAGCGCGAATAATTTATACTCGGAATTGTTTTACATAACGATGTACGAGGATGGAAAATTCATGTATTTTCATATTATTTGTGACATCTTATTTATTATATAAAGAATTAACGATTGTTTGTACGTAAAAATTTCAAATATTACCAAAACGATCATTTTAAAAATTTTGTATCTAAATCTCTTAATGTTTCTAGAGTATTTAAATAATATAAGTTACCTTTTAAGTTTACTTTTTAAGTTAGTCATTGCGAAAAAAATGCGTAATAATTAATTTAGAGATAATGATAATGGTATAAGAACGTATTAATATCTTATTAAAATTTCAAATCTATTTATTAAGTAACATTGGATCTTTGCGTATAAATGAACAAAAGTTGTCTTTTTATATCTTAAGTAAATTAAAATAATGAGTTTATTTGGAAAATATTGAATTATCAATTTTTCAGCAAAACCGAGTGAGGGATGTTAGTGATGGTATATAAGTAATATTTATAATGGATTGACTCGCTAAAATTGAAATAAAATACACTTTATAAAGAAGTAATTTATCACCGAGTATTCAAAAAAACAATTAACCAATTCAAAAATGGATGGCAAGTATCTCAGGAACTTGGTAATATTCATCACCCCTATAACTAATCACAAAAACTCTGAGAACATCATCTAAAGAGGTTACAAAAGGAAAAAGACGGGTGGGTGGTCGAATGATATAAAAATCGTAAGAGATATCTAACTCGAACAAATGTCAAAAAACGAGAGGAAAAATGCGGTCAGAGCAATAAATCATTCGTGATCTTGGTGCGCGCGTACCCGCGTTTGCGAAAGATCCTTTTGCGTTCTTGTTTGCCCTGGCTCAAGAGACACACCGCACAAGGATAAAGCTTCGAAACAAAGTCGAAGGAGAGGATGATAAAAGGAGAATGTTAGAAACATTACCGTTCGTAGAAGAGGCGAACGAAACGCGAGCAATCGAATTAATCTCGCGAGAGGAAAAAGGTTGACTCTCCGTCTGCAAGCTTTGATGAGAAATGATCGAGAAGAACGTTACGAGGCAAATTCTCGCAATGTACTTATTTTCTGCATTGCTTCTCCGAGTCTTGTTATAAGAATGTCTATTGATCGTTTTACCTTAATTATAAAAACTCGGTAGATAATTGTTGATTTATTTCTAATTAATATTTTGATTTATGTGTCTCGCAAGGATCTTGAAATACGCATAGGGTTGCAAAACAATACCCTAATTAGAAGTTTTTAATTGAATTATTTATTATAAATTATAAACTTTTTATTTGAAAATCGAAATGCACGTGTGGAAATAATATCATAATCGTAATCTGTATTGTAATAAAATTAATCAACTCGTGTGTATACAACGTATTAATAAATTCATTTATAATTAATACCTTGGAAGTTACACTATATACGTTAACGATTCACACTTACAATTAATTTTGTTTACGCAATTTAATAACCATTTATTTATTAGTATAATCCAATTAGTCAGTTGATACAAATTAACGTAGGTAATTCAGTGAGAAAATGTTAAATTTTATTTGCAACGTCGTGTGTCGTCGTCCCGCGTGTAAACTCGTTTGTTTACGTTGCGTTAAAAAAAAAGAATACGCATTAATTTACGTAAATCGCGATATTAAATATGTGATAAATTTACGATTTTTAATAACGTTATTCGGTATAAACTGTAAAAGGAAAAAAAGAAAAGAAAAGTATATAACTCGGCAATTTGGATTACAGTGCACGTAGAGTTGCAACTCCCGTCTATATCGTTGTTTACCCCAACCCGTACATACATGCGCAAACGTTTCATTTTCTCGGGATTAAGTAACCGTCGTGGCGCTACGTCGTTACGTACAAACTCACGCGAGTCGGTGCTATTAACGGTTTAATTAGCGTAAGTTTTCATTTGTAGGATTACCGGCTCTGAGCGCATCGACTAGTCGACTCCAGAGGTATGGGGGGTGGTGGGGGAGGCCAACCATATAGAAGGAGAATTAGAAGAAGGAGGAGAAGAAGAGAGAATGAGTCAGGGTGCGAACAGCTGTGGAGTTAGAATTAGAAAAGAATTAGAAAACTTGCTTGTGATTTTTCCTTCTTTTTACACCCATGCTCTCTCTCTCTCTCTCTCTCTCTCTCTCTCTCTCTCTCTCTCTCTCTCTCTCTTCTTACATTCTTTTTTTGATGCCGAATCCGTTTACAATATATATATACGCATCGTTAATTTTTCTCAATAGTTAATGGGGTCTTTTAACGTTTTCATTAGAGACCCGCTATTTTTTAAGAATTTTATAAACAGTTTTATGAACTATATATTTTAGGAGGTAAAAACCTTTTTATAGTATCACAAGATTATAATAATTTTATATTAACAAATTCAAACACAAAAGAATATATCTTTTATATTTATTAGTATTATATGAAAAGCCTATCTGTAATTCCATATGTACTTTAATATTTACTGACGTTTCCATTTAACCCTCTTTATCTCTGATTTAACTGAAAAGGCAAAAAAAAAAGAAAAAAAAGAGAATTCAATTGTATAATTAAACTGCAAAATGTAATATTTAAAATGAAATAATTAACTTATAATCAAGATAAGTGGTAACAATAAAACAGGAATAAAGGGAAAAAATATTGAAAAGATACGATCAGGAGACAAAAGTTAAGCAACGCAAAAGACAAAAGAAATATACAACACAGGGATCTCGCACGCGCGTGCAAGAGAGAGAAAGAGAGACGAGCGCGCATTTTTTAAAGGAAGAAAGGGAGATTAAAAGAGCGAGGTAAAGAAATGAGAAGGGTGCAATAATGAGAAAGATAAAAACAGAGAAAGGATAGTGCGAGTCGTGTATTTCAGGCGAGTCCGGGGCGCCTTTTATTATTGCGTTTCCGCGGCTTAACTTAAGCCCACAACTATTAGCCGCTTAGGCGGCTGGCGTCGTAATTTCTGACAAGGCTCGCGGATTTATGGAATCTGCGGGTGGAATTAAATGTGCGCGCAACCCCGAAATTTCAGGCCCGAAAATATATTCCCTTTTCCCCGAGAATTTTTTTACATTATCCCTTCTTTTTTACGCGTACCGTACTCCCTCATCCTTCTTTTTTCTCTCTTACTTTAGTTTATTATTTTTATTCTTTCGTGCCGTTGTTTTATTTTTCTTTCGCTCCTCGCGGTTTATGGACGCCCTTGGAGAGCTAATTTTTTACTTTTACATCATTCAGCGAAAGAAATTTTTACGTTGCACGGAAATTCGCCTTTTTACGACGCGTTATTTTGGGGATTGTGCGTGCTAGTTAATAATTAACCCCGAGCACTAAAAACGGACGGATGCACTTTCAGTTTCTTAACGCGCGTTACTTTTGCCTTCGTTTAATACCAGGTATAAACATGTCAATGTTGGGTGCGAACTCAAATTTTTTTCTCGCTCTCGCGAACCAACAGTGCGAACATTTTTTTAATCATTTTTTACGAGGTGTCGAGTTTTTAGACGTTTCTAAATTATAAAGAGATAAATATTTACGTTAGAATGATGTTACTTATTCTAATTTAAAGAGTGCGTCCTAGTCGAGTTGAGGACGAAAGCAATAATAACCGAGGTATACGTTAACCCGTAGAAAAATCAAGTATAGTCCGATTTGGGCAACAAACACCCCGTGAAACATTCTTGAGAGAGAAAAAAAAGCCAAGTTACATATGTACGCGAAGAAACACGCGAGCGCCATAGGGGGTCCGGTCTAAATAATCGCAATGCTTTCCCAGTCCCCGGAGCACCTCGACATCAATCTTGCATAACTACCTTTCCCTCGTACCCTCAAAAGACCCGGGCAAAGCAGCTCAGACGAAGGCACAAGAGAAGAAAAAAATAGAAAACCTGCTGCCAAAGAGAAAGAGAGGAGGAAGATCTTCCTTAAAATCGGGCGGGCGCGGAAAACGAGTTTGTGGAGCCGAACGTGTATACGTACAGAGTGAGAGAGAGAGAGGGAGAGAGGAAAGTCCCTACTCCCACTCCAACTATTTATTCCGGCACAAATCGCATTACCAACTCCAGCTGCAAAATTGACTTGAGCAACTTTTACGTAGCCACACACACACACACACACACACACACGCACGTATAAAGGCGCATGGGGCTAGGCGTAGGGTGGTGGCGCGTGCGGCAAGTTTGAGGGGCTTCACCAAACTCAGTTTAAGAAGAACTGTTTCTCCCTCATCGATATAAAATCGCGCGAGCTTCCGCCGGAATGGCAGTTCGGAAGTTCGGAGGAGCCGAATAACGAACGGCCGCCTCACCGTTACTTTTCCTTCGGCAACCGTAGACTCGGGGAAAGTGCCCACTTTCCCTCCGAGTTTTCCGCGAATCTCTGTCTTTGGGGACGCTCGTTCGATCTCCTAACCTCCCTCTCCGTACACTCTCTACCTCCTTTCCTCCTTTCTTTTTTATTTTTTTCTTACTTTTTTCTTTTCGCGGGCGATGTCAATGTTTTCGAATCATCCGAGCGCTCCCGTTCGATATAGTTTCCGTCGAAAGCTAAACTTGTACGATACGAATACTTTTTTCTTTACTCTCCCCCCACCCCCTTCGTCGCCGGCGTCAAGTGCAGTTTCTTTCGGCCACTGAAGAGAAAAAATGAACGTATTTTCTATTTTAAAGTCATCTTCCTGGTTATAGACAAATATTTATTTATAGAAGTCTTTTTATTATTCAAATAAGAAGATTTATTGTCAATAAGTAAATGATTCTCGTTGACGATATAGATAGCGCGAAACAGTGACAGAATAAATTTAGAATTACATGTTTAACGGAATGAAAGAATTACTTGATTCTTGAAGCCCGAGTAAAATAACTTTAATTTTACACAGTATTTTACGGGAAATCGAATTATAGAAGACCTATAGATGATTGAATAACGTATCGTTGTACAAATTTGCAAGTTATTGAATATATTTTGAGTGCAAAATTTTTTAGCAGTGCAGCAGAAGTATACATTTAATAATGATAAATTATCATGAGTATATAAACTATATATCGTTATAAGTAAATATAATAATTAACATTTTTCGGTCGGTCGGTAACAATCAGGTATACCATCCTCCGTTAATAAATGTATTTTAACTTTATCAGTCACGATTTATGCATTATCGATTATTAATATCCTTCTATTAGTTAGTCGCAACAAAAATAGTTAATAATATTGGATTGCATTGAATTATATTAATTAGGAGAATAATTTGGAATACATCAATTACCGCATAATTTCAATCTTCTTTGGTGCTTTATTGTAAACACGGAATACCGAATTTTCCAGTCAAATAATGATTTAAATTATTACAATTAACGAATAAACTGTAAGCGTACGCGCAATAGGATGTACGTATTTATTAATAATACATTGAAATTATTTTGTAATATTAAACTTATTGCTCAAACATATAATAATCGGTTTGTCTAATTTGAATCCGAATTAGATATTGAATAACAATGGTATATATTGTTTTATTGTTAATTATCCGCTCTCATTATGTCGTACTATACTTATCTTTGATGTATTTTCGTATACACCATTCATTTCGATCTGATTAGTTACTAAATCTTTAGCGCATCATTGTTCTCGATCAATCGCCAATTTTTTACGATGATAAATATTGTCAAAAACGTCATGTTTTAACTGGTTTTAGTATAATAAACTAATAAATGATAATAAACTAAAAAATGATCATCATGCATATATGTATATTAATGTACACACACGATTACGAAATTACGATCATAAAACAGTCATTATTATACAATGATAAATATTTTTATATAGATAAACATTTAAAAGATAGTGATAAAATTGAACTGGAGTGAATAATATAAACAGGGTAAAATTTATTTAATTACTATATTAAAATGCATTAAGGTTGTCTGAAAGAAAGATAATTTATAATTAATATTAAGTTAACCTTTAATAATCTGTGATAAACTGTAAATACACATATTTAGTTATCTCAATCCCTTCCTTTTTCTTGTCTTTATTAACCATATAGTGCAGTTATTGTATTTTGTAAATTGTTTTACCAGATTTTGTTATATTACATTTAAGTTATAGTATGTTTTTCTCTGATTACCATAATATCGTGTTTATACTTAATTTGTGATGACCTCAATAATAAATTTTTGATTATAAAAAATCATTATGAATTAATTAATTGCCGTTTTCGAATGGTAAAATGTCTAGGAGGATTATGTGAAAATAATTAATTATTGATTGAAACGGGAGGAAAAGGAAAAGGGATTTAATTGAGTATAGTATAGCTCGTTAGTGAAATATTTAAGATTTTAATTTGAACTCGAGGAATATTCTTAATTTTCGTCTTCCTTCAAAATGTCATCTCTTATTATACTATGAGTTTCACAAGCTTAGCAACTGCCAGCAATGTCTCTCGGTCCCCCGACTTTGTTAATGTTTAGTGAAGCACAGAACGAGCTTTGTTTTAATTATATTTTACCGAGAGGCTCAGTATACGAGATATAAATGGTTAATCGTATCAAGTTTAGACCAGTTTTACATTTTCATATAGTTTAACTTTGTACGATATTAAATATTCGTACCGTTTCTTAATTAACTATTATTACACATTCATATTTATCCTCGAGATACAAAGCAGGCAAAGAGAGAGATTAATGTATTAAATAGAAATTTTAATATATATAGGTATAGGTATATATACATATTTCGAGAGATAATAATGTATATTTAATATGTCTGTATCTTGTTTGCATTTTTAAAAATTCTTTGTTCCGAGTTGTTCGTCGAGAGAAAAAAAGGTTGTCAACAGTATTTATTTTTCAGGAGGTTAAGCTTAATCTTACTCTGCATTTGACTAGTACTGTTCCAAGAGAACGTCCTTTTCTATTAATCTCCGTTTATTCTCATCGGTAAACAGTATATTCTTTTAATTAATATTCGCGAGCGTCTACTATGAGATTTTAAAAATAGAATAACTCGAATATCCTTTTACATAAATGGTTTAAATTTATTTACTTTCTCGTGTCGAGAGACGAGAACGTGATTATGTGTGTGCACTGCACGGACCGACCCTACCCCAGCCCGACGACCCTTCGAAATATAATAAAAAAAAAATGCTAATCGACGTATTTTTAATTGTACTTTTCAACAAAAAAAAAATTTTCAATTGTACCCCCGTAGTTTTTTAGAAAAAAAATCCTAAAGTACTAGAATATTAATCCGCCAATAGCTCCTTTTAAAGTGGTTTTAACGTTAAAGGAAAGGTGCAGAAAAATTGTACCTTTTTTATACTTAATTGTACCACCGTTACTTTTGCGAAATAATATAATACAATAAATAAAAAATCAAAAAAATTGTACTGACATAATGCAAATATATTTCCAGTCACCGCGCATGCGCGGTCACCGGAAATACGAGAAACGCATGCTTATGGCGCGTTATTTAAAAGTCATGAATAGATCAAAAAATGCTCGAAAGATGTTATAAAAAATAGTCAACGATGTATATTCATTTATCTTTCATAGACTTTACAGAAAATTCAATTGTACCACCTGAGGTTTTGAGAAAAAAAAAGTTATTGTCAGGTTACAGGTGGAAACGTTGAAAGCAGCGTGCACAACAGCTGTTTAACAATTAACAGACGTATTAAATATTCTTTTTCATTTGTTCTTAATTGTACCATCATTAGTTTGTTGGTTTACACATTAAATTTGAGCAAAAATAATTAAATAATTACCAGCGGGCCTATGAAGGCAGGCGTCTTAAAATCGCGAAAAAAGCAAGTAACAACAAAAGTGTTTATTATTTATGAGGCTTATGTGGGTATTTGAGAGTTATGTAGACAGTCGTCTACAACTCGTTTTGGGTTGAAAAATTGAGAAGTAAGTACGGCCCCGTCTTAGTCAATAACCTGAGGGATAGTTTATTTTTAAAAACATAAAGCAAATCAACAATAAAAATATGGTCCACCCTATCTATGCATACATACATATAATTTTAAATTTCGGGGTTTATGACGCCCATGACAGAGAAGGAAGATACGTACTTTAGTACGATAAAAAGAGACAGAAAAGATTATGGAACCCCGGCTCCATAAACCTGCCATATTAACAATGAGTGGGAAAGGGATAGGGTTATTGGAATTTAACATACGAGGCTCCATAACCCCCTATATCCAAATGTATATATATATATATTAAATAACGTATATAATATTATTTATATATATATATATATATAATTATATGGAAAGGTATTTATCTGAACTCTTTATTATTGATTTGCTTTATGTTTTTAAAAATAAACTATCCCTCAGGTTATTGACTAAGACGGGGCCGTACTTACTTCTCAATTTTTCAACCCGAAAGAGTTATAGACGACTGTCTATATATAAGTCTCAAATACCCACATAACCCTCATAAATAATAAACACTTTTGACTTTTTTTATGAAAAAACTATAAAAGCCTTATAATAATGCATCTTCTTTAGGATTATAACCAAAAAACGGGGTTACAAGGTCAAATAACCGAGCGTTACTTGCTTTTTTCGCGTTTTTAAAACGCTTGAGTTCATAGGCGTCACAACCGCACATGCGCATAGTGCGCCCGTTCGTTCAGCTAATTATTTACTATTGTTTCTAATTGATTCCCATTAATAAATACAAAGTTTGACGATTGTACTATTACGTACAGATAATGTACATTTTTTTATTTACTCATAGTAGTAGAGTTAAATATCAATGATTTGGAGGGTACAATTACTTTTTCCACAAATTCTGGTAATTAATAATAATAATGCGACGATGGATATTTTATCAATGCCTGCCATGCATTTTTTCCCTTTTTTACGATTTTAAAATCTCGTGCGGTTGAAAATCTCGTGTGCATGCGAATCTCGCACTTCCGTTGGCCGCGCATGCGCAGTAGCTGTAAACGGACTGTCAATCAGACGATATTGCTTTTTTAATATTTTTGCGTTATACCGTTATTTTTTCGGAAAAGTGAGGGTGGTACAATTAAGTACGAAAAAGGTACAATTTTTTTACACCCTAATTAGGACGAAGGAACGATTGTAAGGTGAGGTATCGGTGTTTTAATATTGCAATACTTTGTCATTTTTTTTCTCAAAAACGGTGGGGGTACAATTAAAATTTCTTGTTTTTTTAGAAAGTACAATTAAAAATACATCGGATAGCATTTTTTTTTTATAAAATTCCGTAGGTCGGCGGGCTGGGGTAAGGGCGGTACTGCACGGGTATATTTATATACACGTAATCGACAACATTACAATGTATTTACATAATAAACGTAAACATCGAAAAAGTAAAGTAAAACGCGATCGTTTTATACAATTCAAGTGCGATTAATAAACAAGTGAAGGGCATAACGTTTGCAAGTGAGTAAAGTAATTAGCCACTTTTGTAACACTCGGAGGATCTCGTACTTACCTCGGGCAACTTGTCGAGTTTCATTCATACCGTTGACTCGAAGGGAAATTGAAAGTCTTGCATTGCGTGATCGTCGTGTGTACAACGATTGTGGGAACTGCGCGTGCGTTTCGATTGCCTGACGGAAACTCGGCTTACCTTAACCAGAACTAAAAGAGCGCAATCAATTCCCGAGTTTTCGAATTGCTCACTTTTTTGCTGATTTGTGCTTTTCTGATCTCTTAACTAGTTCAACGACTTGTCACGATTGTGTAGTTAAGCGTTTGTTAAGCGCGCCGAGTGGAATGCGATAAGACAATCTCGTTTAAATTATACGAGAGGACAACCTATATATCGATTAATTATCGCATTATATTTTATTATTAATATTATTTTATTCTTTTGGCAAATTATATCGATATCTATATGTATATGTATATATATATATATCTCGGTAATGCATAATTAATATGATAAAATAATGATGACGAATTGCATTTGAAACGTCCTTTGTTCGTTAACAACATTATCACGCGAGTGCAAAAACAACATTGGCCGTACACCGATTCGAAAAGCGAACGTTATCCATTAAAAAATAAAAAGACACGTCGGGAACAGCAATACTCGCCAACTAATTACTTTCCGCACGTACGACCGAAAAAACACGATCGCCCACCCTGGCGCGTTTAAGCCCCCGACCCTTCCCATCCGATTTCCACCCCAACCTCCCCCCCCCCACCCCCGCCCCTCCTACCGGCCGACGAACGAAAACAAAAACAAGAGAGGGTCGCGAAAAACCGGCCGAATAAAACAGCCGCGCGATTTCCACGTGAACAGCTGGCCGGGTTCCTATAATTACGCCGTATCATCAGCGCTCTACCGTAAATTTTTCCGTTTTTCCGGCGTGCGTGGATTATATCCGCGCGTGTGGACACAGGTGGCGTGCTCGAGCGGTGCGCCTCTCCCTCCCCCTACCCCTACCCCCGCGCTTGGCTTCGAATATTTACGCGAAACCGGGGTGAGTTTTGTTAGTTCGAACGGGCTCGACTTGGCAAACTATTTTTTTTCCATATTTAAACGAGACGTGTACAGCTTTCGCTCTTGCTTTATTTTTTTTTCCACTTTCAAATTCATGTGTATTCAATCTTTGCTATTTCTTTTCTAAATTGGATTAACAAGCAGCTTGTTTCAATGGCAAGGACGAAAATGTATTGTTTTAATAAGATATCATAAGATGATTTGCCTGCGAATATTTTATAAAGCAAACTGAATTTATAAAGGAATGTACACACTTACTGCTATATGGAAACCTGGAAATGCAATTTTAATATCTTCATATTTTGAAATATTTAGAAAGTATTTAATAGCAACGTACACTATTTCCTTCTGAGATTACAATAATTTTGACCAATATCGTTGTCTAGATTTTTGTCAAAATTATATGTACAATCTCTACATTTCTTTATAAAACGTTGGTCGGATATTTACGTTTATATAACCTTGTTAAGTTCATATAATCGTGTCTTACGCGGAAAAAATTTTTGTAACAAATTTACCGTAAAAATATGGTAAATCTTGTAAACGGGAACCTAAAAATGACCGCACCAACGCGACAGAAGTTGTTACGATTTCATTACATATATTATGACTTTAGGCTAATTTTTCTCGCAAACGGTACACCCGGGACATTCGATCATTAAATCAAAAATTACCGTTACATGCAAGTAAAAAAATTGTTGCGATTTCCTTATAAATATTATGACATATTTTCTATTTATATAAAGCGATCTAGTCGGTAAACTGTCACTCATAAAATAAACCACTCGTTTCGTTTACATTAACTGAAAATTCATAATGTTGTATACTCGTTCACCATAAAATTCATATACAGCACTATTAACGACTCGTACATTAACGCGCGTATAATTAAAAGATCTAAAGAAACCTTGGACGCGATGGTAACCGCGTCGCGCATCTCGAAATGAAGATTAAAAATATATAGCCAAGAAATTTCGAGGTTATTCTCAATGTCCTGATTAAATAACGTCATGGGAGGTATGATACACGCGCACCGTAAAATGATCGTTGAACTAAAGCAAATAGAATGTTTCTAATGAGTAGCGTGCAGTTACTTGAATCGGCGCGTCTATCTCAGTTTGTCACTGTACTTTCCGCATCGGCAAACTTGCGTAACGCACACGCTTAGCTGATCAATACTCAACACGCGTGTACGGTAAATCGTGCGTTTCTGGACTGCATGCCGCATTGGTTTGATCCAAAATTTCATTGCGTGCGCGTGTGCGTCGATATATCCGTAACTCTGTATATTTGTCTGTGGCTTTCTAATTTTTCCGTGAGAAATATTTATCTTTTTTTTCACACGTCAACGTATATATATATATATAAAGCAATTATGATTGATAGACTTCGTTGTTGGAATTTACGAATAAAATGTTGTTATGCCGATATATTTATTATGCGAATACGCCATGAATTTCCTGACGTTTCGTTTGATTGTCGATCTTGAATAATGACAGAATTACATATATCTCGGGTCAAGTTAGAATAATATTAATAATGCAACGCTGCGATTCAGCATTTTGAAAAGTAGGTTCGAAAAAAAAGGAGAGAAGGAAAATCCTGTTCGAAACCGGGCAGTGTCCAACGCCAGCAGTCGACTTAGTTTTCTTTCTGTATACATTTGTATATGTATGTGTGTGTGACTGTGTGTGTGTACAGCACCGCGTAATGTTAAAATGCAAAGGAGACTGAATTTCTTTCAACTGGATCATTGCCAGGCCGGCGTGTTTAGTTTTCACTCTCCTTTCTCCCAGTCCCCTTTCTGCCGGACAATCGGGAAGCGATATCGAGTTTATTTTGCTAGAGAAGAAGAAATCGTCTTCGAGGACAGGCGGTGGTACCCTCAATATACATATAAATCTAGAAACCAAGGAAGTTTGTTATGCTCGATTGAGGACGCGGAAGTTTCTTCTTCTTCTTCTTCTTCTTCTTCTTCTCCTTCTTATTCTTCTTGTACTTCTCTACAGAAACCGGCACGAAAAGATATGCCTTCCATAAAAATGATATGTGCGAGTAATCGAGTTTCTACTCCCTTTATCAATGCTATGATTTTTTTACTTTCCGTCTCCCTCTTGCTCTCTCTCGGATTAAACAAATGGGATAATTTTTTTGAGAGAGTGTAGCACATTTTTGGCGATAGTATTGATGTATATACGTGACACATAAATGAGTCAACATGGTTTTTTGTTCAATTATATGTACTTAAAGTGAATGTACAATACGGAAAAAATACATATCACGATAAAATACTTTTACTAAATAAGTGAATGCGGTTTTAACATTTTTTTGATTATTGAGCGAAAAAAATGAGTATGAAAATCGTACTGTGCGCTATAACAACGTATGTATAACTTTTCTGGACGACTGACTATCGTTGACATTATCACTACACGGATCAATTAAAATTCTAAAGTTTCTATCGGATTTCATTATTATCATTAAATTGAATAATATTATCATTAAATTACATTGTAAAAGTTATACTTTGATGATTGACGCTCTCCATAGTTTTATTGAATGTTAACTTCTATGTCAATTTGAAGGAGACTAATGGTTGGAAAAAAGATGACAATTTTCCGAAATTTCTACTTTTGGTTAAGCGATGTTTTGTTGGCTTGATATGCCAACCGTATCAGACTAATTTATTAAATCACAAGACAAAACCATTTTATAAACAGATTATAAATTAATATTAACATAAAAAAAATTTAAAACAAAGAATTACCTTTAAAAATAAGTCACAATTAATCTCATAGTTCAAATTTTTAATGCTTAGATATGAAAACATATCTTGTTAGAAGCCAAGTTTAACTATTAATTATGAAAACAAACGCAACGCTGATCGTATTTATACAAAGCTGGTGAGCGTACACATAAACGAATACATATATAACTAAGATTTTAAATGTCTTATGACCGGTCAATATCATCTATTTAACGTATTTAAATCTTCTTTCTTATTAATACTATAGTATTATTACATTTTATTTGAATCATTTCCGATATTATTCTTTTGTTATAATTGGGCACATGATCTATTATTTCCGTATTATTCCAGTCAGATTCATGTAAAAAGTTCCTTTGATATTGATTAACAACAGATTCTTCATTTTTGTTTTTAATACGTTCCTCAATTCGTGTTTTTAAAGACTTTTTCGTTTCACCTATATAAGAAGCTGAACAATCTTTGCATCTAAATTATATAAAAATCTAATTTATATAAAACATTAGTTCGTTAAAATTTTTGAAAAAATCGTAAAATATCAGTATTGTACAAAAGTAATGCTTATTAAAAAAGATGTGCTTATACATAAAGTGTTTATTCACATTATTTACTACATATTATAAAATATCTAATTTAAATTTTATTATGCAGTTAGATTATAATTACAGTCTGAATTACTAATTATAATAGTAAAAATGCTGGTTGCCACAACTAATTTTACCACTAGGAGAATCAGTCATTTTATATTGGTTAATCTAGCCGTCGAAAATTTTGATTCTTGAGTGATCATAAGATTCGTAATCATAGCAAACTATTTTGTTGCTCTAACGACTAGTTTTTTTTAGAAAAGACAGAAGTGCTAGTATACATTCTTATGTTTTATAGGAGAATTGTTATTGTACTACATAGACTTTTTATGATTTGTTAATATTTTTACTATAATTTTTTGTCTGAATAACAACAAAATTTATTTTCAAGAAAAATGTATTTATGTTTGATGATATCTATGTATACACGGAGATAAAAATTTCAGTAAATTTTAATTAGTTTTCACTGACGCGGTAATATACTGTCGCAAAAAAATAGTGAACTTTTAGTAAAAATTAGTAGACTTTCAGTAAAAATTGATAGAAAGTTTAGTGAAATTTACTAAAACTTATCTCTTCATGTATGTATAACATTTATTTAACGATCTTTTCGAATTAAAAGTAAGAGAGCCTTCTTGAATTTAAAATTACGTTTTAGTTGGGAAAAACCGTTAAATAAATTTTATATAACAAAATTTATTGTTGGATCTTACTAATAAGGGGAGTACTTGACCTTCGGGAAACGGATCTTATCATAACTTTGGTATGTCTTTTGTAATATAAAAATATGAAGAAAACTAAGTTATTGTTGTCCAATGACCACTTTGACGAAAGTTATACGACATTTAATAATAATTTCAAAGGAAATTACTTCAAATTTAATCGTTTATAACTCCAAAACAAATATAGATAGACATTCAAATAAAAAAACCAGGAGGAAGTTGAGTTCAAGTATATATGATTTGAAGAAAAGCTTAAATTGCTTAATTTGGAGCAAAATTATGAAAAAAATGAGAAATTGAAGAATTTTAAACCAAAAGAAACAATAAATTTTAAATTTTTATTAAAATTTCTTTAATTTCTTATTTTCTTCATAACTTTGCTCCAAAATAAGTAGATTAAGCTTCTTTTTTTTAAACCATATTTACTAGAACTCAACTTTCTTCTGGTTTTTTGGCCTCAGTGATTATTTTTATTTATTTCCGAGTTATAAGCGATCAAAGTGGAAGTAATTTTCATTGAAAGTGTCGATTCGCAAATAATAACTTCGCTTTCTTCATATTTATATATTACAAAAGACATACCAATGCTACAGTAAGATCCGTTTGCTGGAGGTCAAGTACTCCCCTTGTAAGTAGATTGTGACTAAGACGTATAGGCACAATAGTAACATAATATAACATTAAACAAGAAACTGAATGAAAACTTTTAAAACTGCAAATAAAATAATGCGCCGTAAATGCCATTCATTTATTTAAGCACGATTTTTATTATAGTAGATACTAGCTACATTTAACCAATTCATCTAGTGCATCAGAAAGAGTTTTAAATCCGTCTTATACGGGGTCTTAATTAAAATATTTGTGTATTATATTGCAGAACGCATTGCCAGTTAAAAAAGATAGAAAGAGAAGATGAATGTTTAAACCTTTAGAGTCTTGTATTTCTTTGCAACTTTGGAAACTGTTTCGTGTTACACAATTAAACGAAATTTTTTTCCAAAAAGTTCATAAAATGTTAATACTAATTCTAATTCTTATTTATTTCACAACTATTGACCAAATTAAGATAAATAAAATAAAATAAAATATAAAAATAAAATAAAAATAAACAAATTGAGCTTCTCTTTTACAAATCGTAACATTCACGATATCAGATTTTTACAAGATCTGAGCTTGCATATCTATCTTTAATTATTTCCGAGTTATCAATAATTAAACTGAAGCCTCGACTGAAGCATATTGTTTACATAATTTTTTTATTAACTGTGTAAAATTTTCGTCAAACAGCTTATGAGATTAAATTTTATATGAATTCTTTCATATTTGTATATAAGAAAACAGCTCTCAAAGTTTACAACGAAATCCGTGACCCGGAGGGTGAAACTCCTTCTAAGTATCGAAAATTTTTAGCAATCGATTTCTTTCGCATATTCATATTCAGGATATAACATTGTCAAAGAATAAGTATTTTCCGGATGAAAATATTTTGCTAATTTGTAAGCACAAAATTGATTAAACCAATTAAAACTTTTGTTTTATAGGTAAACTTACATACAAACAAATCACTTACGAATTCTAAGATTCTGTAAATAATAAATTATATCTGTATATTTTAATCAAATTAAATTTTCTTTGTAAATTTTTATTCAAATAATGAATTAAGTTTGTATTTTTTAAGAAAAGTGTTTGTATATTATAATACTTGTATTTTAATTATTTTCTATATCACAAAAAATAAATAATTATATAGAAATAAATTTTGACCTTATTTAACCAGTGCGTTCTCCAGGATACATATAAATAAATCATTTTTAAGTAACTTCTTGCTAATATGGCAGTTGATTATTCATGTTACAATACTAAATAGATAATGAATTTTTTCGTGCATCAAGGTGCAGCGGTGAAAGGGTTAAAACGTTTATATTGATAGTTACAGATCGAAGAAAATTGAATCAAATTTTACTTTCAAAACTTTTGTCAAACACTATTTTCAAAGTATTTATTTTGGAAAAATATTTTGCTATTTTGCTCCGCGTAATTAGTTTAATTTGTAAATTGCAGTTCGAATTATAAGAACACGAAGTAAAACATTGTAAGACAAAATAAAACAGCTATATTTCTACCGGATAACCGTGTATGCTATACAAGAATTATATATTGCGTGATAATAAATAAGTCTCGTTCGAACGTTTACTTTAAAATTATCTATAAAATTTTTTTCCTGTCCTTCGAAGGATAGTTTCGAAATAATAGAAAAATTTCAAATAACTGCTCTACAATTAGATGGCGAAACTTATGGTTATCATTGAATGCAACCCATTAACCAAAGGTGCACTAATAAGGAAATTGGTGCAATGGTTCACAGTTCGCAAGGACACGAGAGCACCGCGCAAAACTCGATGGGAGAACGGAATCGCGAGTTTTCTTCCCCCACTCCATCGAGGCACTCACCCATTCGTTCTTAGTCCCATGTACGAGAAACAGCCTATAACGCGTGTAAGCGGTGATTCAAAATATCTCCAAGTGCGCACACTATCGCAGTGTTGTTTCGATCGCGAACCGGTAATATTGATCGTGACCGTGTATAAGGTAATATTTTCAATTTCGTTTGTCAATGATAAGACGCGCTGTTGACATAAGTGAATCGCTCATTTTTTTTTGTAATTTAATTCGTCAAGTGTTGTGGAGTTTACTTAAACATTTCGTAATATTTGTTTGGAATCTCCATTGCTAGTCGATTAAAAACTGTTACTATTTAAATAACTTATTCATTTACGCATTCATCACTTTATATTTACATAATAAAATAATTTTCACTTAAGGGGGTTCCATACTCAATTTTTGATGATTAATTAATAAAAAAGTAGAACAGTATGTGAAAAAATAAGAGAAGAGGCGCCTTCGTTTATTGACAATCTAACTGTGTGCTGAATTTTAGATTAAAATATTACTGCTTTTTCGAGAAAAGTCTTACCAAAAATATCAAATCTTTTCACCTCGTTGAGGTTAGGTTCACATTTTTGGTAAGACTTTTCTCAAAAATGCAATATAATTTTAATCTGAAATTCAGCACACAGTTAGATTATTAATAAACGAAGGCGCCACTTCTCTTATTTTTTCACATACTGTTTTATTTACAAATTTATTACTAATAATCGCCATTGCCGATAAGGTAGGGAGGATAAATATTGACTATGGCACCCCGTTAATTATGTGTTTTTATGGAATCACAGTGAAATGCTTATGTTATTATCATAATTAAATATATTTATTAACTTTATTGTAAATGTACCAATTACTTATAATTCATGAAATTATCACGTTATCAAATAATATTTTCAATTAAAATCGTCACTAATTAATAAGAGACATAATGAAAAATAACATTTATCAAAATAAATTATATTTTATTAAATTCTGTTATTTAATTTTGTTTTCTGAAATTTTATAATACTATTTACGCGTTTACATAAATTTGAAAGTATCAAAATCAGAATATTTACATTAACCAGACGTGTAATGTATAGATTAAAGTATTAGTATATCCTTCCTTGTTAAACGAGTAGCACTGAAATTACGCAGAAGCACTTAATATCAATTTTAAAAGTAATAATAAAAATTATTGAAATCATGGATTTATCTTTCAACAGATTAGTCTTAATCGACTGCTGAAATATTTCGCAATGGTGACTTTGTAAATATTTTGTATCGTCTTCTCTTTCAAAATTTGTATATAATACGTAGATCTTACACCTAAATTGTCAATTTCCAAATAATTAGTGAAAATTGTTTTGTTTTTTATTAAAAATGCCATTCGTAGTATTTAAATTCGTAATGTGTGGGTTAACATATTAACTAAATCGCTGAATTAATTGTAAAAGGGAATACTTGACGATCAACAATGTTACTGGTGCTGTTGACGGTAGTTTTAGCGGAGTTTGCAGGCTACACTGCCTCGTTGCCACAAAACACACAATTCGCAACCAACAATTTGGGGAAGCATGGTGGATTCATCAACTTGCCTTCTCAGCCACCACCGATAAATCAAAACGGTCTGATCGGTTCGTTGGGTCAGCCAGGATTTAGTCAGAATAGTTACGGAAAATTGCAAGATTACTCGGGGGTAATTAACCAAAATGGACTAGTGAATTTACAAATTGAATCGTCACCCGTCAATCAAAATGGTTTGATCAACTTACCAGGTCAGCCATCGCCGATCAATCAAAATAGTTTTGCGAACTTGAGCAACCAACAAGGGCCGGTTAATCAAAATGGTTTCATCAGCTTATCGAATCGAGCTACACCGTTACCGGTGAATCAGAATAGTTTCGTTAACTTACCAGGTCAACCCGCACCGTTCGATATAAACAGCTTCGTGAATCTCCCGGGTCAACCAGGACCCGTGAGCCGATTCAACTACGAAAATGCGCCCATCAATCAAAACGCATACGTAAATACGCCGAGTCGGTCGAGAGGGATTACTCCGAATAGTTTGACTACGGTATCGGGGGTGGATGCGACGTTACCCATTAACCAAAATAGCTACGTAAAATCGTTATTTCCGGGTCCGAGTATCAGTCAAAGTAGTTACGAGAGAACGGACTACATCAACTCGGTTCCTCTATCTTCGGTAACTAATGAGAACCGATATTTCAATCCTAGTGGTAAACCACCGAGTGTGACCCAAGGCAATAGCCCCCTCGAAGTCGCCGTACAATGGCGTTTCCTCGATTGGGTGCACCCGACTGTTCAGTACGCCGGTAAGAACTTTACCGTTGGCAATCCGTTGTCTCAGGATGTTGATATCGATAGGAGAGGAAGAATTTTCGTCACAAGTCCACAATGGCTCGAAGGGACACCGATTACCTTGTCCCTGTTAACGGATCTGCAGGGTCCTGGAGGACCTTTGCTCACACCTTACCCGGATTGGACCTGGCACATACCCAACTGCGACAGCTTGGTCTCTGTTTACAGGATTGCGGTAAATATCCCTCGATTTTATCCCGAATAACCCGTTACACTGAATTATTTTATTCCTCGAATCTCGCGTTAAGTATCTCTTTATTTATACGAATCTCGTTCATTTTTTTCCCATTAAATTACACTTACGTAAACCTGTTCGAAAGTGCGACTTTACGTTCGTATCCTACGTGTAATTAACATTATCAAACAAATTTCGCAATACTTTCGGTGTAAACAATTTTTTTTTAATTACAAAAGATAATTTAATATTCTATTTGAAAAGGCTTATAATGGTACGGAATGGGAATGTATATAGGCAGGTAATATACGCACGTTATGCATATACGCGTAACTATACACTTGCGTGTATAGTGCAGACGGACAATGTCGTCTATTATGGGTGTTAAGTGGGTGTGTTTGTTTGTTTGCGATCGGTTAGATTAGAAAACTGGTTCTTTACGGTTGCATCATATGTAAGCATGCACAGTAACTTACCGCGAGTTAAAATTAGTTCAGAATGTCAGGTTTTAATGTTAAATAACATGACTCAGGTCAAATGGAACATTATTTTCTTTTCTTACGTTGCATTTTCTATAAATTTATGGACTTTACTTTTTTTTTGACCATTTTCTTTTTCAATCGTGTAATGGAAGATTTCTATTTTTATATAATCGGATAGATTTTGTTTAAACAAGGTTTCGCGTTAAGTAAGAATGCAGCGTATATTCACCTCTAAGCGTACGAATTCCAATTAGCTCAATTTAAATTTATTAAATTTATTAACTTTATAAATCACGCGGCTGAATCTCGAGAAACAGGTTCGCGAATAAAAGTAGAAGTAAAGGAAGACGAATTTTTTTTACTATAAAGTATATATAGAGAAACATGTTTCGTGCACTTAGTCGATCGCGAATTATGTATGAGATACTAAATATATAAATTTAACATTATTGATTTAAATTTACATTTATATCTCCAGTTCGCTTTCATGTCCAACCGACTATCAATTATTTTTGAAACGTTCGATATGCATTATAGTTGAACTTTATATTCTTAAGCCTTTTAATAGAAAGGTTAAGCTATATTTGAATGTAATGAGATTGTATATGACATTTGTAACTGAAATGTATAGATAGACGAATGCGATCGACTGTGGATGGTAGACACAGGGTTCGTGAGCGGTGAGTCGGTATGCCCATCGAAGATCGTCGTGTTTAACCTGAAAACCGACCAACTCCTTTTCAAATACGTAATTCCCGAGGATCAAACGTTAGGTCGTACGGCATCATACGTCACACCAATAGTCGAAGTTGGTGCTACGTGTAACGACGCCTACCTCTACGTAGCGGATGTTCTCAAGCACGGATTGCTGATATACAATCTTCGAGAAAACAGGTCGTGGAGGTTGAACAATACGAGGGGCAACGCTTTTGGTCACAACGAAGAGGCGACTAATTTAACGATTGCCGGTGAAACGTTCGATTTGACCGACGGTACACTCGGCATATCATTGTCACCACCTGGATTCTTTAACAAAAGGTATTTTTAGTAACATTAAAAAACAAAAATAGTACACTGAAAAAAATCGTTTCTAGAAGGAATCACACTATTTCATTTCTATGTAATACATTTATTGAAAAAGGAAATTATTTTATATGTAGAAAGGGTCAGTTAATTAAGATATGGGCGTATTGTCGTATCAAAACGAAAATCTTTGTGAATAAGACATACGAATCAATTTTAACACGAGCAGAATTTTCTTGTAAAAATATCTACAAGATTTAAGTAGAAATTGAAAAATAAAAATATTTTTGCTTATTTTTCATTGTTTATAAATAAAAACTTGATTTGATAAGTTAATGGAAAAAAGTAAAAATAAAATGAAAACGTACAAAAAATTAGCTTTCATTTGGATTATTTAAGATCGTAATAGTCTATGTTTAAAATGTTTTCATTTGATAATAAGTAAAAGCGTGTTAACTTCAATTAGGTTAATTAACAGAAGATTATTTTCTTTATCCCTGATGAAATCCCATTGGCGCTATATTATGAAGAATTTCTGGTAAACTTATAAATCAAATATATTTCCTTCGAGAAATATTATTTTTTTTTCAGTGTAACGACTCATCCTAACGCTTCGCTTTATCAATTTATCTTCGGTTTTCATTAACAAATGATACTCGTCGGTGTAACTTTGAGCCGTATATCAAATAATACTTTTATTACACTACTCGCAACGCGTAACTCAAGATAAACAGTGAACAATATTTGAAATTGGGTAACCAACATATATACAGATATCCCGTAATTATTCGACGGTAAATTTCGCTAAACACGAGAACATCAGCCACACAACAATGCTCGACATTTGCATTCTATACCGATGGTGTATGTACTGGACCGGTAGCTCCGTTCATCACATCAACTTTTACTCAAAACCAGAGAACATTATCCGCAACCTGCTACACGTCTCTATGTGTACAGTGCACACACACGTATATATAGAAATGCGCGCAATGTGCCAACGCCTTTCATCGATTTCGTAACGCAGACTTATATGCATCCCTTTTGCGTAACAAGAACGGTCACCTCTTGAAATACATCTTGCGAGTGCGTAAACCTTTCACCCGCTTCCGCATCGCCGAGTGTCTCTCGCTCTCGACGTTCACCAACGTCGACCTTGGCAATTGAACGAAAAACAACTTTCTACCTGCATCGGTCAATCTTTTATAAATACATATACCAATTGCTCTACTTTTATTCGTGGTACTTTAATTGACATTTTACTCGGCACACACGAGGAACAGTGTAGTATAATTTAAACTTAAACGCGATAAAGATGAGTAGCTGTGTGGTTTAACTAATACGTCGTTCACACTTATCTATTTTCCGTTATAACTATATATATATATACATGTATCTGGCAAACCTTGAATCAAGAATTTAATTCGTATTACCACGTATACACGCAGATAAAATCATCATCGATTTAAATAATTAAATAAACGACAATTCGCATACTGGAATAACTGGATAAAGAATTCGACCGTTTAATGCGTAATTATTCCGTTTTATCGTTACATCATACCCGGTAAAAAAATCCAGTTAACGTTTGTTTTCATGACTTTATACAGACATAATATATATATGCACATTTTTCTGTAATGTAATCGTCCACTTGATTGTGAGTCGGCTAAAAATAAATTTGTATGAAAATTTGTATTATCCATATATTGCCACGGACATCACCGCGCGACTTAAGCATATGAGAAGGAGTCAAGTGACAGATAAGAAGTATGTTACGAACTGTGTTAAATTTATTCCACGTAACAATATACTACTATCATGTATAAAAAAAACATAAAAATCTCGTTGGTTATTAAATGTAATTAAAAATGTACATGATTCAAAATTCATATGAAAATATTTATGCATTGCTATTTGTTTATGATCAATTGTACACAGCAATAATTATTACTTTCATTTTGAACTTTTCATTTTGGTTTAAAAAAATGATATATCATTCAATCATATAAGCGCAATAATTTAAGAAACAAAAATCATTCCAGTTATTAAATATAAATATATGTAAATATTCAAATATAAATGAAACTTCTAAATGTAAATCAGAAAATTAAAAATATAAATAAGAGAATGTTGTAGTTACGTACAAGTTCGTCGTTTACACCTGAACTACGTTTACAGACGTTAGATTTATGCAATGGTAATATTAACTTAAATATGATAATAAAATAAAAATGATAATAGAATATGGTAATATCATAAAAATTAATATATTTTTGAAATATTATATACAGAGTTTCACGAATATCGTTAAAAACTTTCCTTAAATTTTTAATAAGTGAAGTTGAGATATTACTATTTTAATTTTCTGTCAATTAACATGGGCTTTATGAGATTTTGTATTTATTGGCACTTGTAACAATAAGTAGTGAAAATTAATGCTTTGATCATAATATTTGTATAAACAAATTAATTTACAAGCAATAAATTTGTTTTTTAAGTAACATTGATAGACACTAAAATATAATAAAAATTCATTGAAAATTTTAAACATACATTTAACCTAAAATGAGTCAAATAAGCTTTAAAGAGTAATTAATATTTTATATTAAAATTTAAAGCAAAATCACAAGTACGTTGCGTTTAGTATACACTATAGTATAATAATCTATAACAGTGCACAGTTTCAAGATTATTGATGAAGTAGTTTACGAGATTAATTGCTTTAAAATTTGTTAGATATCAGTAAGAGCAGTTTAAATTTAAAAAAAAATTGTTATAGCTTAAAGCTATGTGGACAATTGTAGAATGGGTCGTAACGAAGGGGATTGTTCTTGTGAATTAGGTTAAAGTTTAATATAAAATAATACGTTCACACTTGGTAAATGACTCGGTCGGTACCATAACGAGTTTGACATCAACTTTCTACCAGATAGTATATTATTCGTTAATGAAAACTAAAAAGTACATCAATTTAAATCTTTAATGCATCGGTGTATAATCCTTCAATTATTATTAGAAATTGATAAATTCTTTGTAGGTAGAGTGTACAGTTCAAAACCAGTATGCCGGAACTAATAATAAATTTACGGTCATGCCACGCGCACCCCCTCGAAGTTGAGCCATAATACGAAGTTCCGCGGGAAAAGACCGATACGTGTTTATGTATATATATATACGTGCTTGCACGCGTATAACCGAGAGTTTGCTTTCATGGCGGGAAGCAACGGAGCGCCGAGCTGATCTGACGCATAATTTCGAAACTCAATTGCGAGTGCATGCCGACGGTTTTTGCGGTCTCTGACGCGCGATTGAAGATGTTGATGGTATACTCCGGACACCGATCAATTAATCCCACGCTTCTTTATACGCTTCACGGGTGATGGATATTTTTCCCTCTCTCTTTGTCTCTATATATGTATCTCCCAATAAACAATATATTTCATCAATATTTCACCAATATATTTATCTTTGTTCAAACGGCGAAGGAAAATATTTTCTAACAATTTTTAGGTATCTCTACTTCAATTCGCTAGCGAGTTATTATCAAAAATTCGGTGACGCCGACTCGTTGAAACGGAGCTACGTCTACGAGCCGATCGTATTCCAATCCATAAACAAGCGTATCAGTCAAGCAGGAGCTCAGGCGATATCGAAGACAGGCGCGATATTCTTCCAGCTGGCCGAATACACGGCACTCGCATGCTGGAACATCGAGAGGCCGTTCTCCAATGAAAACGTCGTTGTTCTCGCTCAGGACGAAGTAGCCCTACAGTACATTAGCGGTATCAAAGTTATAATCAACGAGTACGGTGAAGAGGAGCTGTGGTTCAACACGAATCGCCTCCAGAGGACCATCAACAAGACGAGAAAAATTAACGAGGTTAATTTCCGGCTGATACGTGGAAAAGTTGACGAGTTGATTAGGGGTACGAGATGCGCCCCTACCGGTTACAGACAAGCTGAGCCAAGTCTGGTAGGTTGGCTCAGAACATAGGGATAATTCGTTGACTTTATTTCGACGGGACTCTTGTCCTCGCGTAATATTATAGTTATAATTATGTTTTTCCAATTGTTGATTATTACCACTATTCAATCAAGACTGATTTGGTACATATTATATATAGTTATATGCGAAACATATACGAGATTATAGTAAAATTACAAATAAATCATGAGATTTGTTTATCTATGTTGCATTTTTTATAAATAAACGACTACTTCTTTCCTTAATAAAAAAAGGTCTTTTTAACAAAAAAAAATCTGCATTATTACTTTTTTCTCGTACCGAAACATTGTTTAGAATGCAAATGTATAGTATCTTAAAATAGAATGTATGTGCGTGCGCTTGTGTATATGTGTGAGAGTGTGCGCGTGTGTGTGTGTTTTTTTCCTAAACGACGAGCCTTTTTCTATGCAAATTATCTAGAACGTGAATTCATTACTTAAGTCGTTGAATGCTCAAGGATAAAAAGTAACGTTATAAGAATTAAATCTCGAATTGCATTTAACAATTTAAATTAACAAAACTGAACCAATGAGATACTTCATTTGCATTTTTTTGTTTATATTGTTAAACATTCCGTTGAATCTTCTTTCTACACAACGTATACGTATACTTTTTTATAGGTGCATTTTTAATTGTAACACAAAATAACGCATTCAATTTATTCCGTTTGTTTCCTTTTTTAATTTTCCTTTATTGTTATTTTACTTTGCAACTTACCTAATTACATATTTTTTCGCAGCCTTTTTATAGAATTTTTTTTTTTAATTTCAAAGTTTATAACCTCAATTGAAATTCCCTCTGCAAATGTAGTTAGTACACGGTACGGCAATTAATTACACTTTTTACAGCAATTTGTCAATAAAGATTAAAGATGAAGTCTCAACAAGGATATTTAGCGCGTAAAAATAATTTTTTCATTGTCAATATCTATTAAAATACATAGTTTCGTATAATCGTTCGTATAAAAATTTGATTGACGACAGTCGCTTCATTTTCATTCCACCGCAAAAAGCGCAGAAGACTTAAAAGTGAATAAAATAGAGAGAGAGAGAGAGAGAGAAACGGTTAAATGAAAACAAAAAATGGTAGGTTATCAGTTGAGCGTAGCGCAGATACGGTATAAATGAAGAATCGAGTCGAATCACGATCATACATATAGGATCGAGATAAAACCTCCGTGGCAGACCGGTGAAACCGCGCTACTCGTGGTAATTTCCAGAGCAGCGATCGTCAAAGCTAAATCCCAGGTGGTGGGTGCACTAGTCCAAGGACTTGGAGCTCGCATAGCCACTCGAAAATTGTGTATATATAGCCGCGCGGGCAAAAGTCGAGTGCGCACGGCTGGCAGTGACAGGCGGCATGTAGCCAATTTAGTTAACCGTTTCATTGCCTCCTTTCGAGATGTAACGACGAGGAGGAGGCGGGAGGTGAGAGGCGGGAGCTGGGTGGGAAACCCACCTCTGTTGCTGACAGAGCTACGCGGATGTGTTCCGGATGGGCCGAACTTCGGATCTGCGACTGTTCGTCCCGCAAAGCTCGATCGAGAACTCCCTCTCTCTTTTTTCTCTTCGTTTCTCTCTCTCTCTCTCTCTTTCTCTCTCATTTTTTTTGAGGGTTGGGTTTACGAGCGTGCGATGTTGGCTGGTGCCGAATTGTGGTTCAACTGGATATGAAGAATCGAAAGAATCAGTTTCAACGGAATCAATTTCAATTTTTTTCTAACTATTACGTGCGTCTAAGATGCTATTTTAATTAAATATATGTTTTATTTTCTACATCACACACATACACACACACACATATACTCTCCATCTCTCTCTCTCTCTCTGATTATTGTTTCACCATTTGGACAAGTATAGTCACATTACACATAAATTATATGTATGTATATTAAATTAATTTATGTGCGTATACGTAATTGTACCTATAATTTATATTTAATTGCACATACTCTTCAATAAAATTGAAGGATCGAGGATAAATATACAAACGCATTTCTTGTCTTTTTTGTGCAAATTTATTTTTAGCTAAACAATCGACTTTTTTTTATTAATGGTACAAATTATTATTTATGGTAGACATAATGAAGTTAGAAAATACCGTTATTAACAGTTACACTATAATTGGTAACAAAATAATTTTTTGTTCGAGCGCATTAAAATATCAAGATTGTCATATCAATTATAATATTTAATTAAACTTATGTAAATACAGATTGCCGAAAGATCATCCTTTAAAAAAAAAAAAAAAAACTCGCAGTAAGTAGTATACTCATTTTAAAACACGTGAAACGGCGAGTATTCGATAAATATGTTAAGGGGTGGTATGCACATTTAGTAAAGTAGTCGGTCGTTATAATAAGCATAGATTAGTTGTTAAATTCATAAAGTATAAAGAGTCAAAGGCAATTACACGCGTTTTATTTTCGAGATAACGTTAAAAGCACAAGTTTTCGAGATGCGAAATAAATTTTCAGGTCGGATATGCGCGGACAGCTGTTTTAATGATCGTAACTTTGAACGAGCTTAACCTTAAATAAATAATTCGCGCGCGCACAGTGCGCCATTACTTTTTACGAGGCTGAAGCTATTAATTATTTTCCTTAACCTTCTATTTAGTAACAAGCTACTTTTACACTTTCCTAATGACTTTAGAATAAAGAAAATTTGTAATACGGGTGACGCGTGTAGATCCAGATCCAATAATACACGCGCGCGCACAGGTTTTTATAGGCGATATGAATTGATAATTGTTTCGTATATATGCAAATTTCATTTTTTTTCCTTCTTCTTCTTTACGATTTCGTTGACTCGAATTGAATAACGCGATGTTTAATGTCATAATCGTACTACACGTACATTATACGCAATGTTTATGTAATCCTACATACCTACTGCATGTATTTGCATACTTTGCATTTATATATAGGTGTATATATGTTTATGCAAAGTCTTTAGTTAAGTACAGTCTTTAGAGTTTTATCGTCTAAGCCAGGCATAGACTAATTATGTTATAAGAAATTATTGCGCGTAGTTAACTCCGCGAGGTGAAAAATTATCCAAGGTGAAGTACGTAAGGGGAAAAAGGGTAAAAGCCAGTCGCGTAAAAATGACATAAAGTTCAAATGGAAAATTTAGCAGATCGCGGGAGAAGTAAAGGGAAATACGAGGATTAGGAAAATAAAGCGAGAGAGTGTAAAAATGGTGTATAGCGCAATGGGTACACGCGGAAGCAGCATGTACGGTATATATACAGTATGCGAAATCGGTGGGCAAGTAATTGAGTTGCCGAGTATAGTATGGTGCACTCGAAAATTGAATGTCCTCGCAGGAGCGCGCGTTCGTTCGTGTCCCTTAAAATTCATTCGAATCGCAGGGAAATTTCCGGAGCGAGGGCCGCAGCTTTAAGAGCCCGTTCTATAGAGCTCGCTCGTTATCGGATTCACGGGAGCGAAGCCCCCGAAGAAACAAGACGGCGGCGGAAATGGAGTTTCGTCGCAGCCGGACGCACACTCTCTTTCTCTCTATCCCTCTCTCTCTCTTTCTCTCTGTTTCTGGATTCGGCGGCGAGCCGAGAAAAGGTCTCAAATCGTTTTACGAGGGGTAGTTTTCAAACAACTTTACGAGAAGGAGAGAGAGAGAGAGAGAGAGGGAGAGAGAGAGTGGGAGAGCGCGGAATTTCGAAATAAATTTGCATCAGCTTTACGGCCGCTGATATACATAACTACCGGTGTTTGGCACTGATATCGGAATGTAGCAGTGGCCCCGAGCTCCTCTCGGATGGACTGGATTCTCTCTACCACTTTCACGTTTATCTTAGCTTTTCAAATCCAAATACTCCGAGTACGTCAAGTGGCGAACCCAAATGACGCAGACAAATATTTTACCTTCTACATTTTACTTTATTTTCTTTTTTATCTACTAAATAATTTGTTTCGCTACTGTTTATACACACACACACACACACACACACATCCAGGTATATGTATTTATATATAGTTTTAATTGTAATAAATAACGAGAACGCGCGTCACCGTTGTGAATTATCACATTGAAAAATTTCAAGCAACGGTATAGGTGTATTACGAAAGTCCATTTTCATATAACTTGTCCCCGTGATACATTATGTGAAATGGTAATTGCGTGTTACGTTATTATTTGTTACGTTTATTACACCGTAAAACTCGTAATATATCAGGGAGATTTAAATTAATGTATATTAGTGCGTGTCCAGCCTAATTGACTTGTTTTGTAACTCTGAATTTTATTTTAATCTACTCGTTAATTTCCATTAAGATATTCATTAGCATCGTATATACGTTATTTAAGCGGGTGTAAAATAAAAATTATCTCGATTTCCCTGTTAGGACTGTCGCGTGAAAATGAATTGGAATAAAGATGCATAAATGGTGGATCTGGATCCGTAGTCCTTCTCGATCGCGAGGTATGGATGAAGCATCCGTCGAAACTCGAGGCAGTAGGCAGTAGGCAGGGGGTGTAGGCGGGTGAGAGTCGGGAACGAACGGGCCTATAACTCACCGTCGGCTCGGTGGCATCGCAGGCATGCATAAACACGCGTAGGTACAGGAGGACCGCAGGGGAATGACGAGGACGCAACCGGCGAGTGAACGCGACGCGTGTACACACGTGCCCGTGCGGCATTGCGCTTGTCACTGGCCTAGTCAACGCGTAATTTACTAGGGCCGTTACTCGCGTTCCCGACCGATCCCACCCACTCGCGATGCAGATGCGTATACCATCCTCCTTCTCCTCCTCCTCCTCCTCCTCTCCTCCTCCCCCTGCTCCTGATCCTGCTCATGCTCTTGCTCGGACCCACACCGGCGATTCCGCCTCGAGTATTCGCGCGATATTCCCCGGAAATTCCCGAAATTTCGCTTCGCGTATGGTCATCCGCAAACCTCGACATCCTTCATACGGAAGAATACCCTAAGTGGACTGCCCTCTTGATGATCCAACCGATTCCCACCTCTTCTTCACTACCAAATATCTGTATCCACGAATAGACACCGCGACATATCCTTTGCAAACCTGCGTCTAGTTTTATTTATTCAATTACCGTACAATTCTTTTTCTTCTATTTATTCCATTTAAACTGTATACATATATTATGAATAAAAATTTACATTTACATTGAGAAAGTAATTCTTTGGGAGAACGAGCCTTCCTTAACTGTTAAGAAATGTGGATTGAAATACGCGGGCGAAAGGCACACATGACTTAATAATAAAGTTTTCTATCACTTGATTTGGCAAGGTGCACATTATATTTAAATCTTTTATAGTTAAGATACGAATCATTTACAAATAATTTACGAGTATTAAATTTAAATTAAATAGGATAATATTAAAGAAAAATAAGAATAAATAAATTAAGATTAAATTTTCACGTATCTGTAAATAATTATTTATTTGTATTATGATTCTTATAAAATAAGAATTTTCCTTGCAATTTTAACAATTTCCTAAAAGTAATTTTTTTTTCTTCAACTCATATTCTCTTACTATTAAGAAATCATGTACTTCATATAAGATGAAGAATATTTTACTTTTGGAAAAACAAAGTTTGTAACAGTAAAGGAATAAGAAATCGAAATTTGGTACAAATGATATAAAATTATACGCAACGAAATTCATGGTTTCTTGGAATGAAAGAATCATTTTTCTCAGTGTACTTTTATAGTCTATTATGTTCGATTTTTTTATCGGAAATAAAACATTCAACTTTGAGAGGTTTCAAATTTATATATCTAAATTGTTTCATCAATTTTATTCTTTATTTTTATATTTCTCACATTACCAAAGAATGTGATTGAAATCTTCAAGTTCATACAGCGTAAGTGTATACAATGTACATTGTATATACTTTTTCTTGATGAAAAATACCGTGAAATTATAATAATTCGCCCTTCATCTATTTATAGTGACTATGTCACATCACTTTAACTATTTGGAAATATAATTGATCATTAATTTTACTTTCTTCAATTACATATTTTTATGCGTCTACAATTGCTTCTTTTTTGTATTTTTTATAGGAATATGTAAAGGAGATAATTCAAAAATTTGTTTTATCCTTGTTAGCTTCTACTTTAGCTAGTTTGTCTATTGATTCTTTTTACAACGCACCTTTTAATTTTCTATCTTCGAGTCGCTTATAATCAGGTTTTTACATAATTTTCTTATTTTTTGCACATTTTGCAAATAAATATTTGTATGGCAATATTTAAATTTTCTGTTCTGATCTAACGGAACGAACGACCATATTTAACTGTTATTGTTAAAATTTGAGGTTATTCCATAAAGTGCTGGTTAAAAAATCATCATACAAGGTATCATTATTAAGTAAAAATAATGTTTAGGAAATAAATGAACTAAAAGCATTTGTTTAAAACTGACTAATAATTTAGTTTGTATAAATAATTAAGAATTTTCATAATTAAATGCATAATTAACCATTAGTTATTCAGAATAAATTATGTTTTCAATTGTAACCCAGACTCGTCCCATTAAACAGTTAACAATATATAATATTGAGAACAAGGCTAAATATACATATACGTAATAACACGTGCTTTTAATTTAATGCACGATTAATTGGCGTTAGATTATATGCTGCGTTTATATATATATATTAATTCAAATTATCAAGTGCGCAATAAGATTCTTGCATTAATAATAGAATGTAATTTCACTAAAATATGAAATAATGCTAATCTCGGAAATACAATCATCTCGTATTTCATATTGCAATCGAGTGAGAATTAAAATAATTGATAACTACTGCGTGAAATGACATTTTCGAAGAATTACAAAATTTCTCCGTATACGAGAAAGGTGTGATGAAAGGATTATTAATAACCAAACGCGGATAGCCAAATTATACGTGATAAAAAATAAAGTATGCGCAAAATAATTATCAGTCGACGACGTGACGCGTGACGTAAGAGTTAATCTTCGAACACTGATTAATTTTGCACATAATATATATATAAAGATATAACACAAACAAACAAAAAACGGTGCCAGGTAGTTGATTCTTTCGGTAGTCGCGCGCGACAATAACCATTCGAATCTCCCGCATTTTGCAATATTTCATTGCTCGAGTGGAAACATCATTGATTTCCCGGTGCCCGTATATATACACGCAAAGCTAAAAGCATGCATTATCATTCGTTATAACGTTAGTCACGCTTCGCAGATCGCGGAACCTGTACACGCGTTATTTTGCGCGTTGTGTGATCGTTCGTTCGAGAAGGGAAATCATCGGGGCGGATCGTTTCGTTAATCGCTTTTTGGATTACATTTTCTCTCATTTTTTCCTTTTTCCCTCCTCTCTCTCTCTCTCTCTCTCTCTCTCTCTCTCTCTCTCTCTCTCTCTCTCGCGTTTTGTTTCGCTGTTATCGCAAAGGGAATTGATCTCTGATTATTGTGCTTCGGTGTAAGAGTAAAAAAAATAATATTTTAATCCACCGGTTTATTTGTCGCGGCATGACATTTTTGATGGCGATGATAGTTTTATTTTGGACAAATGAACAACGTTTACGTACACGTGAACAAAGAATCACGTTAAAAAAAATTTGTAAACCATGTAATATTATGTTTGAACAACATTTTTATTAAATTACTGTTCATTACGTGTAGTATTAAGATTACTATTTCAAAATGTCTATTTATATAAGGATTTAATTACATTGTTTCACGGGTTACGATCACTTATTATCTCGTATACGTGAGTAACCGTTGCCTCAGTCTCAATTATAGAAAATATTCACAGTATTGTCCAGCAAGATTTATGTTTATAACACATAGATGTAACTACATCTGTTGCGTACACGCACGAAGTGTGTTATTTTTTAAACGTGAAATATCACTTATACATATAATTGCATATAATTTATTTTAAAATAACTTACTGTACTAAGAAATAGTTAAATTATTTCTTTTAGTCTAACGTTATATTGACTTATTATATATGTACTTATAATAATCTGATAGGTAGAATTTCAATTTGAGTTAAGGATTTACGATGAACCTGCTCTGGTAATCTCTTCGAACATTGAAGATAACGAAATTTATCAAGTAAACTTCGTAAAGTGAACTCGAATCAATACTGATGTATGTTTAAAGTTCACCTGCCAATGAAGTTTTTAAAGACAGTAATAACGTTTTAAGATTTGTTTAACAAATTAGACTTTACTTTTTCGGGAGAGTTTCTTCTAATCCAATGTTCTTACTTATTGACCTTTTACGTTTCTATCATTGCGGAAGGACCCAGTTATACTTACTGCAACTGCTCCAATATAAATATATATATGTAAATATAAATCATTTAAAGAGATGTTTCCTTTTATATAATTTATCGTAAAGTGATTGAATAAAGGAATACTTACAAAGGAAATGTAACCCAAAATATTCACATTTTGATAACATAACCTATAAAATCCCTCGGAGTCATTCCCAAATCTCTCGCAGAGATCTATACGAGAGGCAATAAAACAAGAGTCGTTCGATATCCCGTAATCGTTTCAGTTACCAGAGCTATGAAATATGAAATATTTGATAAAGTTCGTAGACGTCAGTCGAAATGTGTAACCTATAACATGTATTAAATAATAATGAGATGATGACATGATATGTATGTAAGTTTATTGTGAGTTGTAGATATATATAAATATGGAGGACGTAAGTGTGTTGTAATGTGTCATGGATAATCGAAAGTGTCAACTAGGTGGTGAAGGAATTGTTTTGTTTCAGGGTGTGACGGGCGACCGGCTGGCCGGGTGACGCCGCGCACACCTCCTGCACCTATCCGAGCGCCCCCTACGACCACCGACCTACCATCAGCACAATGTAATAAGCCGGTGCGAGAGTCACGTGACGGTCGATCAAGCGTGCTCGCGCGCACGCGCCTCGATCGTTTTGGTGGTACGTCAGCAACAATCCCCTAATTCGGTGTCTCTTTTCTCAGAATACTATTCATACATATATATATTTATATCTATATTTATATATATATACATGGATATGTATAAATTTGTCGTCCTTATTGTCGTTGTCTTACGTATATATATGGACGGTTCTCTGTGAAGAACATGGAGCGACCAATGCATTTTTTTCCTATAAATTTGAGAAAATTTTCTCCTACACAATTTGGATATTGATGTAAATTAATTTTTGAGTTATACACAGTCAAAAATGGTAATTTTGATATTTTTTAGTTTTTAGACAAATTTTTAACCCGTACAACTAAAAAATGGCTGATTTTACTTTTACCTTTTTTTCTGTAAATTATATAAATATCGCAAAAGAATCAGCTAGAACATGAGTGAGCGTACCATTATAATTCAGTATTAAAAATAAATTTTAAAAATTGTGGAAAGTTATTTTTGCTCCAAACGACCCCATTATGAAAATTCAATTGTTATTTGACATCTATTCTACATCGTCCCTTACTGATTGATCATTTTTTACTACCAATATTACAAATAAACAAATTAAAAGAAATAAAAAATTATAAAATGATATTAAATAAAATTATACAATACAAACTTATAAGAGTGCTTATACGAGGGCTTGCCCATCACTAAGTATTTTACTAATTAATTAATTCCATATTGATTAATATATTCATTTATTACTTGGTTGAGTAAAGTTATAAGAAATTTACAAAGCTATTAACTAAAAAATTATATTTAAAAAAAATGCCCAAGACGGTATCCTCGTTCACTATGCAAGGAACTTTATTAAGTAAATGATTATATATAGTGTGTTAATGAACACAAAATATGAAAATTACCATTTTGACTTTGAATATCTCAAAACGTATTAAATTGAAACCTCTAAAAATGTATACCAACATCCAAATCGTACATGTGGAGGTATTTTTAAATTTATAGAAAACAAATTTTTGGATTACTCGATTTGACAGAGAACCTCCCTGCATATATACATATGTACATACATGTCCTTGCAACGATTATATCTATTCTATCATTTTCATTAACTAATTTCGGTGCTGAATAAAAATATACTCTCTCTGTCTCCCTCCCCCCCCCTTCACTTTCTCACCGTCTCTCCTCCCCTCTCCTTTTCTACAATTTCAATGAAACTTTGAACATCCAAGTTGAGATTATATTCATTTAAGTCAACCGCACGTATTTCATGCGATTATTTGAACATAATCACAATTGTCGGCATAAAAATGTAATATTTTTATTCAGTAACGTACGTTATATAGTTGCAATTGTCAGTGTCGTATGTGAAAGGTATATATGTACATATATATATATTACTTATAATTTTCGTCATTTTGTTATTTATGTCAAGGCTGACTTAACTTTGATGTATTGCGAGAATGGTGTATACATTAATAAATCGTGACTCTATTAATGATACCTATATAAACTTCACAGTGAACGTTAAAATTGATATATATATATATATTTAGGTTTAGTTAGTATATATTATACACGTACTTCAATATTAAATTTTTATTTAAGTACGATTATATAGTGTATTGTATTGTTAAGCTACAAGGACATCCACACACATACTTACATATACCAGAATTATTTATTCCTTTTTGAAAATAAATAGTTACTTATATGCACTATAAGGGAGTAAAATAGGGGTTTATCCCCACGGACGAAGGTGACGGTAATTTATCTAAAGGCATAATTGCCTTTTACTTCCGAAGTGTGTGTACAATTATTCACCAAAATCATCCTGGAAGAGGTCACTTTCTTTGACAGTATCGGCAATTTAAGTTTTTCTTCTTTGTATTAAATTTTCATATATTCAAAAATTACAAATTATAACTAAAACCATGTTGGATACTATTTTTATATTAACGGCAACGCAAATGCGGGAATTAAAAAGTGAGTACCGGGAGTGAAACGTACTTTTACTCCCTTGGGAATAAAAAACAATATTATTCCCTTGTTTAAAGTAAAGAACGTGGTCTTTTCAGGTGGTTAGGGTGAAAAGTATTTAAAGGACGAAATATACATTAATTCGCGATATTAATTCTGTTATTAGTAAGTATGTTGAGTAATAAAAAAAAAACGTATGTGTGTACGGGCACTAAAGACAATGAACGAGTATCAAATTTTGAATTGTCAAAATATTAAAAATAATAAACAATGGACAATATACAGTGCATGATACACACATTACTTAATGTTGGATATACGTTGTGTTACGTATCCTTTTTACTCTGTGTATAAATAATAAGTTAATTGTACCAATACTGTCTTTCGATTTACACAATGTTATTTATCGTTGATATATAGTATCAGTGGTCGTTTCGGTGTTTCGGTGTTTATGGCTGCTTCATTGTGTTCGTTGTTAGGTGTTTAGTGGTATATATATATATTATATTTGTGTTGGTGCGCAGATGTATCTATATATCTATTTACATGTATATTAATTTTGAATAATCCAAGGGTAAAAAGTTCAATTCGAATAGTCCACTGACTGAAAGAAGTATTTGCGACAAATGAATATTTCTTAAATACTAACTCACCGTGCTGCAAATAAGATGTTCGATCAAATATTTTATAAAATATACGTTCGAAAATTATATATGTTAGAACAAATGAACGTTTATTGAAAATGCAACATTTTTAATTTAAAAACAGAAAACGGTGATGGAAACTACAAAATATTTATTAGTTTTAAACAAATATTATTTGGGAGTATATGCAGTGTATTGTATTATACAATTCATTGACATTTTATTTTCAGTGCATGCATCTTCGAGTAGAAGAAATTTTCCTCTCATGGGAATTGTGTACCTGATTGTATTAATAGATAATTACACATATTTATTGATGATCGTCCAGATATGACACGAGTACCCGACTGTCAGACGCTTTTAACGTGTGGTGACTAGATATATAACCGTATTAGGAATTACTGTGATTTATCTTTCTTTTTCACTTTTATTCGTGTTATCCGTTTAAATGCAATACTTATATAGACACTTTTTTGAACGCCTATTTTAGTATAATTTAATAAGAAATGTGGGCGTAATAAATTTGTAGGTATATATATATATATCGATCGGTAGAATAATATTTCTTGAAAAACAAGAAAGAAGAATCGTAGGTATACCTGCAATATCTATCAAAAGAACCGAATGGCCAAATAAAGCAGTAATCCTTTATTTCCCCGATCACATGCAGTCGCCATAAAATGTACCTTGGAACCCAAACGAGATTCTCATTTTCATGGAGGAATAGGCACCGAAGGAGTCGATGCGTTCCTCGGTACACAATCGATTCCAGAGTTTTACGCAACCGACCTATATATACTCACTGCTCCGTTTCTAATCTTTTTTCGGTCTCTCTCTCTCTCTCTCTCTCTCTCTCTCTCTCTCTCTCTGTGTTTCTGTGTATACCTCCGAGAGCCACGGAGTATATTAAAGAAGTCTGGTAGTCCGAATCGAGTACAGAGCAGCCCAAAGGCGGGTCCAACGATAAACTCTCGGTTCTCAAATATTTGCGATTCGGTTAAAATCGATTCGCTCCTCCTTCTCCTCTTCCTTTTCCTCCTACTCCTGCTCCAAGTCGTTGAGAATGAGACGAAAAGAGAGAGAGAGGGAGAGAAACAGAGGGAGAGAGAGAGAGAGAGAGAGAGAGATAGTGGCCGAAGGAGAAAACGAGAGAACCAAGAGGGAGACAAAAACAAAATGAGAGAGGCTGGTGGATAGAAGAAATAGAATTTACAGGGAAGGTGCGGCACTCGCTTTTTTTAGGACTTTTTTTAGGATGGGAAATTGCGCTACGCCCAAAGGTTCGGGACACATTTGGTTCACGAAAATGCGAGGAGTTTGCGTTTACTGGTCCCATGATAATTATGAACGTCCCTTTTCAAAAATTCGAAGTCTATGGATTGTTTGAATTATACCACAATTAATTTTTCAAATAACATTTATCAATCAATATATAAAAATAAATTACAGTAGGTTAGAATTTAAATTAAACGAATGTTATTATACATTACTCTATATTTTTTTAAGATATATAATTGATGAAATTCGCGTGATTACCACTCGCTAAAATCATTTGCAACGGGATTCGAATACTCGTAAATATATATATGTATACACATTTATATATATATATATATGGTTGTCAGATTTCGAGAATAGCTTACATAGACAAAGGAGCAACATCTCACTGTAACTGCACGCGGAAGATTAATTCGTGCAGATATCAAGTAAGACTATTCCTCGTATAATTAATTTTGTTAAATAATTAATATTATTAACGTGTTTCTTTATTAATAAGCGTGAGCGAAAGTAAAGAAAAATAACATTTTTTTTATTTAGCTCGAAACGATATATAGAATGTTTTGATAAACCACGTCCGAGTGGTGGATAAAGACACAGTTCCTCGAAGAAGAAAACCGAAAATCGTTTGGACCCCCCTTCATCCAGGGAAATAATGGACAGTCGTTAAATTTAATTAGCAGGTAATTATCGGGTCAGCCGGCGCACCACGCAAGATTCAGATAGTCAGAAGCACGCGCGTCTCTCACACTCCAACCAACCAATCCTCGCGATTTCACTCCCGACTTTAATATCGAGAATAGAGAGAAATGAGCAGAGGGACGTTATTGGCAACACCACCGACCCTCTTTTTACTCTGTCTCTTACTCGTTCTCTTTTGTTTTCGTTTCCAACCTTACGGTTTTAACCGACTTTCACAATAAACCGAATGCCGTTTCTGTTTATTTTTTATCTAATTGTACGTTATTTATTTTATCACCAGAATTTTTAAACATTATACATATCATGCCTAATATTATATTTTCAAGTTTCGCGTGAAACGTATGTGTGTACATTTTGATAATGAAATCTACGCGACCGTTGTATTTGATTAAACGATTGTGTAATACAGATGTTAAATGCAATATCGATAAATAATTTAAAAAGTCGAGGTTCTGTGTTTTGCCGATGTGAACAACCCTCCATCCAATGGACCGTCCAGCCAGGAATTAAGCTGGGATAACGCCCTCTCTCTATATCACCCTCTTTCTCTCTCATGCTCCTGCGAGCAATCCTAATTAAGGCCGCTTGAGTATCATTGTCATTAATGTCGCGATGCTAATTTTACGCCTGATACGGGCGCGCTTTGTTTCTGCGCGCGGCTCTGGGACTTTCGGGACGGGTGTGCTCGAGTATTATTTAAATCGACTAAGCTCCGTTAGTTCCGAGCGCGTTGTTCTCTTCTTTGTTTTGGATTATCGCGGAATGATTGTGCTTAGAAATTATTGCGATTCGCGAACCGCCTCCCCCATGCAATAATGAAACTGTCTATTACTCTCTTACAAAATTCCAATTTCTTTGTTTTTCTTTTTAAAGTTAATAAACTGGGTATATTATTTTCTTGAAACAATATCGTCGTTTAACTTAAAGAAATACGATGATTTCCAAACGAAATTATGATATTCTTTAACAACTTTATAAACTAAACCTGCCCCTTGTAAATTACACCACTTCAGTTGATTTCAAGCTATCTTTTAAAGTTAGAAAACTCTCCGGTGTAACGTTACAGTTTGATATCAGTTACACGTTGGGTTTATAAAATACGCGCCCGATACACGATACTTTTGTTTAAAACGAGATTTTTATAATAAATTGTACGTTAGTCAAATTAAAAGATTTCTTAAACTATGTTAAATTGTTGTTTATATAAAAAGTGTACGTTACAGTTATTTAATCTGTACAAATACAAAATTAACATCACTATTACAGTACATTGATTTTCTGTGTAAGTTAATTAGACTCATCTTCGCTTAATCTAAAATACCTCTACACATTAGTCTTCAAAATTAAAATTTTTATGTGAAAAAAAAAGAAAGTAAAAGGTACCTAGTAATTAGCTCAAGCAAAGTAATTGACTCCCTTCCTCTAATATTTACTTGAATTTCAGAATCTCGCGTTTGTAAATGTTGATTCCGTACCCTCTTGCCTCATCTTTTTTAGAAGGTGCTCCAATTTTATTTTAAATTTAAACTATAATATATGTAAAATTTAATATTTACGTAAGTATTTTACAAAGTTGTAGAAAAATTTGAATGTTTTTTAGTATTAATAGTGTATTTGCGTAAATGCCCAGTGACTTTTTTGTTCTTAAAATACGGATAATTTAATTTTTTTCTGAAAGTGACAAGTTTGGGTTATATGCACAAAAAATTACTCAAACTTAATTAATAATGTTTTATGTAATGACTTAAAACATTGTTGAATTCTTTGAAACAAATTGTTACTTTTTAACCAAAAGTATCCACATGATACTTTTTTCAGATTTTCTTTTTAAATATCTTACTATCAACTTACGAACAGTGATAAGCTTGTATATGTGAAAAAGTTGTTTTCTGCAATAACTACAATTTTTTTTAAAATATCCGATTTTTTTCGTTTGTCTGGATACTTTCCAGGCTCTGGATTTGACCGTTAAATTTCCTTTCGCAGACAATATGCAACAATATTTTTGTATAAAATGTAGTACATGCTGATGTAGAATACTGATACAAAGGCCAATGATGTCTTGGTTTTTCATAATTTATCATATTTATTTAATTAAAAAAGGTTTCGTCTCAATTGATTCGCTCGGTAGAATTTGACTGTATACTCTCTTTAGAAGATGTCAAAAAACTGAGAAGTATTGTTTTTGTACAAATTAGTAATTTATATTATAATTTTGCGAATGAGAACTTTGTCGTGGTTTTCCCTAATGGGGTGTCAAAGTCAACTTTTATCCTTCCTAGCTTACCAACCGAGTTAAACAAACAATTCAATTATAAATTCATATTTGACAGAAGTACGAGAAAACGCGTCTTTGTTGACTAGATTAATTGACGTCTGTGCATAATTTGAAACAAGAAAACAATAAGATTTTCAAGAAATCCCTTACTAAAAATATAAAGCGGGTATACTAATCAGTAACCATCATTTCTTGGTAAAGGCTTTCTCGGAAACCCGATTGAGTTTTAATCTGAAACTTCGTCAGAGGTCAATTGTTTTTAAACAAAGACGCCTTTTCAAAGGGCAATACATTTTTTCTTAAAGTATAATTGAAGTCTTTGTTTATTGTTCGGTTAGTAAGGTGAGGAGGATTAAAGTTGATTCTTTTGTAGTCCCTTAAATTTAAGTAAAATATACTTATTTATGTGAAAACAAAATTTCTTAGTGGGTAAATGACTTGGATGGTAACACATAACGAGTGTGATATCTCCATAAAATGACTAAACGATGTAGTAAGTGGATTATGCTAGCAAATTTTGTTGTGGATTGTCGTGATTGATTAAAACAGTTATATTTAATATAAATCAATCAAGAAAATGTTGTTAAAAGTTAACTAGAACTATTAATTATGTGTAATGTATTGTTTTTTATTATTTTTAACCTTGAGTTATCGCTGGTTGGACGCGGAATCAATTTAACCTCGAACGACAAAATTTAACGTGAGGTAGGACGGTTAAGATATAGGTATAGATGGAGGCTAGGTGAGTGGAGATTGGGTCATCCGAGGCATCGTCGTCGTTTCGATAAATGAAAGCCTGCGATACCGATCGTTCATTCCGATAATTATTATTCGGGCGTGTGAGCCAGGCGAGAGCCTGTTAATTAATTAAGGCCGAGCTGCGCGTCACACGTGGAAGGCAGGGAGATACGCGCCCTCTAGCGTCGTACGATCGCACGCAACGATAACTCTTCGGGTGTTTGCGCATCTCTCTCTTCCTTCCCCTCCCCCTTCCGCCCGCCCTTCTCTCACACTCTCTCTACTCGAGCTAATTACTGGACGAAAGAGCTATATCGTCCTTTGAAATCGTTCTAAACGTATACACCAGTGGTCAGACTATAAACGAGTACTCCACTACTACTCTTTACCACTGTACATCCTTCTCTTACTTCTTCGCGTGAGTTATTCGGACTGAAAGAATTTTTTACTGATTTGCTATTCGTTTGCGTGTTTATTTAAAAGGTGAATTTAAACGGTCCGAGGAAAACACACCAGTGTATTTATATATAGGTGGATAAATCTTTTGGACAATTGGCTCGAGAATTTTAGTGAGTTATGAATGGTGAATTGAGACTCGTAATCGAGTAACCACCAATAATGAAATATGTAGGAAAAATGTATTATATATATTTACTTGTATTTGGAAAGTCAGAATGATGAAAACCATAATGTAACGGTATATAATATATATATATATAGATTAAAGGAAAATATTGCGGTATCCCAGAGCGATACTCGATTCTATCTCTACTATTAGATAGCGCACACTCGTATATTATGCTGCTCTTTGATGTTGAATTGGAAATGAGTACCAGTTTCAGAATTGCGAATGACGATTTTCCGATTGCAGAACTACTTAAATAATTCAAATAACAGTTCCTTATGCATTGGCTAAAATTGCACTGGACGTGGTCATATCCTTCTACATCGTGTAAATTTATTCGCATTTGCTTAAACCAGCAAGAATTCCTTCTGTATTGGTTTGTTAGATATTTATAAAAAAAAAAAAGAAAAATCAAAGGTAACTTTTATGGTAACGTTATCGGAAGGTTAGGGTTCTCCTTGGGGGTATACGACTAGGGACAAACAATTAAATCGGTGTGGCGTAATAAAATCGGTAATCTAGCCAGCCTAAAACGCATTAGAGATGCTTCTCGTTCGAAACAAAAGGGGTCTTATCGGACTCGTCGCAGTGCGCCGACTATTTTCAATTAAAAGCCCCGCGCGCTCGGCCGCGCGCGCTTACAAATTAGCGCGGTGAGCAAGAGACAAGAGATCGGACTACTCCCACGCGAGATATCCTGCCCGTAATTCGGCAGCGAGCCAGGCAGCTCCAAAACTTTTGCATAATAACGTATTAATTTAGCGATAGAAATTGAAGAGAGAGATAGAGAGCGAGAGAGGGAGAGGGAGAGGGAGAGGTAGGTACCACACCCAAAGTTTATGGGTCACACAGCTTTGAAATTCTGGCAGATTTCCACCTAACCGATGAGAAAAATTCATTAGTACATACAGGACGTTGTTGCCACCATCTAAATACTGATTCACGGTCCTTGATTTCCGAAGAATCAACCTTGAAAGTGTTTTACCGAGTGACTACGGATTAAGAGTGCACTATACTCCGACAGCGCCCTCTAGTCTGAGAAAAATTTTCTTTGTAACATTTAGTTAATATACTAGAGTTAGATTCAAAAAAACTAAATTTAAAAGAGTTATTTAAATATGTTTTTGGATAATAATAAAACTGAAGGTATGTTTCGTAGAGGTAATCTAACTTGGCTGTGACGAATAGTAGACGACTGTCCACCGCGGTATCAATTTCTCTCTACAAAATACGCCTTCAATTAGTCCATAATACCAATCAAAGTATTCGTTAGACAAATCTTTATACCATTTTATACGTGGGAAAACTGAATTTCTTTAATTTGACTGTCTTACGTAATCTAAATATTACAAAGAAAATTTTTCTCAGACTAGAGGGCGCTGACGAGGTATAGATACCTCTCTTAACGTGGATTTCGTTAATGTACCTACACGATAATTCCATTCAATGTAATGATTTGACTACTTTCTTGTTCACGCAATGTGCTTTCAAAGGGAGGAGAATATTGAACTAACCAATTAGAATAATACATTAGGTGCAGACGTACATACGTTTGATTACCTTTTCACTAAACATTCTAGGATAAACGCGCTAATATAAGTGAAATGAAATAAATATTAATTATGTCGTAGAAAATACAAACGGAATATATAAATTGATGATAAAGATAAATGTACGATAAATAAAATGAAATTGAAGAACCACTGGAAATAGATATTTGATATAGACGTGAAATATTCAGGTGAACCGAGAATATCGTTAAAGCAGGAAATTTCCGTGGTCGGAACGGTGAGCAATTCATATATACATACATATATATATATATAGATACATATATAGTCGAAGGAGTCCTTATCGTCGCGAAATGGAATTTCGTCTACTCTGGCTCTAACGAGTCGTGTCGGATGCGAAAGGAAGCAACGTCTCTCCTCGCTCTTCGCTTTCTATCTTCCGGCTTTTTTTTCACCGCTCGAACTTGTTGAACGAAGGGAGGGAGAAGGGATTTATGCGGTTGGGAGCGACTTTAAAAATTCAGTTTCGTTGAAAACTTTCGCCCCGAGTTAATCGGGCTTTGGAAATTTTTAATGCGCACGGAGAAGCATATGCGCCGTTGGCTAAAGTGATTTCAGCGCTGGTTTTTACTTTAATCTAGGCATTAAACTTTCCCGGGTTTGCGAACGTGTCGTATAGTTACTGGGTTATCGGGGAAATTTTCGTGAAAACAAGATAGACCTGATCAATCGGCTTTCCTTCTTTCCTGTTCAACGCTAAATCACTCGATCATTTTATGCAAAACAAATCCAATCTAACGACACTTTCTTATCCGTGTTTCTATTCTTCATGGTTTTTTGCCCCTCGAGTATCCGAAATTTTTAAGTGATGAAAATTGCTGGCCGGATACAATACTGCAATCGATGTTCTTATCGCGAAAAACCGATCGATTCGCAGATTTATATTCCAATGGATCCATCGCGACGTATGGAAATTTCAGCTGAACCACATCGATAAGAATCGACTACTGTCTTTATTTCACTGACATTGTACCTTATAAGCGCAAAAAGACAGATTTTAGAGATACGATATTCAAAAGATATAATGTCGCCAGGCATTATTCGAAAATGACTGTATGTTTATTCAAATTCCTATTACTTTGTTATCATTCAAATTACTAACTATTCCACTTTTACGATAAAAAAACTAGATATGTAGTTGCAAAAGCTAAGCTTTAACATTTTAGGCATGATCGTTAGAGTGATAAATAAAAAAAAATAGTTATTATTAGATAATCAAGTATTATACTTTTAAATCTAAATTTATCTTTAATATTTTGTTAATGAAAATATTATATATATTGTGTCTATTAAAACAAATTTTTTAATGGATTTTTTTATAGTTTACGCTGTTTTTAACGAATAGTACGAAATACAATTTAACGACAATTTTAAAAACTCAAATTATTTGATTAATTTTATGTTATCTAGCTGGAAATAGCATATATTTGCCTTATTAAGAAAATAACACACTATAAATTTCAGGGAATGTGATAAAGAATCGACCGAGTAATAACACTAACGACTATTACTCATTCACACATGTACAGATCCACAGATAAATATTAGGTAATACCTTAAACGCCTTCTGCGCCACATTATTTTTGTTTGTATATTGGTAAATATCGATTTTTCTGGTATCACAGATTTTGCAACAGTGTAAACGTAAGACACTTAAGTGTAACCATCGATCGTGCCTAAAAATAAAAATACTCTTATTAAACGCATAATACTGCTCCGTCTACAGACTTTATCATCGGATGTATATTATTATTTATTAATGCAAATGAGAAAAAAATAAATGAATTCTATACCTAAAAGGAAAGAGCGATTAACAATTCAGGGAGCCAATGCATACAAACAAGTACAATTTGAAATTTGAGCTTTTGGAACACAAAGCACGCAGAGGAATAAAAAGCGGGCAAGCCGGTGTTGCTTCAAAGGATAGGATTTTGAATCTCGTCGTCGCGCTTAGCTCGGAGTCGTTATATTCCGGGAGTCGCAATCGAGCTGAACTTCCGCTATTGCGTGAAACCTTTTCCGTTAATGTAGTTCGAGAAGATGAGGAGAGAGGAGAAAGAATAGCGCTAGGGATATCGTCCAAGGAAGAAAGTAGTTGGAATATAGCGGTATGGAAAATGTTCCTCGAGTTAAGTAAAGACGAGTATGGAGAATATTTAAAATACCTTTGGTTTTATGCATAGAAATCTTCCCTTCTTTTACTTCCCTGATGCGTCTAGCATTTTTACCTACGAATTCCTTTCTACTTTTTTCTTTTTCAATTCAATATTTAGATACCTCCAATATTTATAATTAAATCGCTGCCTTTACAATTTTCATATTTTATATGCATGCTATATACTATTTCATTTCATAGTCTTATTGTTAACTACTTTTAATGTATGACTGAGGATAATGGATGTATGTATGTATATATTGTTGAAATGACGTAATGGCCGGTGTTAAAAAATACTTGCAATTAGAGAAATGGCAGTTCTACAAAGTTAATTTTCACTTTCTTACTGGCGGAAAGTTAGCGAAAAGTAATTTAACGTCAAGTTCCTAAGTGTTAATGTATCTTAAGCAAATCAAGAAAAAGAAAAAGAGGGGAGAAGGTGGAGGAAGGGAGTGGTGTAGGAGGGAAGCTACCGAAAAAGTTAGTCGTAACAACTTTAATTGAATTTATATTTAAACTAAAGATCACTTGTACCAAATTAAATTAACATCTTATCCGGCATTAAAAGGTCTCCAAGCTAGAAATAAATAGTACAAATTATAAGAACCTGCAATTTTGGACAAACACGACTTCACAGTTGACGAATAAAGAAGTACACGGGTACCCAATGAAATTTGTACCTAAATAAAATAAATGTATAACATAAATTATAAATTTTGATAGACGCGAAATGTGTAACGATGATTCTGAATAAATATGCAATTAAAACCTAGTACAGTAGTACATCGAACGAAATACCGGTTAATTTAAAGTTAACCCTTTCGCGTTCCCGAAATAGGTACACATATAGTATCGTACGAAAAAAGGATAAAACGGGGAATCGCAAAGTCATCGGTTCTGAAAAATGCAAGAGTGTCCCGATGCTCGACTGTACTCAACAAAGTTTTCTCCGCGTCCGCGAGTTTTTCCTTTAGCGATTTATCCTTGGGGAAACGCCTCCAGACGTCCGAGAAGTTTCTATGCGCGCGAGCGTATTACCGTGCATTCCCCCTTCCCCGAGTCCTGCACACACACACACACACACCTACGGCCTGGTTTTCTCAACGGGTGCGACCGGCAATATGTTCACCGTAGAACCGTTTGCTTTCGCTCTATTGCCTCCGAAGGACACTTTACTCCCTCTTTCTCTATTACCTTTTATCCCTTCGATTTCCTTCCTCTCGTTCTCGCTTTGGCTTTTAAGCTATTTACATTTTTCTTCTCTCCCTCTCCAAACGAGTAAACATTAACTTTTTTTTCGACTTTTTTTTTATCACTTTGCATGTGGCGTCCTTTAAACGTTACGCGATTAGTTCTCGAATTTCATCGCCTCAGGGAATTGAGTCGCAAATTACCATTATTTAATTATCACGCGTATTATCCAATTGTTAAAAAAAACGTTCAGTTATACTTTTTAAGTTTAATGCGCTGTTATCTTATTGTTTGCCGTTGACAATATATTAGTGAAACTGTATAACCGTTAGTGCGTAAACTAAAATTTGAAATTATATTTTTTATTAATTTGTTTACTTCAAGTGAATGATAAACTTGACATCGTGGAGACATGTCAAATTTACTCTCTAAAAACGAGGGAGTACATGTCACTCCTCGAGAATTAGAGAGTAATATACTACGAGTAGAATAATATTTATTAAACTTTTTTTGTATTTAGCTTTGTAATATAATTTTAGTATACACAAGGTGCAGTTTACATTGTATGTATTTGTTAAAAATTTACTTATTACATTATATCGAAGTACAATTTGCCATTTTGTCATTTATAAGATGTTAATTTACGAAATGAAGTGTAGGGTACTTTCTAAAGATATAACATTTGCTAATTCGATAGCATTTGTTTTTTTCTGTGTGTTTTCAGGTAATAAGAGTTGTATATTGTCAATCGAAAAAGGAGAGGAAATATCGACGTCTGGAATAAAGAGTATGACCAGTCTCTTAGTATCGACGTTGTTGTTTGGCCATGCATACTCGTATTTTATTGCACGTGTAGCCTACATGTACATTATGAAAATTTCTACATTTTGTACGTGTCGCCTATGTGTAGCTTGCATGTAGATATTGTAAATATATTTAGTGTACCTGAGATATTTATGGAGTGCACTCTATAAACATCTCAAATACACTAAATATTTATAATATCTACACATAAGCTACATGAGTGTTGAGGTAGAAAAAAGAAAGTATCCACACGCTTATAATATACATATTCGTTATACATTTGGCAGATATCACATGTATAAAACATCAATCCCACACGAACCAAACACGAATGTACATGCATTTCTAATATGGGATTCGGTCACAAGATACATGCATGATACATGTTTTAAACAACATGTCGTACACACGTTTTTTATATGTGTATTACATGTATTTTTTTTTACGCGGGTAGGGATATCGTCCAAGGAAGAAAGTAGTTGGAATATAGCGGTATGGAAAATGTTCCTCGAGTTAAGTAGAGACGAGTATGGAGAATATTTAAAATACCTTAGGTTTTATCCATAGAAATCTTCCCTTCTTTTACTTCCCTGATGCGTCTAGCATTTTTACCTACGAATTCCTTTCTACTTTTTTCTTTTTCAATTCAATATTTAGATACCTCCAATATTTATAATTAAATCGCTGACTTTACAATTTTCATATTTTATATGCATGCTATATACTATTTCATTTCATAGTCTTATTGTTAACTACTTTTAATGTATGACTGATGAGGATAATAGATGTATGTATGTATATATTGTTGAAATGACGTAATGGCCGCTGTTAAAAAATACTTGCAATTAGAGAAATGGCAGTTCTACAAAGTTAATTTTCACTTTCTTACTGGCGGAAAGTTAGCGAAAAGTAATTTAACGTCAAGTTTCTAAGTGTTAATGTATCTTAAGCAAATCAAGAAAAAGAAAAAGAGGGGAGAAGGTGGAGGAAGGGAGTGGTGTAGGAGGGAGCTACCGAAAAAGTTAGTCGTAACAACTTTAATTGAATTTATATTTAAACTAAAGATCACTTGTACCAAATTAAATTAACATCTTATCCGGCATTAAAAGGTCTCCAAGCTAGAAATAAATAGTACAAATTATAAGAACCTGCAATTTTGGACAAACACGACTTCATAATTGACGAATAAAGAAGTACACGGGTACCCAAAGAAATTTGTACCTAAATAAAATAAATGTATAACATAAATTATAAATTTTGATAGACGCGAATTGTGTAACGATGATTGTGAATAAATATGCAATCAAAACCTAGTACAGTAATTTAAAGTTAATTTAAAGTTAACCCTTTCGCGTTCCCGAAATAGGTACACATATAGTATCGTAGGAAAAAAGGATAAAACGGGGAATCGCAAAGTCATCGGTTCTGAAAAATGCAAGAGTGTCCCGATGCTCGACTGTACTCAACAAAGTTTTCTCCGCGTCCGCGAGTTTTTCCTTTAGCGATTTATCCTTGGGGAAACGCCTCCAGACGTCCGAGAAGTTTCTATGCGCGCGAGCGTATTACCGTGCATTCCCCCTTCCCCGAGTCCTGCACACACACACACACACACCTACGGCCTGGTTTTCTCAACGGGTGCGACCGGCAATATGTTCACCGTAGAACCGTTTGCTTTCGCTCTATTGCCTCCGAAGGACACTTTACTCCCTCTTTCTCTATTACCTTTTTATCCCTTCGATTTCCTTCCTCTCGTTCTCGCTTTGGCTTTTAAGCTATTTACATTTTTCTTCTCTCCCTCTCCAAACGAGTAAACATTAACTTTTTTTTCGACTTTTTTTTTATCACTTTGCATGTGGCGTCCTTTAAACGTTACGCGATTAGTTCTCGAATTTCATCGCCTCAGGGAATTGAGTCGCAAATTACCATTATTTAATTATCACGCGTATTATCCAATTGTTAAAAAAAACGTTCAGTTATACTTTTTAAGTTTAATGCGCTGTTATCTTATTGTTTGCCGTTGACAATATATTAGTGAAACTGTATAACCGTTAGTGCGTAAACTAAAATTTGAAATTATATTTTTTATTATTTTTTTACTTCAAGTGAATGATAAACTTGACATCGTGGAGACATGTCAAATTTACTCTCTAAAAACGAGGGAGTACATGTCACTCCTCGAGAATTAGAGAGTAATATACTACGAGTAGAATAATATTTATTAAACTTTTTTTGTATTCAGCTTTGTAATATAATTTTAGTATATACACAAGGTGCAGTTTGCATTGTACGTATTTGTTAAAAATTTACTTATTACATTATATCAAAATACAATTTGCCATTTTGTCATTTATATGATGTTAATTTAGGTTACAGGTAATAAGAGTTTGTATATTGTCAGTCGAAAAAGGAGAGGAAATATCGACGTCTGGAATAAAGAGTATGACCAGTCTCTTAGTATCGACGTTGTTGTTTGGCAATACTCGTATTTTATTACACGTGGATCTTTGGATGTTTTATTAAAGATTTCTTCTCATCTATACCCTTATATTCTAAAAGTTCGAAGTCTTAAAAGATGTAGTTCTCACGTGGTGTTATCGATTAACGAGAGGTATTTCGATGAATAGACTGTTCTCCGTCATATACCTCACGCTAGAAATACCTACAGTATATAACACGTCTTGCGGGAGTGCAATTCGTTACCTAACATGAACGGGATGATGTAAAAGTCAAATTTTACCGATCGACTCAATGAAGCCGAAAAACTGCTTTAATTAAACGAATATGGTAAAATATGGAAAACCGTCATTGCTCTTTATTTGACTGTTCATCTGTCACTGAGCTCAATTTCAATCAGAAATATTGATGATATTAAGGAGATATGAGACTAATAAAATTGGAAACCCTATTTATTTTTCAGTTAACAATGGGTTGACTTTTTCCAAAAAATCACTCTGTAACGGTCTTCTACTTGCTTTGAATAGTAAGTATGATTTTTTTCAAAATTTTATATCACCAATTTAATCGAGATTTTCGTACAGCCGCAAGGATCAATTTTTCACCTAATCATTACCGACGAAAAGAGGTTAATAATTTTTAATTAATTTAAAATTAATTATTTTAAAAAAAATCTCTCTGTCAGCTTCTTCTATATTACTCAAGTGTCACGTATGAATTTTTCCAGATTTTTAGTTTGATAATTGCAGAAAATTCTTGAGTTTTTAAAAGTAAATCCCTGTAATTTGGCTATTACATCTTCTTAAGTAATGTTCGCAGCAGGAAATTTGACTGTTAAATATGCGATAAAAAATCAAGAGTCGAATGTCCATCCTCAACGTTTGTTTAATACATCGATATTTTTGTGTACAACTGTGAGATAAGTTTATCTCTGTGACAGATAATACTGAAACGAAGGGTAGTGCGATGTCTTGGTTTGTTCATAATGTATCATACGTATTTGCTTGCAATAGTTTTTGTCTTAATTGACTCGGTCGGTAAAAATTGAGTATGACATCCCCTTAATTACTTTATAGAACATAATGCCAAATAGATCTTAACTGTCCTATGACGATTACTCAGAGCAATGAATAAAACTGAATAACGCCATGATTAACGACGATAATAACGACGGCGACCCTTTAAATAGTTATAACCCTGAGAGGGTGGCAATTGTTCGCCTTCCAGGCGTCAACGTTTTTTCTCTACCTCGGTTTAGACATCCACCACCCGTTTACTTCAAAATACAACGATTATTTTAGACAATATTATTACATAGATTGCTAAAAATTTACTATAGATTTTATGTAATGGTTTTTAGAAGCGAAACTACTATTTTATCGCCATCATTGTCGTTACCGTAGTTGCTGATGTTTTGTCACCTTCCTATTTAAAAACAAAACAATCGTAACAGATGCTTGAAAATCATCCGTTAGTTTTATATATTTAAATTTTTCTTTTTGATTTTCTTTTACAAATTTATAATATGATAGATATTATATCGTACAAATTAGATACATTACATGGTAAGATAAGTTGTTTATTGTAAAAGATAAATGCTAAAATGTAATTATTTTTATTTTTTGATAATTGTCTTGTTTCTATGTTGTTTTTCTCTTTGACATTCATATATATGAGAAGGAAAAATGTTTAATATTAATCGAGGTACGATAATCAGTGAAAGCATTGAAATAAAGAATTAAATCAATTAGATGATTTGACAATTAATTCGAATATAATTCGCATAGACCGAAACTCGATTTATTCGGCATACATAATACATTTGGCAGAAGACGTTCGTAGTTACGTCGAGCCTCTCTATCAAAGTTCTTTTTTCGTCTCGTCTGCCGATGGCCTCCTTTGGAAGGGAGTCCGGTATTCTTATTTTTTTCACTCGATTTACCGGAGCAACGTCTCGCTCGGTGGAACGAGAAAAGGCTCTCGCGTTCGCGTCATTAATCTTCGTTTCTGACGAGAATACGTCCGATTCCGAAGAAATCGTAGTTGTGATACGCTTTTGCCTCGTTCTTCTCCCGCGCTCTGATCGATCGATCTTGCGTTTTTGCATGACGACGGCCGTTTCTGTTTTAAAGGGAAAGGCTTTTTCTTCACGAGCTTAGGAAGATTTTTTTCTTCTCTCTCTCTCTCTCTCTCTCTCTCTTACTTTTCGTCTCTCGATATCTCTCTCTCTCTAGCTCTCTTCTCTCTCTCTATCTCTCTCTCTCTTTTCAAGAGTTCTCGGGCTTTTATGGTCGTTAGAACGCCTAGCTCTGGGCTCTCGACGTAATTTAATGATGGATTTCCGAAGGGATTGATTGAGTTTTTGTCGGACGGTTCATTTTTAAGTGGAATTACTTACTTGCTTTTATGTACCAAGTTTTATGGAAAGCTCGCTTATTCTTCCTTAGAAAATGTTATTTCTTACAAACTCGAAGTGTAGAAAAGTTTTTTTTAATCCATTTAATTCACTCTATACGTGGTATATATATAAATTTATATTCTCGAATAGCCGCAAATTTATATGTACTTGAACCTCAAACAATATATTAAATCTGCAAATAAAATATTACAATTCGGATAAATAAATAATTTTGTAATTTTGTATAAAAAAAAGAAAAAATCAAAATTATTCCGTATATTTATTATTATTTATTATAAAATAAATCTGCTGTGATTATTAAGACTAAATTGAAATTTGCCGAGGAAATCGATTTGGTGGTAAGCGAAGGTGTACCATGATTTCCAAGTGAGAAAAAGGAAAGGAGTAGAGGATTATATTCGTGTATGGTCTGTTTTTTCGCAGTTCCGGGGTAGAGCGTCGAGTCATCCCAACGGACGCGTACGTCGCCGTACTGGTGATTCGCGCACACCGGGGAATTATAATTCCTGTCGAACGGGGCCGATGAAATCGCGACCTCTCGCGTCACGTCCGATGGGAGCTGCAGCCGTTACCGCAAGGACTGTAATTACTTAACGCTTACGAATGTCTCTCTCTCTCTCTCTCTCTCGCTCTCGCTCACGGGCCTCCCTCCCTTCCTCCCTCGTATATGCAGATGTATACACATGTAGACCATCTCTATCTACGGCTTCGATGCAACCGTGAGATTCTATCAGGTGGAAGGATAATCGTAGTCCGGTTTTGCTTTGCGAGATTGCGAGTACGTTAACCCTTTTGGGAATACTACTAACAATTGCGTGCTGATTTAGTGTACCTCCTCGATCCTTTTTCGGACATTTCGAGGTTACGTGCATTGATTATCGCTGGATTTACACTATCTAATGTATTCCTCGGGGAGTATCTCTATTATTTATTTACATTACCCGTTTATTTATTGTACCGATAAACCTACTCCTTACTATCGTTCATTTACATTTTTCTCTCTTTCAATTTAATCAACCACAATTAATCAACCGCCCAGTCCGCCATCTCTCCTCTTATCAACTTTATTACCCTCTACTAAAACAAACATATATTTATTTACTAATACACACAAATATTCTATCATTTTGATCAACTTTTATATTTATAATTTACCACGGTTGGATGCGATAAGTGAATGACAACGTTTCTATATTTTTTTAAGTCAAAGAATCATTCAACCTAATCTTCAATATTTTTGATACATGCAATATTCTGTGAAAAACTATACTTATTACAAATTCAATCGAATGACTTTCGATTAAATTTAATATCACTCGCCAAGAAATATATAACGAAAGCACCATTAATCTATCTTAAACTCGAGTACTCGAATCCCCATAGATCGAAGATCCCTAAAAATAACCATTAAAAAAATTACACGCAGCTGGTACTCGTAAAAAAAAGAAAGAAAGAAAGTAAGAGTGAAATGGGATAAAAGGAAGAAACGAAACCAAAAAAAAGCACTCACCTCCATCCAGCCGTGAAGAAAAAGGAAAAAGAAGGTCGAAAACTAACTAAACAGAACAAAAGGAGATTATACGAGTCCTGTGAAAACGAAGGAGAACAAGCCGAAGCCACAGAGCAATTTCACCGAGCGGATTGTGCATTCGGTTCTAGCGTTGCCCGCAAATGCATCGAAATAAAGTGGCCCCGAAATAAGATGGAACTCGGGGGTTGGATGAGTAGATATATATATATACATATATAGAGGTGTGTGTAGGCGCAGCACCCGAATTTTCCGTGGAGCGATGGTCCCTTGTATCTAATTTAAATTCCCGACGTAAAAAGCTGCAAGGAGTCGAGGAGGAGGAGTAGGATTCGGAATGGCGTCCAAGCCACGTGCGGCTACGAGATTCATTCCGACGTTTCTCTCGCTTCTCCCTCTCTCTATCCCTCTCTCTCTATCTTCTGGTTCTCGAAAATTTTCCAACCACCTTTTATCCCCCTCGGGCTGTTTAACCCTGTTTTATACCTTGACTCTTCACCGTGTTTTTACCTTCGCTCGGCGTCGGATAACGTCAGGATGAAATTGGTACCGCAAATCGAAAATTCGAATAGATTCGTTGTTGCTGCTGCTGCTGTTGTTGTTGTTTTCCTTTCTACTTTCCGACGGTATTTCGGACACTTGTTCTGCCCCGTCTAATTCAAATTCTACAGATATACAACGAAGTGAAGGTTATTTCATGAAATTTAGATAAACGAAATAATAAATTATTTGGACCAATTAAAGTTTGATTGTAGTTGAGTTATTGTATTTATATTAGTTCCCGCGAATCGATATTTTGTAACTCGGGAGATGTACTTTAAAGTAACACGAGTTTTGAGTTGCGCGCGCTAACTTTTCATGACGTTCCGTATAACTCGGTCAATTAGGTTAAATATACTTGAGACTTTAGTGAACCTAATATTATTTTCGTTCGCGCGTAAATATTCTTACTAGTGAATAATCTGCAAAACTTAACTGAATATAATAAAAGTGTATTAAAATCCTACAACGAATAGTTCTTTACTTTTGCCAAATTTTAATTTACTCTATGCGTTCATAATTTTAACGGTTAAGTGTGCGTAATCGGTGATAAATTTGTCCTGTATAATTATTATCTAGTGCACGCATTAATTAAGCGAAAAACAGATAACGATCGTAATGTCGAGTTAAATCAATTATCGTATCGAGACACGTATAGCTAGAAATTCGGATAATCAAATAACAAATTGTTTACTCGTACCTTTTGTCTAGTTATTTAAAAATACACGGTTGATCATATGGATTTTAGAAAAAGAGATATTAAAAAAGATCGAATAATTTAGTAATAAAAGTAAATGGGCAATGTCAATTGAAAGAAAGATTAACGCGTGGTTTGGGAAAGAAAAACCAAGCTCGACTTCTCACAGCTGGCTCGTAAAGAAAAACGAGAAAGTAAAATAGGAAGGCTATAGAGACAAAGAATGAAAGAAAAAAAAGCAAGGGAGAAAAGGGCGCAAAGCCATTGCGTCCCCAAAGGCGTCGTCGTTGTCGTTCGAGAGCTGTGAAAAGCGATACCGATCCCCCCCTCCCCCTAAGGAGATATAGGTTGAAGGGAAGAAGGGCGATGGTTTGTTTGTTACATAAAGGGTTGTGTAGAGGATAGAGTTTTTGATATCTGTTCGTCGGTCAAGCCGAGTATCGCGTCGCCGACGTCCCCTGTCGGAGCGGCGTGACAGACAGAAATTTTCGATCTCGGGGTCGCATTGGCTCCCTCCTCCTCGATCGTCTCCTCCGTATAGACACTTCTCCCTATCTCTCCCTCTCGGTTTGTACATATTCGAGCCAACACAAACTCGGGTTCGGGCTCTCTCGCACACCCGTACACCCGCACACCCGCACGCCCGCTCCCTCATTTCGCTATCTTCGGCAGGTCCGCGCGCGCGTGGCGCGTCGTCCTCACGATCGTCTCCTCTGCCAGTCCTCCTTCCATCCAGGGTGGGACGAACGGATGGAGGGAGCGTCGTTAGGGCCGGCTGGCACCGGGCCAATCGTTATGGCATCGGCTGACCAGTCTCTCTCGCACACTCACTCGCGCACCCTGCCTACTCGATCTACACGGCCGCATCAGCCCTGGTGAGCTCACTAACATTCCCTATCTTCCTCTGGTTCTGTCCTATTCTCTGTCTGTCCGTCTCTCGATCTAGGTCTGCTGACTTGGAATGAGGAAATCGGTTGTCCGGTGCACATCCCTCCTTCCCCCCCCCCTCTTGCCCCTCCTTCCTTCACTCACCCCCTCTCGCTCACGCGCGCGCGTTCTGATCTACCACACTGCACACGGTGGAATGCATATACGCGAGATCGGGTTCGATATTACGAAGGATGCTTTCTTCATTCATTATCTCCTTCAATTCGACTACCCTGAAATTTGTATGCGCTAATTTCCAATAAGGTTCATTCATTTATTTGAGAATTCAAGCTCTTTGATGTCTGTGATTGAATTCTTTATCGTTGTTGAAGAAGTATTTTAAAAATATAAACAATAAATGGGATTACAGACATGATGCACACAAACTGTAATATAACTGACCGTTCGTTTCATTTAACTTGACTGCTCGGTCAAGTGGTCAACCCGGAAACACTCGTTCGCTTTCTCTCTCTCTCTCTCTCTCACTCTCGCTCACGGGCCTCCCTCCCTTCCTCCCTCGTATATGCAGATGTATACACATGTAGACCATCTCTATCTACGGCTTCGATGCAACCGTGAGATTCTATCAGGTGGAAGGATAATCGTAGTCCGGTTTTGCTTTGCGAGATTGCGAGTACGTTAACCCTTTTGGGAATACTACTAACAATTGCGTGCTGATTTAGTGTACCTCCTCGATCCTTTTTCGGACATTTCGAGGTTACGTGCATTGATTATCGCTGGATTTACACTATCTAATGTATTCCTCGGGGAGTATCTCTATTATTTATTTACATTACCGTTTATTTATTGTACCGATAAACCTACTCCTTACTATCGTTCATTTACATTTTTCTCTCTTTCAATTTAATCAACCACAAAGGAAAAAGAAGGTCGAAAACTAACTAAACAGAACAAAAGGAGATTATACGAGTCCTGTGAAAACGAAGGAGAACAAGCCGAAGCCACAGAGCAATTTCACCGAGCGGATTGTGCATTCGGTTCTAGCGTTGCCCGCAAATGCATCGAAATAAAGTGGCCCCGAAATAAGATGGAACTCGGGGGTTGGATGAGTAGATATATATATATACATATATAGAGGTGTGTGTAGGCGCAGCACCCGAATTTTCCGTGGAGCGATGGTCCCTTGTATCTAATTTAAATTCCCGACGTAAAAAGCTGCAAGGAGTCGAGGAGGAGGTAGTAGGATTCGGAATGGCGTCCAAGCCACGTGCGGCTACGAGATTCATTCCGACGTTTCTCTCGCTTCTCCCTCTCTCTCTCTCCTCTCTCTCTCTATCTTCTGTTCTCGAAAATTTTCCAACCACCTTTTATCCCCCTCGGGCTGTTTAACCCTGTTTTATACCTTGACTCTTCACCGTGTTTTTACCTTCGCTCGGCGTCGGATAACGTCAGGATGAAATTGGTACCGCAAATCGAAAATTCGAATAGATTCGTTGTTGCTGCTGCTGCTGTTGTTGTTTTCCTTTCTACTTTCCGACGGTATTTCGGACACTTGTTCTGCCCCGTCTAATTCAAATTCTACAGATATACAACGAAGTGAAGGTTATTCATGAAATTTAGATAAACGAAATAATAAATTATTTGGACCAATTAAAGTTTGATTGTAGTTGAGTTATTGTATTTATATTAGTTCCCGCGAATCGATATTTTGTAACTCGGGAGATGTACTTTAAAGTAACACGAGTTTTGAGTTGCGCGCGCTAACTTTTCATGACGTTCCGTATAACTCGGTCAATTAGGTTAAATATACTTGAGACTTTAGTGAACCTAATATTATTTTCGTTCGCGCGTAAATATTCTTACTAGTGAATAATCTGCAAAACTTAACTGAATATAATAAAAGTGTATTAAAATCCTACAACGAATAGTTCTTTACTTTTGCCAAATTTTAATTTACTCTATGCGTTCATAATTTTAACGGTTAAGTGTGCGTAATCGGTGATAAATTTGTCCTGTGTAATTATTATCTAATGCACGCATTAATTAAGCGAAAAACAGATAACGATCGTAATGTCGAGTTAAATCAATTATCGCATCGAGACACGTATAGCTATAGAAATTCGGATAATCAAATAACAAATCGTTTACTCGTACCTTTTGTCTAGTTATTTAAAAATACACGGTTGATCATATGGATTTTAGAAAAAGATATATTTAAAAAAGATCGAATAATTTAGTAATAAAAGTAAATGGGCAATGTCAATTGAAAGAAAGATTAACGCGTGGTTTGGGAAAGAAAAACCAAGCTCGACTTCTCACAGCTGGCTCGTAAAGAAAAACGAGAAAGTAAAATAGGAAGGCTATAGAGACAAAGAATGAAAGAAAAAAAAGCAAGGGAGAAAAGGGCGCAAAGCCATTGCGTCCCCAAAGGCGTCGTCGTTGTCGTTCGAGAGCTGTGAAAAGCGATACCGATCCCCCCTCCCCCTCCCCGCTTTGGCCCCTCTCGCTCTATATAGATATATGTATATATATAAATGTATGTACACGTATACGAGTACGCGCCTGTATGTGTATGTGTGTGGGCGCATAGATGTACAAAAGTGTGTGGGTGTAGGTCCAGAGTATCGCCTCGCAAGGTAGAATAGGGAGAGCTTTTTGGCTCCGTACTCGTGCCAAAATGCGATTGCGGGAGCGTCGCGTCACCTCTCTCAAGTACACACTCGCATGCAAATGCCGTACAAACTCTCACCTTTCTTTTTGCATATCGTTTATTTCGAAATTCATGTACCCAGAGAATTTTGTTGAATATAAATAATTTTCACGAGTTTTTTTTTCGATTCACTGATCAATTCTTTTTTTCGTAGCACGTCTTCTATTACATTATTTTTACGATAACGAGATGTATTGCGGCGTATATACTATCTTAACGAAAAAAATTAATCGATGAAAATAGGTAATTAAATGAGGAAATATAGGTGGAAGGGGAGAAGGGCGATGGTTTGTTTGTTACATAAAGGGTTGTGTAGAGGATAGAGTTTTTGATATCTGTTCGGTCGGTCAAGCCGAGTATCGCGTCGCCGACGTCCCCTGTCGGAGCGGCGTGACAGACAGAAATTTTCGATCTCGGGGTCGCATTGGCTCCCTCCTCCTCGATCGTCTCCTCCCGTATAGACACTTCTCCCTATCTCTCCCTCTCGGTTTGTACATATTCGAGCCAACACAAACTCGGGTTCGGGCTCTCTCGCACACCCGTACACCCGCACACCCGCACGCCCGCTCCCTCATTTCGCTATCTTCGGCAGGTCCGCGCGCGCGTGGCGCGTCGTCCTCACGATCGTCTCCTCTGCCAGTCCTCCTTCCATCCAGGGTGGGACGAACGGATGGAGGGAGCGTCGTTAGGGCCGGCTGGCACCGGGCCAATCGTTATGGCATCGGCTGACCAGTCTCTCTCGCACACTCACTCGCGCACCCTGCCTACTCGATCTACACGGCCGCATCAGCCCTCGGTGAGCTCACTAACATTCCCTATCTTCCTCTGGTTCTGTCCTATTCTCTGTCTGTCCGTCTCTCGATCTAGGTCTGCTGACTTGGAATGAGGAAATCGGTTGTCCGGTGCACATCCCTCCCTCCCCCCCCCCTCACGCCACTCCTTCCTTCACTCACCCCCTCTCGCTCACGCGCGCGCGTTCTGATCTACCACACTGCACACGGTGGAATGCATATACGCGAGATCGGGTTCGATATTACGAAGGATGCTTTCTTCATTCATTATCTCCTTCAATTCGACTACCCTGAAATTTGTATGCGCTAATTTCCAGTAAGGTTCATTCATTTATTTGAGAATTGAAGCTCTTTGATGTCTGTGATTGAATTCTTTATCGTTGTTGAAGAAGTATTTTAAAAATATAAACAATAAATGGGATTACAGACATGATGCACACAAACTGTAATATAACTGACCGTTCGTTTCATTTAACTTGACTGCTCGGTCAAGTGGTCAACCCGGAAACACTCGTTCGCTTTCTCTCTCTCTCTCTCTCTCCCTCCGTACACAGGTTCATGGATACGTGTAGTACGGAGGAGGAGGAGGAGGAGGAAACGGGCAACTGGATGAGCCTCGTCGTCTCTTGTTTGCACCTAAAACCATCTGCAGCAAGCGAATATTGCTCTCCCATCCGAGCACCATCGGGTCCTTTCCTCGCGCGTCTTCTTTGAGATCGTTCGCCCGTGGCGCGCCAGTGCAAATATCGGCAGGACTCACGAGGGACCGCGTACACGGTTATATCAAACCATAACCGCCAAAAAGAAGAGAGAGAGAGGGCGGGGGGGGGGGGGGAGAAAGGGAAAGGATATTGTCTACGCGCTCGCTTCAATGCCGACTAAATGTCCTAGAAAGAAAATCGACTCTCCACCCCTTCTACGTTTTGAGGTTGACTGCCTTGGGCTTGGGATTGCGTTATTTTTCTTTAAAATTACGTGTCTTTTTTTTAGGGTTCCTTTTTTTTAGATACGCTTCGTCCCGTTTCATAGAGGATTAATCGCCTGCTCGAATACTTTGTAGACTTATCTATAAATACAAAAAATGTATCTACCAAATATTAAAAAAAAAAACAAGAGAAAATGTCGAGGTAAAGCTCAAAATGTATTTTAATCTCGGCACCTGAAACACATTGCGCATTCTTCTTACTTTGGTAAACGATTCTTTTAATTTCTACATTTTGTTGCTCGAATGTAAAGTGTAATTCTAGTCTTAAAAACGAACAAAGTCGAGTAATAGAAAAAGAATAGAAGAGAATGAGAGAGAGACAGAGAGAGAGAAGAAAATATCGTGCAATTACAAGAGAATAAACGGGTAGTAGAAAAAAGGTAGAAAATGCAGTAGAAGCGAGTGAAAACCTTTCTACCTTTAGGCGTAATTAAACGGTCCGTGTTCCATTATCACTCTCTATATCTATGTGGGTGAATTTTCTACTCCTTGAAAAATCGAAGAGGGATCTTTTATACGTCTGCATTCGTGTGGTATTCCAATAGTACTGGAATGATCTTGGTGTTTATCAAACTCTTGGAACTTTGTTCAAAGGCTAAAATGATTTAAAACGATCCTTTTCAAATATCACGGATGGTACAATGGCACTAAAAGCTTTTTCTCTCTATGTTTTATATTCTTCTACTCCCTGCCCTCCTCCTCCCCCTCTCTCTCCCCCCCTCTCTATCTCTATCTCTTTTTATCCTCCTTCCTTATATAGGTATATAAATATATATATTATATACTTTTAATACACACAGTTTTTACGATTAGCATTTTTATAGTTGCATACATTATTCGGGTTATTCGGTTCATCCTCAGTTTATGCATAGAGCGATAAATTTTCGTCACTCTCGCAACTTGTTTATCTCACTATTTATATAAGTGAAAATTTAAACAAAATTTCCATTTATGGTAAAGCTATTCGTATGTCAACTGTACAACTCGTTCGTGTATTAACGCGTTCGAATTATAAGAGAACGGATTTAACGGATAAATGTATTTTCTATTTCGTTTAAACTTCAAAAGCTTACTTTCAAAAAGCACATGGGAAAAAAATGTGTTTGATTATTTCAAAAAAAAAAGAATTAATACCACTTGCATTCGAAACGGAGTGTAAACATATTGTTTTATTTTTGTATTCTGTATAAATATAAATTTCGAATGATAACGGCGAAATTGAATATGTTTATAATATTTGTAAAAATTAAAATTAATCAACGTTATATAGGTATATTGTATATATTATATATTATAGTCACATATTTCCGCATGCACGTTTACGTTGTACGTTGTGATATTTATTTTTTAAATGTTAAATAAACGTATAATATAATGCGCTATGCTAAACTTTCGACCGCGTAAAAATTACATACAGTGCATGAAATTACATTTATATTTATTCTCCATGTCCCGCAGTCTTATTCAATACGTAAATATTGGTAAAAATGTTTGTGAATTTATATTTGTTGATAATGCACGTGATGTATATTAAGTCAATAATGAAGAAAAGTAATGAATTGAAATTATATTATGGTTAAATTAAATGTGTACGTGTTTGTGTGCGTGTGTGTCGAGTACACAGTTTAGTATAGCTCTTATAGGACCGTCAGTGTACAAGCCGAGAGTATTAAATATTTCGTTTATCGCATAATTGAATATGATCTTAAATGTGTAGACTAGCATAGGGTACATATAGCGCATTGAAATTCTTTTCTATACCTAATGCAAAAGAAAAGGTCAACATTGTATGCATAAAATCCTGGCTGATAAGTTTGTAGCACTAGAAGGGCACATTTTCATGGAACGCAAAGTGTCGCCGTCGTCGTCGCGGGCTTTATCCTCTATATGCTATTCAAAATTCATGCAGACATTGGATGCGCCTTAAAATTTTACGAGAATATTTTCTGGCGACATAACATAACCGTTCCCATACCTAGTTATACCCGCGACTATGTTACCACGCATAAAATTTTCCCATTCGTGCTTTATTATTCCTTCGCACCGTTTATAATTTTTTTTTCTATTTCTCCTTTCTTTATTTTTGTTTCAGGTAAGTTTCGTATTTCCAACTGTCTCCGTACCTACGTAAGTACCTACTATACTCTAAATATACTTAAATAATTTTATTGCGCTTAGATTTTCAGTGTTTTTAATATAGGATCAGTATACTTTAACGAATCTACCATTTTGTTCGATTTTAAAAAATGTGTTTACAATATTAAAGTATAAGGGTATGCGATAAAATACTCATGCAGCAATGCTTAAAGAGGATACAAGATCTGTAAAATGTGTACGAAAATGAAAAAAAAATTACTAATTTCAGGGTACGCCTTGTTTGTTATAGGGTGACTTCACCGATGAACGCAATATTTTTGTTTTGCTTAGTTAAAAATAATGTGAACAATTAATTATTAACTAGGAGTATATTTTATAGGTTTGATGCTAAGACATTTCTGTATCTAAAGATGCGTAACAGTTATATTGTACCGCACTTTTATTAAAATATTTAAAATGTTCATTCGTTGGTATTTGTTGGCATAATGGTGCAATCACCCTATATTCGTATACGTTTGCGACAAATAAACTGAGCTGTCGAGAGGTGGAAGCTGACGAGATATTAGCACAGAAAAAATGTACAGTTGGTCGGAATAAGGTTTAGTTACCAATTATGTATTTATATTGTAATTAAATTTGGGAAACTTAAAGAGTTAGTTTAATAAATTTTGTTTGTATATATATGATATATTTATAATTTTTCTTATTAATTAATAGATAAAAATTAGTCAGGTCGATACATGCAGACATTATGGAACACTAGTAAATTAAATTTTGTGGTTGAATACATTTATCTCTGTATAGACAAGAAAATATATGCAAGGAATATGTGAAATATTATTTGTGCTGTTCCATAATTACAGACACATAAAGCGAGTATGTGTACATATTGCGAAATACTGTGATTTAATAAATAAAATGAAAATTGTAAATTTTATCTATTCCGACAAAGCTTCATATATCCTCAAAATATTATCAATACATTTATTTGAACTAAATATTATCAATGCATTTTTAACAAATCCGTAAATGCATTTTATACTAATAAATAATTTATTATATTGTTTACATTTCTGCGTATACGTGTCTTGTAACAGTTGCATTATTTGTTATATAGTTTTTATAAGCACAGGTATTATATTACTTAAATGTCATATTTACATACTGTTCCATCAATAGGGCAATGTTCCACAACTGATCGTTTTAGGTTAGTGCCAAAATGGATAGATGATTACAAGGTGGGATGTAAATGCAATAGCGTTAGAAAAGTGTGAATTTCCGAAGGTCATAATTCGTAAGTAAACGATGAGCTATCCTCGAGGTACGATCATTATAAAACACTTGGACACTCCTAAATTGTGAGGAGTAGGTAGTACGAAACGAAGAGGCGAAAGGGGTTTGTTAGTGGCTCGATGTTCGAAGGGGTAGGGGTAGGGGTAGAGTTAGGGGTAGGGTAGGGGGGCAGAAGCGAGCGACGATCGTTGCAATTCGTCTTACGACCACATTATCAGTCACGAGGCGCGTCCTAAATTGTCTTTATAGAAGCAACCGGTAATCCGTACGGGGCCGGGACCGAGGCGGCCGGCGATCTATTTAATTTTCGCAGACAGAATAATTGGCCCTCCGAAGGAGCGATTACGGTTCGGAATCGCCTAACCTCCCTCCCTCCAGCCCCCTCCGTCCCCTCCTCGAGCATTTTTCTGCGCGCGAGCCAGTGAACTTTAAACTACCCGGGAGGCATTGAATCACGTTAAGGGCGATCGCAATTTGCCCGTAAATTACTGCGGGTTTCGCGCCGCTGGAGGGAGAGAAAGATTCGAGAGAGAGAGAGAGAGAGAGAGAGAGAGAGAGAGAGAGAGAGGAGAATCGACGGAGGCATTGGCCTGGTCTACTCGAGTGCACTCGATTCGCGCTAAATTACACCGAGACGTCGTGCGTCTACGTATGTACCCTTCGCGGATTTCGCCGCTAATTTGTCTAGAGAAAGAGGGTGAGCCCGAGTCCGCGCCCGCGCCCGCTCTTTTCCGCGATCCGATCCGAGGGAGCGAGACGAATTTCGATTCCTCACCCACAGGAGGAACGCTTTGAACGAGGGAGGAGGAACGAGATTGATCGGCCGATCGGAATTCTCCCAAACTCGTTCAGAAATGACTTTTAATTGTCTTTGTTCCCCAGACTTTTCTTATTCTTCGGGTGCATTTCGATAGGTTCGACTTAATCAGTTCGGTCGGTTCAAATTTCAAATTTCTTTATTTAACTTCCAAGTCAAACTGCACTTCGTTTTTTCTTTTTCTCTTTGAAAACCGCTCGACGACCACCATGAATTATTCAACGAATTAACGAATCAATTATATTGTTCGTTGTCTAATGCATAAGCAAGCACGCGAATAAGGTGTGTAATATTGAATTTTTATATACCGGGTGTAATTGGGTTTTACACCCGAAATACGTTCCCGAAAAAGCTCGATTTCCCTAAGCGCTTTTAGCAATCAACATAAACAGAGAGAGAGAGAGAGAGGAGAATCGACGGAGGCATTGGCCTGGTCTACTCGAGTGCACTCGATTCGCGCTAAATTACACCGAGACGTCGTGCGTCTACGTATGTACCCTTCGCGGATTTCGCCGCTAATTTGTCTAGAGAAAGAGGGTGAGCCCGAGTCCGCGCCCGCGCCCGCTCTTTTCCGCGATCCGATCCGAGGGAGCGAGACGAATTTCGATTCCTCACCCACAGGAGGAACGCTTTGAACGAGGGAGGAGGAACGAGATTGATCGGCCGATCGGAATTCTCCCAAACTCGTTCAGAAATGACTTTTAATTGTCTTTGTTCCCCAGACTTTTCTTATTCTTCGGGTGCATTTCGATAGGTTCGACTTAATCAGTTCGGTCGGTTCAAATTTCAAATTTCTTTATTTAACTTCCAAGTCAAACTGCACTTCGTTTTTTCTTTTTCTCTTTGAAAACCGCTCGACGACCACCATGAATTATTCAACGAATTAACGAATCAATTATATTGTTCGTTGTCTAATGCATAAGCAAGCACGCGAATAAGGTGTGTAATATTGAATTTTTATATACCGGGTGTAATTGGGTTTTACACCCGAAATACGTTCCCGAAAAAGCTCGATTTCCCTAAGCGCTTTTAGCAATCAACATAAACTGCAATCTCATTTCCATAAAAAAACATCGATATTTCTATTAGAATTTCGAGGATTCTTTTGGACGTAGAAAAAAAAGAGGCTCGAGACTCAAGACGCAGGAACAAGAGCGCAAAAGGGAGAGAGAGAGAGAGAGAGTGAAAGTGTATAGTCGGGTTGCAGGTTGGGTACGTCGTATTTAAAGCCTCGTTTACATGCAAACGGCGCGAGTCGGGGCAACTTCGATCCCGAGATAGATAGTGAGCTGCGAGGGGCTCGGAGACGCCTGCAATTACTCCCGGTGCCGTGTATCGCGGGGGCTTCCGGTGCCGCTCCTCGTGCGTGAGCGATGGCGTTAAGGGATTGCGACACTTACCAGGTCAGGTTGCACACGGTTTCACTTGCTTCCAGCCACTCGCTTCAATTCTTCTCCTTCCCCTTTTTAGTTCTTATATCGCCGTTGTTCCTTTTTAAACCCAGCTGTGATCCCGAGGTTGCAATTTGAAAGATCCCTTTTGCATTTTTAGGAAAATGTACACCCGCTCAAACATTTAGTAAACAAACTCTAAACGAAATTAATATTTTCTAAGCGAAAGATAATTAGGACTGTAGAGAGGATATAGGGCGATGTAAAAAGGTGGAGTGAAACGAGGGTGAAAACCTGTGAATAATTGAGTAACGAATATGGTGTACATCCACGAAAGAGACATTAGAACAATTTACACCTCACTCCCAATACATTTATGTATGAGGAAAGAATGATTCTTAACATCTCCTGCGCGATTATATCCGAAAAAGGGTACTGTGTACACTGTATACTGTACGCTCGCGGATAAAATATGTGATCTTAATTTAAACAATCTAAATATAGTAGTGGCGCCAATACTCGTTCGTTTTATCAAAATGTTCATCTATACGCGTTAAAAGATATATCGTGGAAGAAAATAGTAAAACAGGGTGTGTTGAGGTGGCGCATACCGATCAGTCGCCGCGATTAACAAACGTGCAATAACAACTACAATAATAATTTAGATCGTACGTTGCCCGTCGTATCATCGGAAATTACACGGTAATTTTCTCAAGATTCACGCGATGCAACTAACTATACGGGTATTGCACATCTTTCCGAGCGTAAGAGCGAAAAACTCGTACAAAATCGTATAGGTGTGGTTCTTCAAATTTATCTTTGTTCGGGAGACTATCTGTCCATCATCGTACCTCGATCTTATCAACTTTTATATATACGTATATACGTATAAGGTACACGTACCTTCCGGAAGATGAATTCAGGTCATACTCGCGGCTCCTCACCTTTCCCCCCTTCCACCCCTTCCACCCCCTTCCTCATCTTTTTCCTTCCTTCATATCTTTTATCAGTCGTATTTCAAACTATACAATATGCACTTTGACTCGGCGTAACTGCTGCGTTAAAATTATAGCTGTCAGGTTTATGCTCGCGGATGGTCGGAGAAGGGTGACCTTATCGTCTCGCGGTAATATTCCCGCGCGGTGCTACTCGTAAAGAACGGGACGGAGCGACGCACCCACGGACGGGGGAAAGAAGAAAACGAAGAAAAAAATCCCATCGCGCATTCGTATTGCGCTTACGTGTACCTCCTTTGCATTATTTTTTTTATGCTCGGGATTATATAACGGGTCAGAGTCAAATGAGATTCTTGTAAAAATGAAAAGTTCTTATGTCGCACGCATATATATATATATATATCTTCGAACGAAAGTTACACCCGAGGATTGTGGTTCAACGATACTTTATTATTTGCTATTCAATGGATACGATATGTGTTACCGCGAATACCCGCAATAAATATATTGTACTCGGAATTGCCTATATTTCAGTTTCGTACGGAAAAGCTGATATAAAAAATATACAGATTCGTGGCATCCTGAAAGACAAATAAGGTATAGATTGAAATAAAATAAAAATTTAGTCAATTTTGTAAATAGTTGTAAATTAGTTAAGAGGTAGGTTTAGTAAGTTTGCGATTTCCGATGAATGATTTAGTTGCGTCCCCTCCTGATACTGTAGGACCGAAAGAGGACCGTTCTTCTCAAGATTGCAGGAGTAGTGCCACGGGAACGATGGGGAAAACGTGAGCTGTTGCGAGACTTTGATCAATCTCGGATGAGGTTCAGCGACGTGGGTCAACCTCAACTCGTGATTTACAGATCTCCCTAAATAATCAAATCGACTGCAAACCGTTTGTAAATTACGATTAGAATAACAAGATTATTCCTCGTTGTTCACATTAGATTTAGTTAAATATTATTCTATTGCGCATGACGATTGTAAAATATAAAAATAAAAATGACGTAAGAAGATTAGATCGAAATAAAATTGTTCGAACGTAGGCGTCGAAAAGAGTCGGGTTGATCATCGACGCCCAATGATCGTCATCGTCTACGTCTATGCCGAGGTTCGTCGAACACACAAAGCTCCTTCATTGTCGGTAATGAAGACTGATGACGAACCGTCAGCCAGGTCTGGCGTCGTATTAGGCGTCGCGTCGCGCCAGGCGATAAGCTCCGTTCTCTTTGTTAGGAGGAGCGGCTCGGTATATATCGAACGACACTCGCACCGGATTAATGAAGTATAATGCATCCCCGTGAGCGTCGTCGTTGACACGCTCGCTCGAGCTCAATGGTTCTTTGTTTACGTCGGGCGGGCGCGTCGATGTCGCCGGCAACGAAAGACGACAACGACGTAAGTGCACCGATGTGTCGGGAGAGGTGAAAGGGAAATGCCGTACGAACCATTGTTGACCTGCTTCAAGACTCGGTTAATGATGATCGATTTCTAACACCGTATCCGAGATACCATCCGTACACCGGACGACCGATTTAATGAATTTATCGTTCCGATGAATCTACCGTTTCCTCTTGGAAAAATGACTTGATATTATTCAAAACGATGGGGGTACGTTAAAAAGTATTTTCCTCGGATGTAAACAAATGAATGTTAATTCGCAAGAGGACCTTTGACGTTTAAACACTCGGGCGAACGATCTCTAGCGAAAGAATGCGATAAAGAGTGATAATTCCGATAATACGATGGGGAATCTAATAATTAAACAAAATCACGTCAGGTATATGCTAATGTTCTCGCATAATCCCTTTTAAATACGTTATCGCGCGCATTAACCCAAATGCACACGAAGCCATGGGAGCAACCTAGTTCGCAATCAAGATTTTATGCATTCACGAACGAAACGAGTTAAGTAATCGGAAGTGCCGCTTTGATCTTCCGTGGAGCACGTAAGTAATTTACGTTTCTACCTCGCACCAACACACGAGCACGCAACCTGTCCCCTTCTCGACTTAGTATCAACTTGAATAACTCATAGATAGATCATGCTCCTTCCGAATAAGACGTGTACTAGTATATTCTTATCATTATTATCGTTATTATTTTTTTTCCGCTGACTTCTTAAAAACTTTATATTTTTTTAATTTTAACCCTCTCATTATTTTATGGATCGTGGAAGATGTATGCTACATAATTATTTTCACCGACTCCTAATGCACTCGATTAATTAATGTTATATAATGATTGAAAATAAAAAAAAACATCTAATACTAACGCTTATAACTTCTGACCTATCTAATATTGGCATTCAAACCAAAGTTTACTGAAAAGCTGAGATAAAATATAGATTTTAAAAAAAAGTACGTTCAAATCCTTAAAATGGAGCAGAGTTATACCAAATTAAGAATTAGAAGCAATTTTAAACAAAAATTGAGCAGTACAAATTTTATGATTTTTTTAAGCTAAATTTCTTTAAATTCTTAATTCGGCTATAACTCTGCTCCATTTTAACGGATTTGAACGTACTTTTTTTAAAATGTATCTATTTTATCTCAGCTTTCCAGTAAACTTTGGTTTGAATGTCAATATTAGATAGGTCAGAAGTTATAAGCGTTTAAAGGAAAGTCTCTTCTTTTTGGAAATTTTGCTTTAACAGCGTATAACTTTTGAAAAAACGATTGTTAGAGTCTGCGGCTCTGGCTTTTTCATATTTTATATTAGAAAACATATACTACAAGCTGGGCACGATCCGTTTCCCAAACATATGAGGTAGTGGTTTCCGTTAAATAATTTTTGTAATTGAAATTAGTATAAGTAAAGTACAGGGGGAACGCTTGAAAATGTTGAATGTTCCATTATTTAAAGTGATTATCTTATTAATGTATAACTAATTTTCTAGTACGAATGTAATCTAATCCGACAGTTTTGATCCACTTAAGAAGCAAGATTATGAAATATGAAAAATAATCATAGGTGTACCCGAGTGCATCTCCATACTGAATTAAGGATGTGACGCGTCTACCTCGTTGTGAGCAAAACACTTTCTTGGGAGTGTACGTATATATACCCTTTCATTTCTACATTTCTATTTCGCTTATGGTGTATTTATTTTTCGGTTCCGTGAATTAAATTTAATAAAACCATATTATCTCGGCAGAGATGGATGGGTGATACGCCGTCGTATATTTAAATTCGTTTCGAACGATCTCTAGCGAAAGAATGCGATAAAGAGTGATAATTCCGATAATACGATGGGGAATCTAATAATTAAACAAAATCACGTCAGGTATATGCTAATGTTCTCGCATAATCCCTTTTAAATACGTTATCGCGCGCATTAACCCAAATGCACACGAAGCCATGGGAGCAACCTAGTTCGCAATCAAGATTTTATGCATTCACGAACGAAACGAGTTAAGTAATCGGAAGTGCCGCTTTGATCTTCCGTGGAGCACGTAAGTAATTTACGTTTCTACCTCGCACCAACACACGAGCACGCAACCTGTCCCCTTCTCGACTTAGTATCAACTTGAATAACTCATAGATAGATCATGCCCCTTCCGAATAAGACGTGTACTAGTATATTCTTATCATTATTATCGTTATTACTTTTTTTCCGCTGACTTCTTAAAAACTTTATATTTTTTTAAATTTTAACCCTCTCATTATTTTATGGATCGTGGAAGATGTATGCTATATAATTATTTTCACCGACTCCTAATGCACTCGATTAATTAATGTTATATAATAATTGAAAATAAAAAAAAACATCTAATAATCACTTACAAGGAGACCCTCATATGTTTGGGAAACGGATCGTGCCCAGCTTGTAGTATATGTTTTCTAATATAAAAATATGAAAAAAGCCAGAGCCGCAGACTCTAACAATCGTTTTTTCAAAAGTTATACGCTGTTAAAGCAAAATTTCCAAAGAAAGAAACTTCACTTTAAACGCTTATAACTTCTGACCTATCTAATATTGGCATTCAAACCAAAGTTTACTGAAAAGCTGAGATAAAATAGATAGATTTTAAAAAAAAGTACGTTCAAATCCATTAAAATGGAGCAGAGTTATAACCAAATTAAGAATTAGAAGCAATTTTAAACAAAAATTGAGCAGTACAAATTTTATTGATTTTTTTAAGCTAAATTTCTTTAAATTCTTAATTCGGCTATAACTCTGCTCCATTTTAACGGATTAGTGGTTTCCGTTAAATAATTTTTGTAATTGAAATTAGTATAAGTAAAGTACAGGGGGAACGCTTGAAAATGTTGAATGTTACATTATTTAAAGTGATTATCTTATTAATGTATAACTAATTTTCTAGTACGAATGTAATCTAATCCGACAGTTTGATCCACTTAAGAAGCAAGATTATGAAATATGAAAAATAATCATAGGTGTACCCGAGTGCATCTCCATACGTGAATTAAGGATGTGACGCGTCTACCTCGTTGTGAGCAAACACTTTCTTGGGAGTGTACGTATATATACCCTTTTCATTTCTACATTTCTATTTCGCTTATGGTGTATTTATTTTTCGGTTCCGTGAATTAAATTTAATAAAACCATATTATCTCGGCAGAGATGGATGGTGATACGCCGTCGTATATTTAAATTTCGTTTTTTCGCCGGTATTAAAATAAGACATGTTTTTACATCTGCAAATTTATCTAAACATATTCTCATAGCATATATCAATATATATCGGAATTGCATAAAAATAAGGTTTTTAAGTAATATTTGACAAATATATGATATTAATTTATATATAAATTGTTTTAAAAATCCCCATATAAAGTACAGAAAGCTAGTTTGTACAGTAAATTATATAAATATCCATTCGCTGACCATTTGACGTAAAGAGTTCACTTAGAACTGCAAGAACATAAATCTAATGTATAAAGTTTTTACTGCTTTAATTATGTAACAATAAGTCATTTTATTTAACTGAATAAAATAATTTACGTATATCTTTGTGTAATACAATTAGTATATGACCTAAAATAATAATAAATTGCAAAATTTGGACAATTCATTTTTTGTTAAGCGGTCCGAAATATGGACCCAAATGCATTTCGAAAACTCAATTTTTCTATGCAATTGCCAACAATTGTTACTTACTTAATTGTACCCCTGAATATTACAAATTATCTAAACTACCAGTGAGTCAAAAAAGAAAGAATTCGTGAATTATATAAGTAGGACGATCGAGGAAAAAACACGTCGATACTCGGGAGAAAGGTTCTCTCGCTGCAGCCGTTAGCAAGAAAAATGTAGAAGATTTGTCAGAGCGACTCGCGGGACAATTTGGCGGATCAAGTGAGAGAAGAAAGCGAGAGAGAGAGAGAGAGAGAGAGAGAGAGAGTGATAAAGAGAGAGAGGGAAGGTGACATTACAATCTGTCTCCGATTTTCATTCGCAGAGGATGTTGGAATTCAGCGCGAAGTAAGTACTTCCAGAGCGAGGTTAGGTTAGTTTAGACGAGTGTCTGCGTCCTATCCGACGTCTATACGTTGGCTCCTTGGTGTGGGTGTGTCGGTATAGATGTGGAGGTGTGTAGATGTGCGAGAGCGCGTGTTCCAAGGTGAAAGAGGTACCATTCGCCGGGGCACTAATGGTCGAGGATTTTGAATGTCGCCGGAACGATAAAGGACGGAAAGGAAGCCATTATCGTGCTACGTGATCTTCGGGAACCTTCGTGCAAACGCCTCCAGGCCCGTTGTACATTTGAAAAATGCGCAAAGAGGGTGGGAGAGCCGGCTCGTTCACCTTTTCTGTACCAAAAAATACGTGCAAAAAATACTTACGCAGTCCTGTCCTTCCTCTACTCCCCTCTCCCCCCCCCCTCCTACCTCCTTCACCGCCTACCTTTATACACTGGGAAGGAAGGTGCATTCCGACTATGTCTACCTCACCGCTTACGTACAAATTTTTCATCCTCTATTTTTCCAATTTTTAAACGAGCATTACCTTCTCTTTGACAAAGTTTAACTTGTCAAGCACCATCTTTCCGATCGGTGGACAAATAAAAGTTTCGTGTAATTGCCGTGATCGCTCGATGTAAATGTTACAGTCGAATTAAAATGGTTAGCATTTAAAACGTACCGAACAATCAAGTTTTTAACGTCGATTTAATTAGTACTTTCAAAATTTTAAATTATCCAATAAAATACCGAGAATTAAAAGCGCATAAAAGGTCGGTAAAACAAACAATTAAAACTTATTTATATTAAAGATAAAGATTGAACGTGTACTGAGAACCACTCGTTAGATACAATTTCAGACTGAATAGCTAGTTATTTCGTTTACCATTGTTGAATAAGCTTTATAATCAAGGAATAAATTCCATTTATTTCATTGTACATAAACAGAGTTAATTTGTATGATTAATTATTCCGAGATTTTCCAGTTTTGCCTCGCAGCGCGTCGAACCTCGAAACTCGAAGGGAGAGAGATACTCGTATCTATAAGGAGGAAGAAGTCAATGTAATGTCGTCCTCTCTCCTTTCACGTGGAAAAGGAAGAAAGAGAAAGAGGGGAAGAGAGAGAGAGAGAGAGAGAGTTACCCTTTTGCAAGCTATTCAGCGAACTTGGGCAGTTGACTCTTTATGCGCTAAGTTTCCTGGCATTTCGATTTTATGTTAATTTCAATTCAGTACGTCGAACGGCTCGAGTTGAAAGAGTGCGCGCGGGATCCTTTCTCCTTTAGCTGTAGCTTATCTCTTACTCAATTTTCTGCTTAACTTTTTCACTCGATTTCATTTTTCGACAAACTTTTTGCCTTTTCACATTTCGTTTCATTTTTCAACGTTGCAACTAAAAAACTTTACCCACCGTATCATCGTGATTTAGGTAGAAATAAACACTATACTGTACGCGTAATTTACATTTCAACGATAAAACGTTTAGAAACAAAAAAAATTATGTACAACGTATACAACTTTCACCGTGTCAATTGGTATTCTCGCCCTTTCGCATAAAAAGTTCATCTTGACGTCGCTCTCATCTTTTCACTTGTCACTATACGTAGAAGAGTGCATAATACGCGCGTGGATATATACGTATGTCGCTCAGGAAAAATGGACCCTGGTTATTCACGACGCTCTCGAGTATTTTACTTTTGTCTCGCGAGCTAACCCGAGTGTTGACCGTCGCCGCAGATTAGCTCGGAAGATGATAATGAAGATTAATGGTCACTTTTACCGCTCCTCAAAGAAAATAAGAAAGACGCTAGCTCCAGCTGCTCCTGTGTTGGCCCCTTTTTTGTTTTTATCTCGAAAGTGGAAGTACACGGGAAAAAATTTGAGGATCATTACTGTATTTTTAACTTGCGCGTTAATGGAGGTACTTGAGAAGAAACTTTTAAATATTCATAAGTCTTGTTTTTTGGAAGATTCATAAATATTTTAGTTCGATGATATATTCTACTTGTTTTTCCAAAAATAACGATGTTGATTATACTGTTCTAATTACTCATTCAAAAGGCCTCTTCGACTTAAGTTTTTTTTTATTTTAACGACTAATTTCTGCTATCGAATTATTATCGTGTATATACCTATACGAAAAGTCAATGTATGGTCGGTGTAAATTTACATTTTTTCGTAATTCTGTTTTTCAAATGTCTGTTATATAAGTTATTTAACCTATACAACTTCATTTATAATATTTATTCTTCAAATCGAACTATACAGACAAAAATATGTTCTTTCGAAGCTAAATAGTTGCATTGTGTTTAGGAAAGAAATGTTACCAGAAAACTGATTTCCTAATCAAAGAGTGATCGTGAAAACCTCTTTACTATACGCGTTATAATTACAACTATTTCAAATATGTGTATCAACATTTCAACTACGTGTTTATGATAACTACTATTATATTATAATTAAAATTTGGACTTGCGTGGTAAATAACTTCACTTCAATTTGTTAATGAATACTAAATTTTACTAACAAGGAGAGGATCCACCTTCCGAGAAACGGATTTCGTTGCAACTTTGAGAGCTATTTTCTGGTACCCAAATTTGAAAGAATTCATATGAAATTCAATCTCATAGGCTGTTTCACAAAAGTTATACGCAGTTATCGAAAAATCGTGTTTAAGCTTAATCGCCAATAACTCGGAAAGAAATAGACGTAGTTGCTCAAACTCAAATTCATTAAATAGTTGAGATCAAGTAGACATAGTTTGAAAAAAAAGAAGCTCAAATATCTCAATTTGGACAAAAGTTATGGAAAAAATAAGAATTAGATAAAATTTTAACGAAAATTTAGTATTCAAATTTGATAGACTTTTTAGGCAAATATTTCGTTTAATTCTTATTTTTTCCATAACTTTTGTCCAATTTGAGATATTTGAGCTTCTTTTTTTTTAACTATGTCTACTTGATCTTAACTGTTTAATGGATTCGAGTTTGAGTATGTGCGTCTATTTTTTTCCGAGTAGTATTTAAAGAAATATATATAAAAATTTACAGATTAAAAGAAAACTTTTTCGATTCCAAATAATTAGATTCACGCAGCTAGCCGCCTTATAAAAATATTCACTTTATAACTTGCCTTTTCGGCAATCCAACTCGATCTGACTACTCTGTAGGTACGTAACGTTCCGTTTTTCATATCGCGCGTTCGTTGGTGGCGCTTTATTCTGTATCACAATTATACGAAATACGCATGCGCTTATTAACCAATCTCTTTCTTATTTTCTTTTTATACAAAATAAGCGATTATGATTTTTATCACTACTATTACATTAAACTTATTTATTGATACTAGAAAAAAAAGAGTGTAAAGTAAAAGATGGTTACGATTACTTTCATACTATTTATGACGAGGAGTATTAACTAAATATTTGTAATGTTACATTATATATTTAAAAAGGTAGCTCGAGGTTGTTTGATGTTTGGATATAATGTAGCATCTCAATATAAAGTTATTCCTTTAAATTATTCTATTATCGTTTATTAAATTACTATTTTGATTGGTTACAACAACCTAACACACAAAATAGTCAAGGGGAATTATAGTGTAAAAACTATAGCCAAATTAATCACGTCCTAACAGTTGGAAGAGCGATCACAACAATCGTCAGATTATACAGCTGCCCAAGCTATTTAAGTTTTTCATGCTCAAGAGCGCTAAAAATTAGAAAAAAAAAATTAGTTTAGCTCGAACGTTAAAGAAAAAAAATAAAATCTTTGATTATACAGGAAAAAAAGGAGACGTCAACTTTGCACTTTTCATCCGATGCAGTTGGTGTGAAACATCGCTTCTGCGGATGCCATTACCGCTCGGATCCCGCTGTGCCGAGCGAATAAAGTGCGTCGCGTCTCTTTCTTACACGAGACTTACATTATACTTCCTGCGCCCTAGAGATTTATCGTCTCCGCAAGTGGTGGAAACACTACCTCGGATTATCTCACCGAGTTTGCAATAAACCTCCACCAAATTTTAATGCATTACTAATTGCCTTAGCCTTCAGGCTTACGCCTACGTGCATTTTTTTGTAATAGAAATAACTAGAGAATAGAATTTCGTTTTTTCCTATTAAAAAGAAGATGAATCGGATATCCTTTGTCAAATATTTTTTCCGTGTGTTTGTACACAGTTTGTAAATAATTTGTATACCTACTCGAGTCGCAGCGTAAATGCAGTCTAGGAGCATAACGCGGTTTAAATAAAGCATAAAGATAGACAGAGGAGTGCGAGTGAAAAACAATTTTGACGATGGAGGAGGGAGAAAAGAGCGCGACTCAAGGAAGCCGAGCGTGAGAAATGAGGTACATTGAACGTGAAAAACGGTTTGAAATAACATCTTGAGACGTCGCGGAATTCCAATTACACATCCCTATACAAAGTGCGTCGGCGGTCCTCGGGTTTTCCATTCTTTCGCCTCTCCTCCCGGTCGTTTCACCCTCGCTCCTCCTCGCGGAAAGTAATGCGCGTCTTCACGGGGAAACCTTGAGTTTCCTCAAGGGGTGACTTCTTCTTCTCCTTCTGGTTCTTCCTACCCTTACCCCCTTTCCCCCCTTTTATCTTATTCTTTACTTCACCGACTTGCTCTCTCTCTCTCTTTCGTTTAACAATATGCCACAAATAATTGAACGATTAAAGAGATACCGGAATTTCACCTTTATAATCGTTTATCTCTATATCGTTGCATCGCGCAATATTTATTATAATTGTAGTATTACACGGGAAATCGAATAACTTGATAAAGTGTTCACTATTCAAAAGAACAAAAAAAGACATTTTTTTTCTCGAACAAGTTTACCAAAGAGGAAACAAAGAAGAAAACTCGTAGTGAATCGACGTCACGTATTCGTCTCCTTCGAAACCCCATTGACAAAGTTTAGTTGGTACAAAAAAGAAGTAGAAAGAAAAAGTAAAAAGAACGTGTCGAGGTGCGCTAATTCGTCGTTGATGAATAGAACCGGGGCTCGCGAGCGTTGCACCCGAAAGCGCTGGGTTCCTTTTCACGTTTCGTACGCCACGTATAACGACCGGATCTCAGGACCTCTAGGTTCGGGCGATAACGACGCCAACGTGAATGGTATTCGTTCACCCTTTTCCTTTCTACCGCGCGCGAATCTGGAAATCGAGTTACCTAACATTTATTTAGTTAACTTTCCTTTTTGTTTACCGTTCTTCAGATGTAATGTAATTTATTAACGAGTTGTAAATTTTGTGTTCAACTCGTACGTCACGGATCGATCAACTTTAAATTACACGACAATAGTAATCGATAAAATGAAACTAAATGTTACATTGTTAATAAACGTTTGAGAAACGTAATACGTAATCTTCGATGTGTGTCGGTAAGTTTTTTCCTGTTTTCCTTCATTCATTTTTTTTCTTTTCGTTTTTCGGTCGGTATAGCGTATCGGACGCGAAGGAAAAGGCTCAAGTGGCCGAGAACCCAATCGATATCCAGCACATGTCCTCGAATGGCTTCTAATAGCTGCCGATTCAAGATAAACCCATTGTTGACGCGTGAAATTGGAAACTTCCATTCTTCCAGACTTATCGTGGCGCGCCCATTGTGCTGAACGCGTCGAAAACCTTTCTATATACGTGTACGTTTCGCGCCATTTCATTTTACCTTTAATTGCTAAAAAACACCATTTACTTCTATTTATTTATTGTGTCCTTTTCTCAAAGTTACCGATATTTAATACAACTTTTAACTCTTTACGTGAAAAATGTTGTTTGTATAGTACAAATTTACAAATTGCGTTCGATTAATCTTCACTTGACTATATTTTATATTGTAAATGCAAAATGTGTATATAACATTAGTAATGATAAATCTATTTTGTCGAAATATATATACACTTACGCAGACATAATTTACCAATAAACATTAGCGTGTAATATAAACTTAGGACCATATTAGTTATGTTAGAATAATTAACATAAAACATGATAATTTTTGCAAATATTGCACCACAGTTTTTACCATAAAGTACATCGCACCAATTTTTATTAGATATAAATCTTCCGCGTGTGTAATTAAAAATACTCAAAATTATTAATTTATATCTTGTTAATTTGTTGTTACAAAAAACTTGAGAGAATCCATCGAAGTAAACGGGGAAAACCCGAGAAAGAGAACTAAAGTGCGAGAGAGAGAGAGAGAGAGAGAGAGAGAGAGAGAGAGAGAGAGAGAGACTAACGCGGGGCAGTGAACCTGTTGTATCGATCGACCTGTCTCGCGACGCAAGTTCAGGGTCGGAGCTCCTTTCCCTCCCCTTATCGTCCTTCCGTTGCCTCAGGGCACGTTTTTCCCTCCTTTTCCCGGCTTTTCTAAGGATACCCAAGATCAGACACATACGACCTTTCTTTCTCACTCTCTCCCATCGTCCGGCGAAATTGTTTTGCGATTATGGCCCAGTACTTTTTTTCCTTTGGTTATTCCGAACCCATTGGATTTACTTTATAGTTATAACTTTCCTCGTACATTCAATTTTTTTTTAAGATAGTCAAATAACTTGGCGTATTTTAATATTATTGTAAAAGTTTGGCATTAAACCGTAAGATATTGCGACTGACTAAAACAGATTTATACTACTAAAATTGTAAAGATATTATATCCTCGGATATTCGTTTAAAATTAAATTCTAATTGTATAAATAAAATAATGTTTAATTGATATGGCATAAATATAACGGAAGTTGATAAACAGCGTTGTTGGTTGAACAAATTTTTACCGGGAGCTCGAAACGCAAACGCTTATATGTATTAGGGTGAATGCGCTCGCAGGATAAATCCAGCTGTTTGTCTGCGTCCTCGGGAAGCTCGAGAATCCGCCTCTCTCGCGTTACACAGCGAGACGAGCGAATAATAATCTCACTGCGACTCGATCCACATCAGAGTTGTCGTGAGTTCCTCCTGTTTCCTTTGCGTTCTAGACGTACGTACATCCTATTGTCAAACGTAACAATTTCAAAGTTAAATATCTCTTCAATACCAGGTTAATGTAATTATTATGCAGTTGTTTATTTATTTTTTTAATTGATGTATGTATACCGACCCGATAAATAATCATTCGTTAATTTTAATTGTTCATTGTATAAGAGCAATATCGAATACACTTGTGCAAGTTCTAAAACGTAATGTTTTTTTAGTCGACGATTCACCGACTAGTGTCATTCACTATTTGCATCTCCATTCGTTTCTGTCTCGAAAGTTTACACTACTTTTTCTTCAAATAATGCGGTGCAACCAAATGGATGGAGTGCTGTCGGTTCGGACGTGGTTTCGAACCCTCTATACCCGCAAGCTCATTGAGAAACTTTTTCCTTACGCTTTCCGAGCTTTTTCAATTGAGTACACTGATACAAGTCAACATTTGCAATACAGTCGTTTGTGCATTTATTATAAATAATATAGGTGAATGGTAAAATGTCTTATAGTAGGTGGAGTATGACGAGTTTTCATTCGAAATTGTATAACGATTATTTATGTATAAAATAAATTAACTAAATAAAGATTTGTTAAAATAGTAATATAGATTGTTTAGAAAACTGCATAATAAATACGTAGGATGGTAATGAACATAAATTAGTGTTAAAATAATCAAATAGTTTTCTTACAATGAGAATCAATTAATAACCCAATACTTATTCGTGATTGCACGATATAATTATACGATAAAAATTGTAACAATTTCATTTACATATATATTTAGATTTATATTTATAAAAGAGTATTATTACTTATCACAGTAATTCATCTCAAATGATTAAACGAATGTTTTAGGTTTACTTGGCCCTTACGGTAATTTTTATTCAAACATTTTCTCGTGTGACATATACTGTTTGCAAATTCACATTTTCATATCAGATGGTATTTTGAGAAAAGAGCTTCTTTGTTATAAATGAATGCATTTAGTTAGAAGGCATGGGAAAACTAACGGTTATTGTAAAGGTACTTCAATAACATTAAGACAATATTTCTTATCTGCAAGGGTAAATTTATTTGCTAAGAAAAGTATGTATAAACATTTGTAGATATTACAGATTTCGTAATACCATTACGAAGTGTGACTTTGAAATACTGCGCACATCTATTTACAGATTAAATTACTTATATCGGTGAAATTGAAATACATATACTAATTAACTATGTTACATAAATATTTATTGTGGTTTTGATTACAAATTATTCAATGAAAGAAAATTAGCTCTTCAACTGCAGATTGATTAACAATTTGGTGGTATAAAGTTAGCGCGGTATTTTAATTAAAAGTTGCTTCAGTGTATTACCTATATCTTTATAGCTCTTTTCACAATATCGCTGACTCGAGTGCATTCTCAAGACTTATTTCCGACGAACAATGCAAAAAAATAAAGTATTTTACAAACGCAAAATATGTTGCAACAAATCGTATATTTATTACCAATTTCCCGTCATCGATGAATTAACGATCTACCTCGAATTTTCAAATCGACGTCAAATTTCCGTGGTACAGAGTTTCATATCTACAGGGAGATAAGTACTCGAGTCACAAGTTTCACGCAATCTCATTTGTCGCAGTCGAGAGAAAGTGGAAAAGAGAGTTGGCGCTTTGACGGTTACCTCGACCTATCGCCTACATGTGTACACCATAACCCGCACCCACACACCCTTACCTATACATATATATATATATGTATATTATATATATATATATATATATATATATATATATAATATATATGTATATGTATATACAAAAGCTCGTGTAGCGTAAACAATTTATTCGCGCCAGCAGTACCGCGCCGGCCATATATATTTCAGTGTCATTTTAATTTGCACACGCGGAATATTTTACCGTTGAATTTGTATGCGCATTACAAAGCGGCGCGGTTCACTACCTCCCTTCTCCTCCACCTCCCCCCCCCTTCCTTCCCGTCCTCTCTTTCCAACCAACTCTCCGCGTAATCTCGTCGATATTTCGCGTTGGCTCGAAAACCGAATGTGCCCTCGTGTGCCCGTTGTTGCTGCTGCTGCTGCCGTCGCCGTTTCTACCGTTTATGCCGTTGCTGTTGCTGTTGCTAGTGGTATGCCCCCGTTGCACACCTTTTAATTGTATTTTAGGAGAAAGAATGGCTATTATATTTAATTAAAATAATACTTTGATTAAAAAGTTGTACTACCCACCTTTTGTTACGATTTCATCGTTTTACGGTTTATAGCATTTCCTATACAGACATGTACATACGTGCGTGCGCAACAATGATCCTTCATTTTATTTACTTTATTTTACCACCAGACGAATTTAATTTACATTATTCTGTTAATCATTTTGTATCACTTTAGATTACATACATGCGAAATTTATCGTGCCTTATTTCGACTGAATTGAAACTTTAAAAACTGCGTGAAAGTGTAAATATTGATAATTGTTATACGCACACTTCTGTTTTTCTTTTAATTATTATTGCCATTACGTTCGAAATGTTAAAACTTCGTATAATGTTGTACACGTAAATCAATGTATTTTATAATATTTTTGTTGGGATTATACCAACGTGTTATAAACTGGACGTACATGTAACAAAAATCGTAAATTATTGTAGGTCAGAAGGGAAATTTAAAGTTTTAAGCGCGCATTCATGTAAATGCATGTGAGTGTGTATATGTATACACATGAATATATATATATATGTATACCATCTTTAGATCTTCAATGTAACATCGTAGATTAAGTACATTTGCAAGTATACATGCAAATTGAGTCAGCACATACCTTTGGCTTTTGCTTACGAAATGTAGAAACTAATTCTGTTTTCGCTTTCCACAAATTCTTGATGCACTTGGGTTGCATTTAACAACAAAGCCTCCCAACATTAATATCCAGAAAGCTTTTTCAAATACATAAATATACATAATTAAATTTTTGTTTACGGTACTTCGAAACCTATTTGCTTTAACGCGCACGTATCCTCGTGTTTAATAATATACCTTTGGAAATCCTACTTGCACAGAGTATATTCACTTTTCATTATGTTTTTGACAGTTGCGTAATACACGAAGATTATAAAAAAAATCAACACAGTTATTTATAAAACTGAATAAAATCTGTAAAATGGATAACGTATTGATACACGTTCCTATACACAATACGAAACCATCATTCGATTTATTTTTTTTAATGATAGTTTACGACATGACAACAAAGTTTACCTTACAATTTTTTTGAAGATTATTCGTATTTTTTAATTTGAGTTTGTTTATTATTTTGAAAACGGATATCTGTGTTTGAAATATACATCTGAATTTTATCTGGTGAGTATCGTAAAGTGCAATGCCCGTCATTAGTCATATTTGGACCATAGTAGAATACTGTATTGTGACTACATTTAATACGCGACAATAAATATTCAAAGATTTTAAGTCGTACGTTTCACTTTTAAAACAATAAAATACAAGTAACACAAAAGGATAAAAAATAAGTCTGAAAAAGACAAAATTTCGAATTTTAATTAGTGTAAACTGATCCTGAAAAATAGGAATTTGTTTCTATTTCTCAAAATGCATGAAAATAAAATATTACGCAGATTACGTTATCAAAATTGTATATACTCGTTATAACTTTATATAGAAGTATTCTAATGTTTTAATATACGTATGACCATCACAATATTTAACGAAACAAATCATTTCATTTTTAGATATATTTGACGTGTCAGCTAACCATGTAACCAGCGGTTATGATTCCAAGTCAATTTAAATATATTCACTAATTAAATAAATACTTAAAATTATACCATGAACTTTGTTGTTATTAAAAATAAAAATCTTTATATTTAAATTATCGGTAGAAGATTTTGAATAATTTGTATTTAGCCAGTGAGAGTTCCCTATTGTACATTCAAATCAGTATTTTAAACGTTACGTATAAAGGATCGGATTTTAGGTGTTTATAAATTCGGTTACAGAATGATCGACGCGTACGCGATAGATATGCTCATCACTCTTCCGTAAAAATATGATATAGACGAATATCCGTGTACCGAAAATGTTTGTCGAGTGCATAAACCACACCAGGAATTGGTCCATAAATCGGGTAGCCGCGAAAAGAGCCAAAGAAGAAAAAGTGTGTCCTCGGCGAAAAGCGTAATTTCCTTATTTAAATGAGGAGAGGGAACGACGCGCGAATTCTCTGGCTAGCCTCGTCGGGACTCTATTTTTTTCCCCTGCTCTCCTCTCATCGGCCAGTGGAGGAGCGTGCCAGCGAAACCTGCCAGAAGCCCCATCCGATTGTTAGGCCGCGACAGGGCCTCTTGACAAATGTAACGCCGCTTTAATCGCGATACAAGCTGCTGCTGCCGGGCGCATTATTTACGACGTCGCCGCGGATGCCAAGCCGCGGGCATTAAGCGCCGAGCGGCTCGATGAATATCATTATCGTCGTCTGCGAATTGAATGCGAGAGAGGGAGAGGTTCTCTTGGCAGCCGGTGGCCCGTTTGCCTTACTTTCTCCGGACCTTTGCTTTTTGAATTATTGAATTATTTTCGAGTTGACGAGTGGCCCTCCCGTTGCCGAATTTTCATTTGTTACCCGATATCAGGACGGTTCGGGGGTATTGAAAAAAGGGATTCCCGTCCAAGTTTTCAACTTTAACGATGCGTCACCCAAAATTTCTCTTGTACGATTGTTACCGCGTATTTTACGGAAATGAAACTTTTCAAACGAATGCACGTACGAATTAAAACATCTGTAAGAATGTAAGATATCAATTGACAATACATGAAGTAAACGAGTGAATATAAAACGATTGTACAAAAGGAACGAACATCCGTTCGATATCGATGACGCGAATCCAGTGTGTAACCACGATAAGAAAGATCGAAATATTCTCTTTCCCCTCGGCCGGCAAAACATTTGCCCATACCAGTTTCCTATTTTACCGATAAATCGTAGGAAGCCTCGCGCGGTCGGGGGGATAAAAGTTCTACCCATTGGCAAAGACTTTCTCTCCTTCCTTCCGCCATTTATCATTAACCGGGTAGCGAGGCCACATTTTATTTATAATAATTGGTTCGAAACAGTTAAGCGGTTGGCCCGTGTGTGCAGTCTATGCTTCCCAGAAGAGACCGAGAGAGAGAGAGAAAGAGAGAGAAAGAGAGAGAGGGAGAGGAAGAGTCAAAATTTATGAAGTCGGAAGATTCCCCGGGTGTCTTGGTCCTGTTCTTTTGGAGTCGATCCAGACGAGGGCTGAAGATCCTTCCTCTTTCCTACGATTTTTCAGTTTCCTTTTCCGAGGCTTCTTGCCACGTCATGAGGCATGGGGAAATAATTTTCGGAGGATGACTCCTTTGGCGAGAGTTAAACACTTGATATTCCGGGAGTGAACGAGCGCATATTTTTCAATGAATTTCATATATCTTACGTTTCTACGAAGAATTATTGTTTTCTATTTAGCTATTGGATCCCTTTTAAATCTACTAATTTTTTTCCCTTTAATATTTATTTTACCGGAAACACTTGGCCATAAATGTACACCCGAAATTTCAAATGATTAATCGTGGGCAATAATTTATTATCCATTATTACGTACCGTGTTAGACCGAGTTTATTGCGACCGGATTAGCGGATTGTAATGTATTTACATACGACGTGACAAAATTAAATATTATAACGGTAAAAAAAAGGCAAATTCAAACAATTGAATCTAGATCTCGTTATATACAATTGGGTTATTTCGTAGAGGCTTGTAAAAATTGAGCGTACGTACACAGAGACGCGCGCGCGCACACGCACGCTGCACCACACAGGCAAACGCGATATCTAAATCTAATCGGTCACGCTTATTTTCGTAATCGTTTGACTGGATTCGAATGCGGCATTAGCATAATAAAGAAAAAAAAAATTCCTTTTCCAAACGTTTAACGAACCAAAGAAATATTAATACGTTTTTCTTGGTACATACGGTATTGTAGATTAGTCGAGTTAGTTCGTCTTGACACGTAGACACGAGTGATTGATTCTCGAGTGTACGAGTGCAGGTAACCGTATATAGCTATAGAACCGAATGATGAACGAGCACGCACGATGTTGCTATGGATATATAATCACACGCTATACTACAAAGTTACGCGGAAGGGAACCTCGAGTGACGCTCCTCTCCGCGTATATATACGATTGGTGATTTCGTTAGACCGATAATCGAATCCCTTAATTATAAATCACCTATATAGGTATATATATATATATACACGTGAATTTCGCAACCTCAATGTTAAACATTATTTTCAGTATTCACGAATTGTTCTTGATATCGCTTATTTAACCGTTCATCGAGGAAGAAGAAGAAGCGTAAATACATTCTTGTTTCAAATCAAGCGAATAAATGCGTAGGAAGTACAAAAATGTTAAGCGTTAATTTCCCTTGAACAAGGGTTAAATACCATCGGAAAGGATTATAAGACCTTCGATGATGAATCGAGCAGCATAATCTAAATCGGCTTAGCAGAGCCTCGCATTCGAGTAAATTTGCTAAATCTGAATTTACGCTTAACGCGGAAAAACCCATCGATCACCTTTCCCCTCCCTTCTGCCTCCTTTCTCCTCCATCAGGCCGCAGCAGGCCGCTAATCACTTCCAACAAAACAAATCACTCGCGCATCTTTCCATCCGCATTTTTTTTCTTACTTTCGGCGTAGAATCGTCTCGCGAGAATCCCCCTTTGGCATTAACCATGCAAACCCTTGCAAATCCGACTTCCTCCTATTTTTTGCCGGGTAACTAAGCGATTCCTTTGGCTCTTCCTACCTCTCTCTCTATCTCTCTCTATCTCTTTTTCTCTACAGTATGTGACTTGCTGATTGTCTCTCCGAGTATAAGATACATAATTGATTAGTTTCGGTAAAAAATGTAACGGTTGGTCAACTCGCGTCTACACTCTATGTATTTGTACATACATCAAAATTTAACTGCGCGGTTATAGTACATTACGCTACAAGTGCGGAAAGTGGGCTATAACTTCACGCGCGACGTTTGACGCTCGAGCGCAGCGAGAGCGGCAACGCGCGTGATGTTGTAGCCTACTTTCCGCAATCGTAGTGTATATTATTTTTTTCTCACAAGTCGCGGAAAGTTCGATTATAATTTGATTAATATATTATATGTTTCAAACGTCGCGCGTAATTTTATCGTCACATTGCGCATGCGTAGTACGTATATTATTTTCCTTACAAATTGAAGAAAGTTCAACAATATTTTGATTAATATGTAACAGTCAGTATGAATCGATTATAGGAAGCGCACTTGTTTTTGTTTTGTTCGCATCTGCGGGTTTGTGTTCTGAACAATGTGTTCTGATAGTGATTCAAGTGAGAATTCAAGTGTCGATGTTATGATACATGCCAGATGAACTTTTGGAAGTGGCGAAAATGTAACCTTAATTTATTACCTGACGTATCTAAAAGACGATACACGCAACGTATAATCAATTCAAAGAATGGCGCAAATCAAGAAATACGGCTTCATTCAAAGAAGAAGTTCTTTTGGCGTATTTTCTGAGCTTTCCAAAAATTTAGCGCCATCGTCTTTATGGGTACGTTTTCTATGTTGAAAGCCACAATTCAAGCTTATGAAAATGTAGATATGGAAAATATCAGAAATTATGTGGCTTATTTAAAAAAATTGAATATTGGATATAGATCTAAAAAAGCTAAGGTTTTCACGTCAACGGAAGTTAAAAGATTCATTGACGAAGCTCCTGACTATGACTATTTAGTAATGAAGGTAAATTTCTTATGTTATATTTACATTTCAAAAATAAATATTATATTTCAATTGAAATATTATAACTCGTTTATTTTTACGTAAATAAATTTAGTTCGATTTTCTAAACTGCGTTTAATGATTTGTGAATAACATTACTATAAGAATATTATACGAATTATGTATTTTAATTATATCTTGATTATTATTTTTGTAACTCGTAATTTATTTTATTTTATGTTATTGCCAAAAGAAATAGTGATAAATACATGTATGATAGTAGTGTAATTTTTACAGGTTGTACTTATTTTTGGTGTTATGGGGGCCTGCAGACGCGAAGAGTTGACTTATTTAAAGAGAGAAAATGTACAAGATCATGAAACTTTTTTATTGGTTACTATTCCGAAAACGAAAACTGGCATTGAACGATCGTTCACAGTGACAGGAAATTTCTATGAAACTTGCAAGAAGTATATTGACCAACGATCAAAAGAGTGTGTGAATGTAGATAGATTCTTTTTACTGTTTAGGAAAGGTAACTTTATATTGCAGCCAATTGGTATTAATACAATTGGTAATATGCCTTTAGAAATTGCTCGATTTTGAATTTGCCAGATTTTGAACGATACACTAGCCATTCGCTTAGACGAACTCAGCAACTTTGCTTGTTGATGCTGGGGCGGACATTACAACGCTCAAAAGACACGGTGGATGGAAGTCCAATTCTGTTGCAGAAGGCTATATTGAAAATTCAATTAGCAATAAAGAAAAATAGGGCAACAAATTGAACAAAGTGTATCTTCATCGAAACGAGATCATCTTGGGGCAGAAGAATCGAAAGCATCAACTTCTACCGCCATAACGGAAAAGACACCCAAGCGTCAAAAAGTTCATGATAATTTATCAAATAAAATAAATTTTTCTCCTCCACCATCACCAGTATTATCACAAAATTATAATGAGCCTAATAATGTTGATAATTCAATGGTGGTAAATTTATCGAATGATACCGAATCAGACAGCAATATTTCTTTTAATTTTAAGAATTGGTTCGAAACAGTTAAGCGGTTGGCCCGTGTGTGCAGTCTATGCTTCCCAGAAGAGACCGAGAGAGAGAGAGAAAGAGAGAGAAAGAGAGAGAGGGAGAGGAAGAGTCAAAATTTATGAAGTCGGAAGATTCCCCGGGTGTCTTGGTCCTGTTCCTTTGGAGTCGATCCAGCGAGGGCTGAAGATCCTTCCTCTTTCCTACGATTTTTCAGTTTCCTTTTCCGAGGCTTCTTGCCACGTCATGAGGCATGGGGAAATAATTTTCGGAGGATGACTCCTTTGGCGAGAGTTAAACACTTGATATTCCGGGAGTGAACGAGCGCATATTTTTCAATGAATTTCATATATCTTACGTTTCTACGAAGAATTATTGTTTTCTATTTAGCTATTGGATCCCTTTAAATCTACTAATTTTTTTCCCTTTAATATTTATTTTACCGGAAACACTTGGCCATAAATGTACACCCGAAATTTCAAATGATTAATCGTGGGCAATAATTTATTATCCATTATTACGTACCGTGTTAGACCGAGTTTATTGCGACCGGATTAGCGGATTGTAATGTATTACATACGACGTGACAAAATTAAATATTATAACGGTAAAAAAAAGGCAAATTCAAACAATTGAATCTAGATCTCGTTATATACAATTGGGTTATTTCGTAGAGGCTTGTAAAAATTGAGCGTACGTACACAGAGACGCGCGCGCGCACACGCACGCTGCACCACACAGGCAAACGCGATATCTAAATCTAATCGGTCACGCTTATTTTCGTAATCGTTTGACTGGATTCGAATGCGGCATTAGCATAATAAAGAAAAAAAAAATTCCTTTTCCAAACGTTTAACGAACCAAAGAAATATTAATACGTTTTTCTTGGTACATACGGTATTGTAGATTAGTCGAGTTAGTTCGTCTTGACACGTAGACACGAGTGATTGATTCTCGAGTGTACGAGTGCAGGTAACCGTATATAGCTATAGAACCGAATGATGAACGAGCACGCACGATGTTGCTATGGATATATAATCACACGCTATACTACAAAGTTACGCGGAAGGGAACCTCGAGTGACGCTCCTCTCCGCGTATATATACGATTGGTGATTTCGTTAGACCGATAATCGAATCCCTTAATTATAAATCACCTATATAGGTATATATATATATATACACGTGAATTTCGCAACCTCAATGTTAAACATTATTTTCAGTATTCACGAATTGTTCTTGATATCGCTTATTTAACCGTTCATCGAGGAAGAAGAAGAAGCGTAAATACATTCTTGTTTCAAATCAAGCGAATAAATGCGTAGGAAGTACAAAAATGTTAAGCGTTAATTTCCCTTGAACAAGGGTTAAATACCATCGGAAGGATTATAAGACCTTCGATGATGAATCGAGCAGCATAATCTAAATCGGCTTAGCAGAGCCTCGCATTCGAGTAAATTTGCTAAATCTGAATTTACGCTTAACGCGGAAAAACCCATCGATCACCTTTCCCCTCCCTTCTGCCTCCTTTCTCCTCCATCAGGCCGCAGCAGGCCGCTAATCACTTCCAACAAAACAAATCACTCGCGCATCTTTCCATCCGCATTTTTTTTCTTACTTTCGGCGTAGAATCGTCTCGCGAGAATCCCCCTTTGGCATTAACCATGCAAACCCTTGCAAATCCGACTTCCTCCTATTTTTTGCCGGGTAACTAAGCGATTCCTTTGGCTCTTCCTACCTCTCTCTCTATCTCTCTCTATCTCTTTTTCTCTACAGTATGTGACTTGCTGATTGTCTCTCCGAGTATAAGATACATAATTGATTAGTTTCGGTAAAAAATGTAACGGTTGGTCAACTCGCGTCTACACTCTATGTATTTGTACATACATCAAAATTTAACTGCGCGGTTATAGTACATTACGCTACAAGTGCGGAAAGTGGGCTATAACTTCACGCGCGACGTTTGACGCTCGAGCGCAGCGAGAGCGGCAACGCGCGTGATGTTGTAGCCTACTTTCCGCAATCGTAGTGTATATTATTTTTCTCACAAGTCGCGGAAAGTTCGATTATAATTTGATTAATATATTATATGTTTCAAACGTCGCGCGTAATTTTATCGTCACATTGCGCATGCGTAGTACGTATATTATTTTCCTTACAAATTGAAGAAAGTTCAACAATATTTTGATTAATATGTAACAGTCAGTATGAATCGATTATAGGAAGCGCACTTGTTTTTGTTTTGTTCGCATTCTGCGGGTTTGTGTTTCTGAACAATGTGTTCTGATAGTGATTCAAGTGAGAATTCAAGTGTCGATGTTAATGATACAGTGCCAGATGAACTTTTGGAAGTGGCGAAAAATGTAACCTTAAATTTATTACCTGACGTATCTAAAAGACGATACACGCAAACGTATAATCAATTCAAAGAATGGCGCAAATCAAAAAATACGGCTTCATTCAAAGAAGAAGTTCTTTTGGCGTATTTTTCTGAGCTTTCCAAAAATTTAGCGCCATCGTCTTTATGGGTACGTTTTTCTATGTTGAAAGCCACAATTCAAGCTTATGAAAATGTAGATATTGGAAAATATCAGAAATTATTGGCTTATTTAAAAAAATTGAATATTGGATATAGATCTAAAAAAGCTAAGGTTTTCACGTCAACGGAAGTTAAAAGATTCATTGACGAAGCTCCTGACTATGACTATTTAGTAATGAAGGTAAATTTCTTATGTTATATTTACATTTCAAAAATAAATATTATATTTCAATTGAAATATTATAAACTCGTTTATTTTACGTAAATAAATTTAGTTCGATTTCTAAACTGCGTTTAATGATTTTTGAAATAACATTATAATAAGAATATTATACGAATTATGTATTTTAATTATATCTTGATTATTATTTTTGTAACTCGTAATTTATTTTATTTTATGTTATTGCAAAAGAAATAGTGATAAATACATGTATGATAGTAGTGTAATTTTTACAGGTTGTACTTATTTTTGGTGTTATGGGGGCCTGCAGACGCGAAGAGTTGACTTATTTAAAGAGAGAAAATGTACAAGATCATGAAACTTTTTTATTGGTTACTATTCCGAAAACGAAAACTGGCATTGAACGATCGTTCACAGTGACAGGAAATTTCTATGAAACTTGCAAGAAGTATATTGACCAACGATCAAAAGAGTGTGTGAATGTAGATAGATTCTTTTTACTGTTTAGGAAAGGTAACTTTATATTGCAGCCAATTGGTATTAATACAATTGGTAATATGCCTTTAGAAATTGCTCGATTTTTGAATTTGCCAGATTTTGAACGATACACTAGCCATTCGCTTAGACGAACTTCAGCAACTTGCTTGTTGATGCTGGGGCGGACATTACAACGCTCAAAAGACACGGTGGATGGAAGTCCAATTCTGTTGCAGAAGGCTATATTGAAAATTCAATTAGCAATAAAAGAAAAATAGGGCAACAAATTGAACAAAGTGTATCTTCATCGAAACGAGATCATCTTGGGGCAGAAGAATCGAAAGCATCAACTTCTACCGCCATAACGGAAAAGACACCCAAGCGTCAAAAAGTTCATGATAATTTATCAAATAAAATAAATTTTTCTCCTCCACCATCACCAGTATTATCACAAAATTATAATGAGCCTAATAATGTTGATAATAATTCAATGGTGGTAAATTTATCGAATGATACCGAATCAGACAGCAATATTTCTTTTAATTTTAAGAATTGTAATGTTACTATTAATATATTCAAAAAGTGAGCATATTAATATGTTAATGAATATATTATCGAATCATTTTCCGAGATAATTTGAGTTATGCAAAGTTGTTTTGTGTTATTTGTAATTTATGTTTCATATTGTTTGAATTAAAAAAATGTATGTTAAGATTTAATTTCAAATATATAGTTGAAATCAACATAATTTTGAAGCATTATATGAATAACTCGTACCTTCTGAACAAAAAATTTCATTTTTAGTAAATATCTTTCGCGTTAAGTTATAGGCCACTTTCCGAACGCAAATGCGTACGGAAAAACGAACTTTCCGCACGCCGTGAGGAAAATTATTTAACTTATATGTTGAATTTTGTATGTTAATTAATCATCGAATAGTTAATAATTAGTAAGCTCCAAAGTTTTGTTCTACAATAATACACAAGTTACTGTTATTTAAAATTAATCGAGCTGTTTATAAGCAGGTATTTAAGTTATTAATTACTTATACAATTGTTAAACAATTAAAAATAGTTCAAGTAGCAAAAAGCAATATTTAGACAGAACAAAACTAATAAAAGAATGTTCGTCTTTATTTTTCTATTGCGTTGACGATATCATCTTCATGCGTCGAGAAACATAGGAAAAGAAAGTGTGTGGCGTTGTTCGACTTTATTGCCGTCTTGTAAATTTATGGAACAGGGTTTTGCACATGGTGCTTTAATTATGTCTAAGAATATGACCACCTGTACACGTGTGCGGGTGAATCCACCTCGTAAGAATGAATTGTCGACTATATTTTACGCTCGTAGTGCGGCGTCGACGGAATTTATTTCGATGGGCCTGAACTCGCTAAAGTGTATTGGCCCCTAACTTAAGGTCGATACACGATTTCTTTTCAGCTTTGTGAATGGAGAGAGTGCTTTCGGAATTCTACTGTATTATTTAATGAAATATAAAAATGACAAGTAAGCGAAATGAAAATTTTGACAAGTATGTATGTTAATAACTTAACTTAACCTTCAGTAAACCGGGATTTCAGAAATTTCAAAAGCCCAGTTTTTTCTATTAAAAAGTGAGTGTAAATCATGCGCTAAAGACTAAACTAAAGCTAAGTCTTCGGCGGGTTGGGACATGATGCCTCGATGGTTAATTATAATGTTTTTTAACGTTTAGGAGATTAAAGAATAAGCCTAAACAATGTTTCCATATCAAGTTTTGGGATTGATGAATACGATTCTGAAACTACAATTTCGAAATTCAGAATGGCGGATGTTTCAAATAATCTCTAATATGATGCCACAAGGCATTATCCCGGTTCTCTAACGGTTAATCACTTGGACAAAAGTTAGTATTTTTGATGTAGGAATATACGTGGTTATATTAATACGTATAAGTTGAAACCGACGCGGTGACAAAGTGATGGGTTCGCACCTCGGATGATCACTAAAATTAAGTAGTAATTGTGCGTATATAGTCTAGTGGAACTTTTATCAGAGCCGAATCCATAGCCTCAAAATAAACAGTAGGTCCTAACATAGATCCCTAGGAGGTTCTTAGTGCTGTTATTTTTTTCTTTTTTTTAAAGATGAACAGTCCCGCAACTAAATATTTATTAATTTACAACAAAGATTTATTCAGAATTATTCAAACAAATATTTTGATTATATGACATTTATTTTTCTATGTATAAATAGTAGTTTTTAATAAAAAATTAAAATGTTTAGTTTCAATTTCATTATATTTATTTTAATTTTGTTATTATTTTTTATTTTATTTGTCTCTTTGTCGACAAAAGCATCCCAATCCTTACAATTATTTATGGCACTGCCAATATGACTTTGTATGCAGGCTATTTCATCTAATAAGATGCTAAAATATTTTTCTAAAAATTTAACATTTACGTCCTTGTACAATTTATATTAATACTATATTAATTAATTATTTAAGTATTTTATAATAATTGCACTTAAAAACAAATTTATATATTTTTTGTAATTCAAATATCATATTTTATATCTATATGAAGATTAAAAGTTAATATTATTTTATTATTGTTTCATAATTTTCGAGATTTGATGATACTGAATCATGATTTTCGATTTTTTCTTTGGACTCTCAAATTAGAGTTTGGTGTTGCTATCCTAGCATCTGAGATGTTCATACGTGATGTTTTGCTAGCGTTAACCATGTTCCGATCGGGTATTTATACGGGTGATTCATTCATTTGCGGTTTTTAGGAACGGTTAGGAGTTTTTCCACATTCCACAACGTAAGCGAGAAGTGTGACATATTCTATGCCAGCTAAAAAATAATATTTCAATACACCAGGCGACCTCGAAGGAGGTTTTCCTGAATGACATTCATTTCACAGGGTTCGGCCACGAGTATAACCTCGGGCAAATACCGACACGGTGATGAAGTGATGAAGACGCAACTCGGCTGGTCATGAAATTTAAGCAGTGCCGGGCGTGTTTCCCTAGTAAATGGGTGACCGGACGTTGGCTTCCATGATCGATTGGGTGTTTTTTCACATTTCACAAAATGAGCGGGAGGTGTGAAACATTCAGTTTCGGTATTAAGGCCTATACAAGATGACCTTGTCAACCAAACAGAATTGTTCTCGAAAATACCTACCGTCTCGGGTGAAACAATCTCTCCTCACGGGATGACATACCCCGGCGAACGGGAAGCGGTGAGGTTAACTGTATAAAGGCTTGGGTAAACCTAATAAAAAATAAAGAAAACTCCTGAAAATGCGAGAAAGTTGAGAATAGAAGGATACATACAGGAAGTAATATAATGACGAGGAAAAAATAATTTGTAGAATAATAATAAAAGTTTAGAGGTACTTGCTAGACTACATTACCCTGCAGGTGAATTATCCCACTACAGTTTTTTTAATACATATTTGTTATACACAATGTTCTGTTGCTTAATCAAAATGATATTAACGAATTATCAATACATAACCTGATTAATTTAAGCTAATATCTAACTTATGAAAAAGTCGAGAAGTGAAAAAAGCTGCGAAATATGGGATTCAAACATACTGACCTTGGATAACGAATCTCATACACTAACCATCGAGCTGACGCCCGCGATGCGATGCTCCGCTTAGATTATTACTCGAGGCGTCTTCACGGTCACTCGATACTTCTCATATATCTAAGTCAAACGGCGATGCGCATGACTTATGTTTTGTCTTTTCGCCATAAGTACTACGTGATGTCTCCGTAAATGAAAAATTGAATTGAAGTGATATATCAAAATCAATTTATTCAAGTACTTAATGTTACTATAACACTACCACTAGTCACTAGTTTTGGTCTTAGAGGAAAATCCTGTTTCGTAGGAACAGATGAAATGTTGTCATTAGAACGAAAAATGTCTTTTCGTGGAGAATTCGGAAAAGAGAGCGCCTGCACGTATAGTATTCGGAAAACCATCGGGCGAGAGGTAGCAATCGCGGTTGATAGACTCGAGCGCGGAATCGTCGATTAATCAGCCACGACAACGAAGAGATAGAAGAGAGAAGAGAGAGAGAGAGAGAGAGAGAGAGAGAGAGAGAGAGAGAGAGAGAGAGAGAGAGGCGAATGCAGACCGACGAAAGTGCAGAGTCCGAAGCGCATCCCCCCGAATTTACAACCAGCGCGATCAAGACGCGGCTATCTCGCAATTAGCCGTCCTCCAGTACTCGGTAGCCGGCGATTAATTAATCGATTGCCCGGCCGTAAACACGTCCGCGTACTTACGTGTGGACGTGGCCTGTCTCTCCTGTGCCCTTCCTTTCCCCTCGGCGCTGCTGGCTGACGTCCCGACGCCCGTCTAGACGTCGCACCGCCCGACAGTCGCGATCGGCTCGTTCCTCGTGTCATAGGGTGAGGGTGAGGGTGAGGGTGATGCTCTAGGTAACCGACCGATTTGTTTACATATCCACTCCCGCAGTCTTGTGTCACAACTCGATTCGTCAAACTTTCTTCGATTACAATATTAAACTATCGATATTTCGTTTAAATTTATACCGAGGGTAAGTTATCGGCTTATAGACCTTGTAGGATAAAAAATAGTATATGTAAACATATCAAATATCTGTCGTGTTATTTATTTCTTAGATTTAAATATATTTGTAATGAGTTTCAGCTCAATTGTTCTTGGTGCAGACCGAGTTGATAGTTAATCCAGGGAAGAAAACTGGATACTCTAGTGAAAACGTTAGGAAAATCGACCCCCGCAAAGGCCCATCCGCGTAAGACACAATACCAATTTGGGTTCCGTAAAGTAACCAATGGACCGCCGGAATCTCCCTGGAAAAGTAATTTATTTATATCACCGACTGGTTTATAAGTCGATTCCGTCCTACTTACGCGACAGTATATTATATAGAATAATATGTTACTTACGCTACACCACTGATTTCCCGTTTGTAAGGACGGGTGCAAATTTGTTGTTCTTCGATCAAACCTAAATTACCCCAGGATTCCTCGCATCGCTTATTGGTTATTACCGTAACTGTGATTTTCTGTAAATTTTCCGCCAAATTTAAATTTGCGGGATCCGCCTACGTGTACAACGTCGGAAAGTTAATTAAGTATTTCAAGGATTTTTATATTTAGACCATTTTGTTTCTGTAAATTCACATACGTTTAGCGCCCGAAACCAGTTATTTGGCCCAATATTAGCAAATTTGTTCTCGTCCGTTCACTGGTAATTTAACGGGTTTTAACAGTATTCCGAAAATTCTATATCTTTTGCCACGGCGTACAAAGACAATGTCCCTTACCTGCTGCCACCACGAGTACTACAAAGTTAAAATTCGTTAGTAGAGTAAAGTGTTGTAGTTATCCTTAAAAAAATTGCTTATTCTAACTGAATAGAGATAATTGCAAATTTCCCGACTATTACGTTATTTACGACAACTAAAACTACACGGAGAATAATTTTTAATAATTTTTTAATATTGGGATGAATTGTTTTTTCTGGAAAAAGTTACCTAGTGTTCATATAAAAATTACCACCTTTACAAGGTACAAATTATTAGAAATTTTTATCCGTTTAACATTTTATATAGTTATTAGTACTACGTGAAACTAAATTATTATTATTAAAAAAATATATATTTAGTAGCTGTTGAAATATTTAAAATGACTTTGAATACAAGATATAGAGCTAGAAGAAAATGGAACCTAAAAATTCTATCGAAAATGTTGAATTGAAAATCTGAAAAAAATCCGCGGACATAGCTGAAAACAAAAAGGAGTACCTAAAGAATTGATTTTTCAAGTAAAAATAATTTTTTTAAAAATTACTTTATCGGCAGCATCTTCAAAATAACATTTACGTCCTTGTACAATTTATATTAATACTATATTAATTAATTATTTAAGTATTTTATAATAATTGCACTTAAAAACAAATTTATATATTTTTTGTAATTCAAATATCATATTTTATATCTATATGAAGATTAAAAGTTAATATTATTTATTATTGTTTCATAATTTTCGAGATTTGATGATACTGAATCATGATTTTCGATTTTTTCTTTGGACTCTCAAATTAGAGTTTGGTGTTGCTATCCTAGCATCTGAGATGTTCATACGTGATGTTTCGCTAGCGTTAACCATGTTCCGATCGGGTATTTATACGGGTGATTCATTCATTTGCGGTTTTTAGGAACGGTTAGGAGTTTTTCCACATTCCACAATGTAAGCGAGAGGTGTGACATATTCTATGCCAGCTAAAAAATAATATTTCAATACACCAGGCGACCTCGAAGGAGGTTTTCCTGAATGACATTCATTTCACAGGGTTCGGCCACGAGTATAACCTCGGGCAAATACCGACACGGTGATGAAGTGATGAAGACGCAACTCGGCTGGTCATGAAATTTAAGCAGTGCCGGGCGTGTTTCCCTAGTAAATGGGTGACCGGACGTTGGCTTCCATGATCGATTGGGTGTTTTTTCACATTTCACAAAATGAGCGGGAGGTGTGAAACATTCAGTTTCGGTATTAAGGCCTATACAATATGACCTTGTCACCCAAACAGAATTGTTCTTGAAAATACTTACCGTCTCGGGTGAAACAATCCCTCCTCACGGGATGACATACCCCGGTGAATGGGAAGCGGTGAGGTTAACTGTATAAGCTCTAAAGGCTTGGGTAAACCTAATAAAAAATAAAGAAAACTCCTGAAAATGCGAGAAAGTTGAGAATAGAAGGATACATACAGGAAGTAATATAATGACGAGGAAAAAATAATTTGTAGAATAATAATAAAAGTTTAGACGTACTTGCTAGGCTACATTCGCCTGCAGGTGAATTATCCCCCTACAGTTTTTTTTAATACATATTTGTTACACAATGTTCTGTTGCTTAATCAAAATGATATTAACGAATTATCAATACATAACCTGATTAATTTAAGCTAAATATCTAACTTATGAAAAAGTCGAGAAGTGAAAAAAGCTGCGAAATATGGGATTCAAACATACTGACCTTGGATAACGAATCTCATACACTAACCATCGAGCTGACGCCCGCGATGCGATGCTCCGCTTAGATTATTACTCGAGGCGTCTTCACGGTCACTCGATACTTCTCATATATCTAAGTCAAACGGCGATGCGCATGACTTATGTTTTGTCTTTTCGCCATAAGTACTACGTGATGTCTCCGTAAATGAAAAATTGAATTGAAGTGATATATCAAAATCAATTTATTCAAGTACTTAATGTTACTATAACACTACCACTAGTCACTAGTTTTGGTCTTAGAGGAAAATCCTGTTTCGTAGGAACAGATGAAATGTTGTCATTAGAACGAAAATGTCTTTTCGTGGAGAATTCGGAAAAGAGAGCGCCTGCACGTATAGTATTCGGAAAACCATCGGGCGAGAGGTAGCAATCGCGGTTGATAGACTCGAGCGCGGAATCGTCGATTAATCAGCCACGAACAACGAGAGAGAGAGAGAGAGAGAGAGAGAGGAGAGAGAGAGAGAGAGAGAGAGAGAGAGAGAGAGAGAGAGAGAGAGAGAGAGGCGATGCAGACCGACGAAAGTGCAGAGTCCGAAGCGCATCCCCCCGAAATTTACAACCAGCGCGATCAGACGCGGCTATCTCGCAATTAGCCGTCCTCCAGTACTCGGTAGCCGGCGATTAATTAATCGATTGCCCGGCCGTAAACACGTCCGCGTACTTACGTGTGGACGTGGCCTGTCTCTCCCTGTGCCCTTCCTTTCCCCTCGGCGCTGCTGGCTGACGTCCCGACGCCGTCTAGACGTCGCACCGCCCGACAGTCGCGATCGGCTCGTTCCTCGTGTCAGAGGGTGAGGGTGAGGGTGAGGGTGATGCTCTAGGTAACCGACCGATTTGTTTACATATCCACTCCCGCAGTCTTGTGTCACAACTCGATTCGTCAAACTTTCTTCGATTACAATATTAAACTATCATATTTCGTTTAAATTTATACCGAGGGTAAGTTATCGGCTTATAGACCTTTGTAGGATAAAAAATGTATATGTAAACATATCAAATATCTGTCGTGTTATTTATTTCTTAGATTTAAATATATTTTGTAATGAGTTTCAGCTCAATTGTTCTTGGTGCAGACCGAGTTGATATTTAATCCAGGGAAGAAAACTGGATACTCTAGTGAAAACGTTAGGAAAATCGACCCCGCAAAGCCCATCCGCGTAAGACACAATACCAATTTGGGTTCCGTAAGTAACCAATGGACCGCCGGAATCTCCCTGGAAAAGTAATTTATTTTATATAACCGACTGGTTTATAAGTCGATTCCGTCTACTTATGCGACAGTATATTATATAGAATAATATGTTACTTACGCTACACACTGATTTCCCGTTTGTAAGGACGGTGCAAATTTGTTGTTCTTCGATCAAACCTAAATTACCCCAGGATTCCTCGCATCGCTTATTGGTTATTACCGTAACTGTGATTTTCTGTAAATTTTCCGCCAAATTTAAATTTGCGGGATCCGCCTACAATGTACAACGGTCGGAAAGTTAATTAAGTATTTCGAGGATTTTTATATCTAGACCATTTTGTTTTCTGTAAATTCACATACGTTTAAGCGCCCGAAACCAGTTATATTGGCCCAATAATTAGCAAATTTGTTCTCGTCGTTCACTGGTAATTTAACGGGTTTAACAGTATTCGAAAATTCTATATCTTTTGCCACGCGTACAAGAGCAATGTCCTTACCTGCTGCACACGAGTACTAAAAGTTAAAATTCATTAGTAGAGTAAAATGTTGTAGTTAAAAAAATTGCTTATTCTAACTGAATAGAGATAATTGCAAATTTCCCGACTATTAAATTATTTACGACAACTAAATCTACACGGAGAATAATTTTTAATAATTTTTTAATATTGGGATGAATTGTTTTTTCTGGAAAAAGTTACCTAGTGTTCATATAAAAATTACCACCTTTACAAGGTACAAATTATTAGAAATTTTTATCCGTTTAACATTTTATATAGTTATTAGTACTACGTGAAACTAAATTATTATTATTAAAAAAATATATATTTAGTAGCTGTTGAAATATTTAAAATGACTTTGAATACAAGATATAGAGCTAGAAGAAAATGGAACCTAAAAATTCTATCGAAAATGTTGAATTGAAAATCTGAAAAAAATCCCGCGGACATAGCTGAAAACAAAAAGGAGTACCTAAAGAATTGATTTTTCAAGTAAAAATAATTTTTTTAGTAATTGTATAATCTTTTTATGGTGGGTAATTTTTAGTCAAAAAAGGCCGTAATCTTTCAGCTAAACCACCTTAATTAAATTATCGATTTCAAAATCTGGAAATATTTTGGTATAATATTTAAAACGTGCCCGAGGGCCTGACATTCAGGATTTTTTCAAAAACTCATTCTCTTGCTTATAAAAAATGTAACAAAATACCAATTTCTGACTCGGACCCATTTATATTTAAATTATTTATTATAATTTATGATTTACCCTAGAATTAGAAGCATTTCATCGATGAATGACACATTGATTTAACATGTTGGTTGCTTTGTTGTCAAACGGTATTTATTTAGAGATTTTGTTTTAAATATACATACAACCGATTTCACAACATCTTTTTTAAAAAACATATTTTGATTAGTAAACTAACTGTTGCAAAATTAATATTCTACATTATTATACGAAATATATTGTAAAACTTGTTCCTTTCTTATGCGGCAAGCACTATGCATAATATTTTCAATTATTTGTTGAATAATAAATGATTTACTTTTAAATATATTTAAATATTTATGGTTACGAATATCTACCTTATAAAGTATTATAATATTTCATAATTAGTATTACTTTTTAACAATTATTTATAAAAATAAATTGCGTCAAGACTATTAATTTATTTAACACGCACTCTGAATTCACAATCCCCATGTCAAAATGAAATTTTACAATATTAAATATATCTATTATACTTTGTATACAGTTAATCGAGTATGGTGAACTTATGTGGGTGATAAGCGAACTGTTTCGCCAGAATATGTCCTACATTCGGGATTTCTGGTGAATGTATGTATCAAACATTTTGTATATTTTGTTGAGGTAACTATAAAATTAGTTAAGATAACAATTTTCTAATAGTTTGAAACACCATGAAAATAGTTTGCATATTATACAGTCACCGAAACTCCAAAACTACTATTTTTTGTGTAAGCTAGATTTTGATGGTTGAATTTGACATTTAAAACGATCGTGACATTAAATAATATGGGACGTATATATATTAAAAACATTTGATAAATACCATTAAATTAACGAAATAATTATTACAAATCATTTACGACTTATGCCAGGAAAATCTGTATACTTACGTAATCTTCGTGCCTATAAAATCTATCAATTTCGTAAACGATTCCTCCTGTAGTTCGCTTGGACGAACCAACGAGTGCGACAGCGTACTTAGTTTCGCCGTAAAGAAGTCTGAAAAATGAAAGATTTAATCTATATAACGCAGTAACTTAGATTTAGTTAGATTTGAAAAGGCCGCGTGTGTATTAATCTGAATATTACAGTTTTTCACAATGGGCAGCGGTAAGAATCCAACGTTTATGAATAATTGATCCTCCACAGTAAGCGCCACTAGTGTTGCGTATTAATGCCTGATATGGAAATTCGCCTTCTACTGCATCTTCGCCATTCATAATTCTTAACTGTCCTGCAACCCATAAATATTCATGCATTAAATTACCGTTGATCATCCTTAAATATAGTAATACAATTAATATTACAATTATAGGAATTGCTTAACACGCTCAATTTTCTTTGTACAATATTATACCTTACCCTTTTGTACACTTACAGTATATTACACGAGTTATTTAGTCAAAGGTCATTTATTTTAATTAATTCGACGATACGTACCATTTGCTGCAACAGCAAAGTACAAAAGTAATACTATGCAAACCTTCATAGTTCGCGAAAATTGCATCGAGTATCAAGTTTTAAATTTACACTTACGTTATATTGTTACAATAGTGTCGTTAATAGTTATTTTCAAGATATCCTATTAATTTATTATTGTTATTTATAGTTTCTAAGTGTATCGTAAATTATTCTTACGTGTCTTCTTAAATCACATCCGAGATCGATTTATCACTTGTAAACGTAAAACGAGATAGCGTAGCCTATGTATTCTTTCGTTTAATCGTATAATGTACATAAACTGCCCGTTTAAATTATATCACGTATTGTTTATGATTATTGTCAGTAAAAACTATTTAACATTCATTTGTAGAAAAGTCAAATGAATCTTTGTTTATACGCGGAGACAAATGTTGTAGTAAAAACGACTATATCATTGAGTAATGACTTCGGTAGAATATAACAAAAAATATACCTGACATGCTTACATTTACAAAGATGCAATTGGAGTGTAATTGGATCTAAATATTGAAAATTGAATATTCGACCCCATTTTTTTGTACGAACACTTTATTTTACTTTTGTTTTTTTGTTACGTATAGATACATTCCACGTAGATATATTAGATATTAATTAAATACACCAAAAAGAAATAAAAACCACAGATTATCTGAGGTCGATGAACACAGTTTCGCACCTATCGCAATACGTGCGCTTGTGCAATCCGAGTGCAGGGATCAGCTGTCACCCCACCAAATGCTTGTCAAAACTAGAGCATTGAACTGACATATAAGCAAGAAGATGACAATAAGCAAGGACAGAAAGAATGAGTCAGTATCCGTGGAAATAACAATAACCCAAGTACACGAGAGAGTAACGGTACGCCGAAGTTTCGATGGACGACAATGAAGACGCGGAGATTCGACATCAAGTATCATGTCCCATACGGTCTTAACACTAAAAATTTTAATCGCGAAACAGCCTTATAGCAATCGTATCGACCCGAAGCAGACTAAGGAACATATCAGTAAAACAAGTACTATGTGTCGTAGTCAATGGAGTTTCTGTTTCTTTTTGAAACACGAATTTTTTACCAATTACTTGCCAAGTTATATCCGCATCACGTGCCGGGTATACCACGAATACAATACTCTCGACACGTAACCAGTGAATGATCAATCCTTGCGTAAGATAAATCATTTTTAAAATGTATTCGAAAAAAGTATTTATTAAATACCCTTCAATTTTATTAATTTTAAATTTAAATTCGGTTAATTTATAGATAAACTAAATTTTTCAATTAATTAAAATATGATGTTAAAAAAAGAAAAAATTAATCTAAAACGTATTTGTGAAAGTATTTAATGAATACTTTTTCGAACACTTTTCAAAAGTGATCATCATATCAATCATTCTCTTGTATATCGCTTATTCATTGTTAATCGTTTTGCATAAAATTGAAAAAAAAATATTCGTGCAGCAAAAATGGGATCGATTACTTGCCATTCCATACTTTCCATGACATATTGAACCAACATTATATGTCAATATTAGACCAACGTTGGGAACCAATACGAAATCAATATAGGGTAACAATATTGGACTACCGTTGAATATCAATAGTGGACCAATGTTTAGTATGAATATTGGTCCAATGTTGGGAACCAATATTACACCAGTGTTAAGAACCAACATTACACTACCTTTGGGAACCAATATCAAAACAACTTTGGGTATGAATTTTAGGCTTATTTATGAAGTTTTACTTCAATATGCGGGAATAATCATGTCGTACAACCATGACTATCGAAATGACCGATAGTCAAATGCAATTATTCACAACATTAAATATCGAAGTGGGTTATCTTCACTTAAATCATAAAGGTACACATTTTTTCCCATATAAAACTTGTAGATTTAATTTAATTAACTAAAAAAGCGTATCATTACAATATAGCTATTAGGAATACTTTGAGAAAATTTTATAAAACATGAAATTTACTAAGATAATAAACGAAGGGATGTGATACCTAAATTACAGAGATTTACCTAGAAACCCCAAAAAATTTTAAAACCTAATTATAAGAAAAATCTGAAATAATATTACAGATACTGTTTAAACCAAATAATATAGCGCAACAGAAAGATAATTACAAAATAATTATTAATTAATTAATTATACGTAAATAACTATTTTTGGTCGGTAATATGTATATAGCTGTAAAGCAATGATTCATAGTTGCCCAAAAATATCGATCATTAAAGAAATTTCAAAAAAATTCACGGGTTATCTCCAAAAGAAACACAACATCGTTACAGAACGTTTTTTTCGATAAATAGAAATTTGATTCCTCGCTTAATAAAAAATAAATACTTTTCTGTTTTCGAGTTCACAACCTGTTAATAAATCGAATAAAAGATAATAATAATAGACAAACGAAATAAAAAAAAAACTGAATATACGATAAAATTTGTATACAAAAACGTTAAATAAACTTATATTAAATGGTATATATTCAGTAATAAACCATATTACTTCTTAAAATTAAAATATTAGTTTTCATTCTTTTAGACTGAATTAATTTTTTCTTCTTCTTTTGTACTTTTCCTGCTGCTTTTTTTCACTTATTCTCTCGAACCTCCTTTCTTTCAAACAATTTATTTCTTACAGGAGAATTCGTCAATACAATAGTTTATTTTTGTTTTCGACTGGAATTTGATTATCTTACTCCTGCTTTCGGTAAAAGACGAATATTTTCCAAACTGTAAGTAATAGATACCGTAGGTGATAGTGTTGTACAATTTGTTGAATGCACAACATTATATAGACTTGTGAAGTTAGCGCCTGAATTTATTAAATAATAATTTTTTTGAATGTATCACAGCTCAAACGATTTCTCCTAGTTTTGCGGAAATAGTCACCATCCGAATTTTCATTTGCAGATTAATTGTTTTTGAATTACCGCAAAAATTAAATTCGCAAATCAGGCGTGACACTAAAACAGTTTTTTCGTTATTTGGTTAAAAAAAAGGGTCAATTATATATTGTTATCGACGGGAATCGATAAGTAAGAAATCGATAGTCAATTAAATAAATAAAAATTACACATGGGAGGCAAGGTGTTCATAAAAGGGGTACAGCCGAAAATAAGTTTTCGCGCTTTTTTATTGATATATCGCTATTAAAAATATTTCTTCAACGCAAAACTATTCCTCCTCTTTTGCGGATTAAGCAGATATTGCTATTTTCCAATTGTATTTTTATAAAAACAACAAACTTGTAAAAAAGTTTGTTTTATGAATTTAAATACGACTTGTCCCTGTTGGTGAAAAAGCGATTCGCCAGCGTGCTCAAATGTACCATCCAACTAGTGTAAACCTTCAAAAACCCATAAAATTAATCAAAAAGATTAAAAAGAAATGAATTATTTTTTCCAATTAATAAATATTATAAAAATATTAATCTATTTTAATTAGAATAAATAAAGTAATTAAAATAAAAAACATGGAAATTGTCGAGCAGGCTAGCAAAATTTTATAAATTTTAGAAGGCGATACTAGCGCCTTAGCGGCCGAGAAAATTAAAACGGGAGAACGTGGCCGATGTAAGGCAGAATCGGACGAGACTCGGAAGCGTGCGATTGAGACGAGTCCTCGAGCGAGCGTAACCTCAAAATATCAATAAAGACTTCTGTTAGTAGTACAAACCGGGGTGTTTTTTATTCTCCTCGTCCTGGTTAAGACATCGTGGCGACCGTGACAGGACGTGTTGAGTAATTTAAGACTATTTGAATAAAATAATTAGTGTACTAGAAGTTTAAACATGGAGGCGCTAAAGAGGCAAAGAAAAGCATTACGCACAAGTTTTACAAAGGCTCATACAGCGTTTATACTCGCAGTCGACAATGTTCAGATACCGTTAGAAGAGAAAATGATAGCCTTTGAACTTCTAGAAAATAAAATGGCCGAACTGAACCTCATACACTCTTCGTACAATAAAATCTTATGCGAAAATGCAGCAATCAGTGAAGAAGATTTGAACAAGGAGATGGAATCAGACGACTTATATAAAACGAATTTTTTGAAGGCCAAGATGAAGGTAACAACAGGAACTGCGCCACAAATGGGAAACTCGTCTTCCGTCAATAGTACGAAACTGCTCAAGCTTCCAAGTATTGAGCTACCGAGGTTTCACGGCACTATTAAAGAATGGCTTCCCTTCTGGAGCCAGTTTAAGAAGGTGCACGAAAATACGTCGCTGACCAGAGAAGATAAATTTCAGTACCTCATTCAAGCGACCGCTCCAGGTTCGAGAGCTCACGAAATTATAAGTAGTTTTCCACCTACTGCCGGCAATTATGAGGAAGCTATCGCGTGTTTAAAAAACCGCTTCGGACGCGATGACGTGGTAGTTGAATTTTATGTACGCGAATTATTGGGTTTAGTGCTTCAAAACGCAGTAAGTGGTGGCAAAAAACAGACTCTATCGAATCTATACGACAAAGTAGAATCGAACATTCGCGCTCTCAACGTGCTCGGTGTAACCACAGATAAGTGCGCCGCCATGTTGTATCCGCTCGTCGAGTCATCTCTGCCGGAAGAAGTTTTACGCGCGTGGCAGCGAAGCGGTCAACGGGAGACGATCAACGCACCTACGGCAGTGTCGACTGATGGAGAAGCTCCTACGAAGGACCGACTTACGCTCTTGTTGGCGTTCTTGCAGAGAGAAGTTGAAAATGAGGAACGGATAGGAATGGCATTGACGGGATTTGGTATACCGACGGAACACGAAAAAAATAGGAAATTGAAAGGTAAAACTGAATCGAATAAAGAAATAGCTAGTGCAAGCGCTCTTTTTACTGTAAAAGAAGAGATTAAATCGTCGTGTATTTTTTGTAAAGCGAGTCATGAAAGCGCGAATTGTAATGTAGCACGTAAACTTTCGATGGATGAACGCCGAGATATTTTGAAAAAAGAAAACGTGTGTTTCGTATGCTTAAAACATGGTCATATATCTAAAAGGTGCCGAGTTAAAGTAAAATGTGATTGGTGTGCTAAACGGCATGTATTACTAATGTGTCCGGGTTTATTTACGAAAGAAAATTCACAACGTACATCAAATGACATCGAAACAAAAGCCGAAGTAAAAGGTACACCGAGCGAACATAGCTTAGCCGCGTTCTCGGAATGGCCCGACGTTTGTTTACAAACACTACGCATAAAGATGTACTCCGATACACACGAAAAAGTCGTACGAGCAATAATCGATTCGGGCTCTCACCGTTCATATGTGCGTGAAGAAGTTGCGAGAGAACTCGGCTATATTTCTCACGGGAAACAAGAGGTTAAATTGTCGCTATTTGGTGGAGTTAAATCGAGCGGTGTACATGAGGTGTATAATGTACGTTTGAAAAACATCGATAATTCCTACGCGTGTAATTTTATCGCACTAAACAAAGATGTAATTTGCGAACCTCTCAAGACATTTAAAATAAGTAAAATAATAGATGATTTAAAAGCAAAAAATATTGTTTTGTCTGACTCGACTTTTAATTCGAGCTCTATTGATTTGCTTATTGGGGCTGATGTCGCGGGTCGTTTAATGACTGGCAAAAAATACGATTTTGATAACGGGCTGACTGCTTTTGAAACATTTTTAGGTTGGACATTAATGGGTAAGTTACATACGCAATCACCTCGTACCGATTCTACACTAACAATCACGTCGATGTTTATTCAAGAGGCCAGTCTAGCGAATTTGTGGCGGTTAGATATAATTGGAATTTCGGATCCAATTGAGAAATTAGAAAAGGTCGAACGTGATAAAAGAGCTCGAGATTTTTTAGTTAGGACAACTTATATGACGCCCGATAATCGCTACGTAGTTAAATTACCATGGGTCGAAGAACACGTACATTTACCAAGTAATTATGACATCGCGCGTACTCGTTTAGAAAAAGGTATACAAAAACTTAAAAAACAAAACCTTTATACCGCATATGAAGATATTTTTAAAGAGTGGCTTACGCAAGGCATAATCGAAAGAGTACCCGATAATGAAATTAACGATTTTTCCCATTATTTGCCACATAGGCCTGTTATCAAGCTTCACGGTACGACCAAAATAAGACCCGTGTTCGACGCCTCGGCGTGCAAGACGGGATATCCGTCGTTGAATCAGTGCCTCGAAGTCGGTCCGAATTTAATTGAACTTGTGCCTGCGACTATAAACCGTTTACGTGAGGGAGAAATAGGCGTAGTGTCGGACATAAAGAAAGCATTTTTGCAAATAGTTGTAGACAAGAGCGATAGAAATTATTTAAGATTTCTTTGGAAAGAAAATGATAAAATTATTGAATTTCGCCATTGTCGCGTTGTGTTTGGGTTAGTTTGCAGTCCATTCATATTAGCCGCGATTATCGAGTTACTTTTGAACAAAGCTTATTGCGCAGAAAATGTAGATTGGTCTAAAGAAACTATAACAAAACTAAGAAGTGCTTTTTACGTTGACAATTGTGTGACCAGTGTTAATTCGGTAGCTGAACTCAATAAATTTGTAAGCGAATCTACAGCAATTATGGCTTCGGGCGGATTCGAACTTCGTGGCTGGGAAAATTCGGGCAACTGTTTCGATAGTGAAACATCGTTAGTTTTAGGTATGCGATGGGATAAGAAAAAAGATACACTCGGTATTAATATGAATGCGTTAGATATTAACATACCGGACAAAGTTACAAAGAGAACTATTTTATCCATAGCGCACAAGGTTTACGACCCGATAGGTTTGACCAGCCCAGTATCACTGCAGCCGAAATTGCTGTTGCAATCATTATGGGAAGATAAATTAGAGTGGGATACTGAGATTAGTATTAAAAAACGAACCGAATTTTTACAATGGCTAAGCGACTTGTTTATTTTAAAAGAAATTGAAATCCCTCGAAAATTGGAAAGGGGTAAATTATCGCTACACTGTTTCGGGGACGCAAGCGGCTCGGCATATGCTGCGGTAATTTTCGCGAGGATTGAGACAAATGATCATACTTTTGTTCATTTATTAAATGCTAAGGCAAGGGTAGCTCCGAAAAAATGTACGATCCCTCGCCTAGAGCTAATGGCAGCCACTATCGCCGTTCGACTTGCTTCCAGTGTTGTACAGTCGTTAACACGTGAAATAATATCTGTTACTTATTGGACAGACTCAACCACGGTCCTAGCGTGGATAAATCGCGATCTAGATTTAGGTACGTTTGTTCGAAACCGTGTAAAGGAAATTCGATCCTCTAGCAAGCTTACAGATTGGAAGTACGTACCGGGCAATTTAAATCCCGCTGACCTTCCGTCCCGAGGATGTAGCGCGACTTTCTTGAAGGATTCAAAGTGGTGGTTAGGTCCTCAGTGGTTATATCACGGAGAGTCGGTATGGCCTGAACTCAACACGTATGTGAACGATATTGACGAAAATTCGGTGAATAGTGAATTAAAAAAAACGCCGTCGTTAAGTATGACAAATGTAGAAATTTTGAATTTTGAGGCGAGTAAAATGTTTTCATCGTACACTAAACTGCTACGATTTTTAGCATGGATGAATCGATTTTTTGAGAATTGCAAAGTACATAGTAGTAACCGTAAAAAGGCATTGACTTCGTTAAATTTAGAGAAAGAAAAGCCGAAACTAGTTTGTTTGACTAAAGAAGAGATAGATATGGCCGAAATTAAATTATTTAAATTTTTACAAAAAATTATGTTTCAAAATATGCGAGCAAACAAACTAACGTCATTTAGAACGTTCCGCGACGAGAACGATTTATACGTGTTGAAAACTAAAATATTTAATCGTAATGATGATCGTTCATTTATATGCCCTATACTTTTAGATTGCAATCACGATATTATTTTTATGCTTGTTCGTGAACAACACGAAAAATTGAAACATGCAGGATCTCAAATTATAATAAGCAATTTAAGAGATCGATTTTGGATCATTTCTGTACGCAAGGTTATTCGGTCAGTTATTTCGAAGTGTGTAGTTTGTCAAAGACAGAATGCTAAACGTATGGAATGTGAGTCTCCGCCTCTACCCGTCAACCGCGTTCGCGACGCAAGAATCTTTGAAATTGTAGGTGTTGATTTCGCAGGCCCGCTATTTATTAAAGGTGGAGGTAAAGGGTGGATATGTTTATTCACGTGCGCTATATACCGAGCGGTGCATCTCGAATTAGCTTCTTCGTTATCTGTCGACGGATTTTTAGAATGTCTTCGGCGGTTCATAGCTAGATGTGGGCGACCTACTACTATATATAGTGATAACGGCACAAACTTCACGGGAACCAACAACGCGTTTAATAGTTTAGATTGGTCAAAAATAATGAAACATAGTTCGATGCAACAAATACAGTGGTATTTTAATCCTGCTTCTGCGCCTTGGTGGGGCGGTTGGTGGGAGAGGTTGATAGGCATACTTAAAACAATTTTGCGCAAAATTTTAGGTCGCGCTTGCCTAACATATGAAAGTCTGACTACTGTTTTGTGTGATGCGCAAGCCGTAATTAACTCTCGTCCGTTAACCTATCTTTCAGAAGATTCATGTGATTTAAAACCTTTGTCTCCGGCTATGTTTCTGCACGAAATGCATGAAACAGGTGTTCCCGATTGCGACATGATCTATCATGAAAAACTAAATAAAAAACTGAAGCATAGACAACAAATAATGCGTGATTTGCGAGTAAGATTTCGCAGTGAATATTTAGGCCAACTGTTGCTTAAAAATGGTAAGAAGGAAAACCGAAAATTAAATATCGGAGACGTCGTATTAATCGGCGATGATACGCGTAAGCGAGTAGACTGGCCTCTTGGGCGCATAGTAAATTGTATTCGCGGTCAAGATGGTAACACCAGGGTTTTTATATTAAAAACCAAAAATGGTTTGATTAAGAGACCTTTACAAAGATTATACCCTTTAGAGTGTTCTAGAGACACGGTACAATTTACAGATGATTTGCGTGCGAAAGCGAAAACAAAAAATGATTTATGTAAAGATACAAAATTATGTAACGAAATGTCACCTGCGAAAAATAATAAGTGTAAAATTGCGGAAAATTATAAGTGTAAAGAAGTCTATAATGAGAAAACTATTACTACAAGAAGTGGACGCATTAGTCAAAGACCTAAGAGATATAATGATTAAAAGAATTCGTATCAATAGATCTTAAGCCTGTTTGTAAATTAGTTTAATGTATTTTTAAGATTAAATATATATATATATATATACATATGTATCCTATAACCTTGTCGTCGAAAAGATTTGTGATTGTATCGAACAAAAAGGGAATAATTTTCATTTTAAGGGGGGAGGATGTCGAGCAGGCTAGCAAAATTTTATAAATTTTAGAAGGCGATACTAGCGCCTTAGCGGCCGAGAAAATTAAAACGGGAGAACGTGGCCGATGTAAGGCAGAATCGGACGAGACTCGGAAGCGTGCGATTGAGACGAGTCCTCGAGCGAGCGTAACCTCAAAATATCAATAAAGACTTCTGTTAGTAGTACAAACCGGGGTGTTTTTTATTCTCCTCGTCCTGGTTAAGACAGAAATAAATATAGTATTCGCTTGGTCTGTCTTTTGCTTGCTTATAATTTCGAACCAATTGTCTGTATCTCTAAAATGTGCATTATTTATAATAATACAAACAGACTTCTAATTTTAATAAAAAAATTAACCTACGTAAAAACGCCAACGTACCCCGAAAAAATAGAAAAATGTAAAATTTTAACGCTTGGTAAACAAATGTTATAACATTAATACTGTAAAAGTTAAGGCCACAGAACTTGTGTACTACACGATATTTAACCAACACAGAAATTCTTTTATAAAATAAATGATTGAATGTTTAACAGCAATTAAATATTATTTTCAAATTACTGGCAAATTATTAACTTCAACGCCAGTTCAACGCCAAAGGACTTTACACGTTTGACACTTCGTGACGAATAAGTGTCAATTAATTCTTATCATATATATGATTTTAAAGTCTCAAATAAAAAAAGTTAATTCTTAACCTCGACTCATAACGATAATTCTCAGTTATTACTTTAGTTTTGAGATATTTAAACTTTGTCAACTTACCTCAACATATATATAAATAATGAAAAAATACTATTAAAAATGCATTCTATTCAAGTCTTTCTTACATCATTTTTTAAATTCATAACACATAAGTATCTTTTATCATCAAAAGTGTTTATGTATTTTTATCAATCAGAAATAATATAAGATATAATGATAATTTTTTTGAGATACAATAATACTTTACAAATTATAACATCTTAAATCTTATTAAATTACAGGCAAATTAAATCGTGTTTATTTTTCAGGTTACAGACCTTTTGTATTTATGTTTATTGTATTAATCCATAGTAATAAATTCCATTATCTTGGTTGAACTAATATTAAAACAAATTTAATATTTTCCGTATTTATTGTTATTGTAACTTTGAATTAAAAAAAATAATTTTGTAAAAATGTCCAGCTTTTTTATTCGACACCACATGAATATTTACACATAAATTAATTTTCACTAACGTAACAATTTTATTGTAATGTTATATACATCTATTTACTTTGAGTAAACAAATGAGAAATTGAAAAAAAAAAATTGATGCACATTGACAAATGAGAGTGTTTGAATTAATAGTAATAAGAAGAATAATCAGTAGAATGATAAATAAGAAAAGTGGAGTACATATATTAATAAATTACACAATATATTTAACATACCTGACACATTAAAAGTTTAAGTACACATTGAAGATAATGCGCTAATAAAATTCTCTTACTCGTGGTTATATCGCTTAACGCAGTACCCGTAGAGTTTCTTTCATTGCACGATCGTTTAATAAATGTAAGAGTAACGAAAACGAAAAAAAGAAAGTAATTAGCGGTGTAGAAATGACTTGGTCGCCTGCTAATTACACGGGCACGTGTCGTGCGGAAGTGTTGACGTTTTTGTCATTTATCGTTCAGTATTTAGGGTACTCCTACGACGAACAATTTAAATATAAAGAAAATAAAGAATCTCATCAAGAATTTCGAGAGGAGTACGATTTCATTATTGTGGGCGCTGGAAGTGCCGGCTGCGTCGTCGCCAATAGACTGAGCGAAATCAAAAGCTGGAAGGTTCTTATTTTTTCTATTTTATCAAAATGATGCAATGAATTTCGGGTTGTGCTCTTGTGAAATTTTATAGAAATAATTCAAATAAATGCAGATTATTTGCGTCGTCGTCATTTTTTTTAAATTTTCATTAATTCCGTAGAGATATTTTAATAAAATTGTTGAATACATACGAGATAAAAATATTTGAATAAAAGTACGCACGTTCATTTAAATATTTTACTAAAGAAAAATATTTTGCTACATATTTCACATCACTAACTTTTATTTCAATTTATTTATTTGAAAATCCATTATTAGATTAAAAAGGAAATAGAAAAAAATGTGTATAATAAAATAGTGGTGTAAGTAGATAAAAATTGTGTTTATCATATCATTGTAGATATTACTGTTAGAAGCTGGTGACGAGGAGCCTATTGTCGCGAACGTACCAGGATTATGGCCGATAATAAGAAAAAGTAGTATCGATTACAGTTACACAAGCCAGTCGGAACCTGTAATATGCAATTCGTCCCCAAACAAAACTTGTCAGCTTAATCGTGGAAAAGTAATGGGTGGTACAAGTTCCATAAATGACATGATATACATGCGTGGCAATAAGCAAGATTTTGACGACTGGGAAACTCTTGGGAATCCAGGATGGAGTTACAAAGACGTGTTACCATTTTTTAAGAAATCGGAAGATGCACGCGACTCTACCGTGAGTAAATATACCACCGTTAAAATCTAATTGAAGCGATTGCTAATTTGGGTAATAAAGTCGCTTCGATGATAATTAATAATATTTTGATCATATGAAAAATAGTCTAATTATTTGACGTAATAGCTTTTAGAAGAGAATGGCGAGAGTCATGGAAGAGGAGGATACTTGACAGTCGAGAGATTTCCTCACAAAGATAAAAATGCCGAAGCTATCGTAAACGGTTGGAAGGAGCTAGGTCTCGAGGAAGTGGATTATAATTCTGGGGTTCAAGTTGGAACCTCTCTTCTACAGTACACCTCGGTACACGGAGCTCGATTGAGTACGAACGGCGCGTTTATTAGGCCTATTCGAGGGAAAAGATCGAATCTCATCGTGAAACCTAATTCCCACGTGACGCGAGTGTTGATCAGTCGTTACTCGAAGCGAGCTCTCGGTATCGAGTACGTATGCACAAAAACAAATACATTGAAACGAGCGTACGCGAGAAAGGAAGTTATTCTTTCCGCGGGTACTTTCGAATCTCCAAAAATATTGATGTTGTCCGGTGTTGGACCAGCGGATCATTTGCGCAAAGCAAACATCAAAGTTATCAAAGATTTACCGGTTGGTCGTAATCTTCACGAGCACACCGTGGTAGTGCCTTTCACGTTCGATCTTCCAAAAGAATCTTCAACGATGACGAATTTCGAAAATATGCAAAACGATTTGGTGTATTGGCTGAGCTCGCACGAAGGCGCATTGTCAGCCACCGGTTTACAATCAACCGTAGCTTTTCACCAGACGTCTTTCGAAGAACGGCCGGGTGTACCGGATGTCCAAATTGGTTTCGCCGGTGCGAATTCCCAGAGGAATAATTGTTCCGAGGGAATCAGATTCGCAGCGACATCTTACTACGACCAAGCGAATATTTTCATGGTCCTCCTCAAGCCGAAAAGTCGTGGGTATCTCGAGTTGAACGTTACCGATCCAACGTGGAGTCAACCACTCATTTATTTGAACAGCTTAACTAATTCCGAGGACATCGAGACTCTGATAGAAGGTCTCGAATTTACTAGGAGAATCATCGATACGAAAGCTCTTAAAAATAAAGGATTCAAGAGGATAGGTAAACCTGGTTGCGAAAAGTATCATCTCGACACCAGAGAATATTTCAAATGCTTAATTAAGCGTTATTCGTTTACGAGTAATCACCCAGTGGGAACTTGTAAAATGGCTCCGAAAACTGATAAAGAAGCTGTCGTTGATCCGAGGCTTCGAGTTTATGGAATTAATGGATTAAGAGTTATAGATGGCTCTGTAATACCCGAGACTACAAGAGGAAGTAATAATGCTCCGATAATTATGATAGGAGAAAAGGCCAGTGATATGATTAAGGAAGAATGGCTATCAGGATTACGGATCTACCCTCGTTATAAATGATACTTTTTCATTATCAACCAGACTATTATTTTTATATTTTATAATAAAAAATACTTCGATTTTAATTAATTTTTAATAAAGAAAATCTCCAATTTTTTTTACGATACAACAGTATTTTATTGTAACACTGTATATACTAGCTTCCACCGTTCCAATTCAACAATATAATATAGAATATTTTGATAAAGCACCTTCTTGGTATCTTTTAAAATGATTAAAAGTGATCGGTGTTCACGTACCACGACATGCATTTCTAAGATTCGATGCATGTATTCCCTTTGAAAAGTTGTCGCGCGAGAGAAAGAGAGAGAAAGAGAGAGATGCAGTTGTGCGTAGAAACGTGCCAGGAGTTGTGTAAGAGGCGACGAAGGAGACCAAGTTGCATTATCTAATTTCATCTTTCCCTTTCGTCGCGCATTGCGCGCATAATTTTCCGTCTCTCCATTTTTCAGCTTTTCCGCGCCGTGGCCCAGAGGAAAACTATTTCAAACGAGAGAAATGTATTCAGCTGCCAGTTATACCTCGAGCAACCGAGAGTTTCAGCTTCTGCAAAGTCCATGCACTGTGGCCAAATTAAGTACCTCCAACTTTTCGCAAAAATGCATACCTACGAGTGTTCGTATTCCACTTTGCTACTTTTTCATTTCGTTTTCTTTATTCATTACGCTTTCTAATGGAATTGACTTATTTTTATCTATACAAGTGATTATTTAAAACCTTCACGATTTTATTTGATTACACGATAGTTACTTCCCTCTTAAAAATAGTTACTTGCATTTTTAAAAATATCCATTGATGATTTAATTATTTTATATATATATAGAAATTATACTCTAAATGTATTGAAAAATTTAATAAGACTAATTTATAAAACAAAATTTGATTTTAGAATTATACTTAATACGTATTATATATACGAATATTCGTGTACATGCATTAACTCGCGTGTGATTCACTGATTTATGTAAGTAATATGCAAAATCCATTAATATTGACTAATTGATTAAATAGTAAACAAACCAAAATTAATTAACATAGTTTAATAGCATTTAATAATCATGGGTTACTTATAGGGGTATATTAAAAGTATCTACAAAAGGACCTCAAATTATTTAATTTACGATTTTGTTATAACGCATATTCAAGTGCGAACGAAAAGCTCAAATTTTTATTCTCGCGTAGCGAAGAAAAAGAGAGACAGAGAGAGAGAGAGAATAAGGAGAGATAAAAAGTGAAATCTTGTTATCTTGCAACCGAGCATCGAGTTCATTTCTCGCACAAAAAAAAAATAATGAACTGAGTTTCCTTTCGTACCGCATATAAAATAAGCGTGGAGCGAGAAGAATTCGTACTAGCCTCCCTTTTCCTGGTCCTCTTTTTTTTTTTACCGACGTGTTTCCCTTATTATTCCAACTAGGTGAACGTAGCGACGCAGAAAAATGGTGAGTAACGAATCCGTCCGCGTAACCCATTGTACATCACGTTTCCGATCACGTTCCATCAATATTGAATCTACTAATTAGTGTCATTTACGCAACTCGCGAAAAAAATATATACGAACCATCTCGTACGCGTTTTACCATTGCGGCCTTGTGCTATTCAATCTTTTTTTTTATTTGAATATCGTCGTCTACGTAAAGTTTATTGACGTTGCGTATAATTAAACAATTTTTTTTAATAGATAACTGTATATAATATATGGTAATTGTTATAGCGACAGAGACGAGCAGTAATTTGAATTTTCTTACAAAGGTTCTTTAATGAATTGGAAATAACTAAATTTCGATTAATTAATACGTTTGTATAAGTAATAGGTGATAATCAATTATGTTAATGTGTGAGTCAACTAGACATTGATTGTACACCTGTATCTTATAATTTACCAGTGGTTTAGTGTAAAAAAAACTCGGTAAAGTAAACTCAACGCCGGTTTTATCGATGCCGGTACTAAAATCAAAGTTGTAAAATGTGCACAGTTGTTACTACACAGTTGAATCTACATCATCAAGTATTAAAACCGTTTAATAAGAGGGCGCGGAAAATAAAGTTCAAACAATACCTTTTAAAATTCATTGTAAAGCATAATTTAACATTTATGATTTAGCGGCCGCTTACGGTTTCATGAAAAATACTTTTCGCCTGATACAATAAGGATCTCGGTACCTCGGTAACATTTTCATTTCGAACAAAAATGAAATAAATGCATAATTTTTCGATCGAACCGTGGGTCGAACGTATGCCCATGGAACAACATCAAGCATTGGAATTGCTATACAAAGTAAATAATCGTGCATAAAGGATATAAAAGTTAAACGACAAATAATTTTCTTTCACGCAAAAATCTCCCTGTTGTTTTATTTTCGCATACTGAGTATAACAAAAAAAACAACTTTGCTCAGCAACGCGCGTCGTGCAAATATTTTCTTTTCAAATTGAAAAACAATTTTAATTCACCCTTTCGTTCATTTTCCCACTCGTTCTCCTTTACTCTCTCTTTCGTTTACTCCGCCCTTCCTCGTGCCGTATATTTTTTGCTCTCTCTCTCTCTCTCTTTCTCACTCTCTCTTTCTCTATCTCTTTCTATTAAAGATTCTTTTAAATCTTCTTTCTTTATTTCTGCGAAGGTAAATTGGGTACATTCGATATACGAACTCCATACTTATGTTTAAATATAATCGTTTGAAATTATTATTAATTATATTTTTATCTCTTTTAATAATATATTTTGTATATACTTTATATATTTTTATGACTGTTTTATTATTAAGGAAATATAAATGTAATGCTCATCAGTTGCATTGTTTTTAATATTTTAACTTAGGCTAAAATAAACAATCAATCAACAATCTCTTTTTTACTGATGTCCTAGGTTGCAGTTTGACGCTAGGAATTGTTTCGTTTAAATGGATAGGATTTACTAGTACGGAGCGTTTAAAGACTAAAATCTGAAAGTATTATAATTTAAAAAACACGAACAATCGACATTTTTATGAATTTTATCTATTTTGCAAAATAGTACTAATCGTTGGGATAACGATGATTATATAATGATAAAAATAGGCATCTATATATATATATATATATATATATATATATATATATATATATATATTATGCAGTTTATCTTACGGAATATCAAGTAAAATTTTCGATATGAATTATGGAAAAGTTTGATAAAATCTATGGATTTTGTATAAAATTTATAGACATATTGTATTAAAGATCATTGATAGATTATTTAAATTTTCAATGTAAGGAAATAAAGAATGTTCGATACAAAACGAGCCGCTACACGTGAATTTAATTCCAAAAACTTTCTTCTACCTTACCCGAAAGAAACGTTTGCGAAGTTATTTTAAACATTGCTTTTTTTCTTATTATTATAGAAACGATTGCAGAACTCTAGCTTATTTTCTTTCTGGTATGAAAAAATGAAAGTATAAAGAGAAGAAAAAACGAGATTTTTCAGTATCTTGAACTTATACTTTTCTGCGCTCGCAAACAATTGGAATAATGAGAAAGTTTTAATTAAAACCCCGACGACTTCGAGACGATTCCAAGACGAAACAATGGCAAAGAAGAAATACGTCGTTAATGGAAATTTTTTAATGCCTGATTTTTTGTTGTTGTTCTTCTTATTTTTCTTTTACTCCCTTTACTTTCGTCCATTCTCTTTACTTCTGCTTTTTTAAGACACGAAACAATGAAATTTCTCACGTTAATTTTACAAGAAATATCGTTTATGGAACCGATGAACATTTTATGCGCAATGTCAATTGATCATTTTCGATCAAAAATATTTCGATAGCTCAACTTTGAGAAACCACACTAAAGAGAAAAAGTTCAAGACTTTACCTGAAAGATTAATATGAATATTAATATTATTAATTGTACATTATTATTATAATAATAATTATTGTTATTACTATTATAATTATTATTAATAATATTATTGTGCTAAATGTACATAAAATATTCTTAAAATAAATAAAAATTTGCAAATCAGTTAACGAATTTCAATCAAACAGTACATTTGATTCACGATAACGTCAATATTGCGATTCGAGCGAAATGTGCCTACTTCATCAAAATAGCAAACGTGGACGTTATCAATTTCACACATACGATACATAGATACACACACATGCGCTTCTCTTCAATGCGATATTATATTTACTGTGATGCGCGATACGCAATACGAAATACTTATTATAAAAACTGGTTTTAACAAATAACGTTTATTACTTTTAATATAAATATCGAAATCAAAATTCAGTACAGTATTCTCGTGTATAAGATTAAGTAAATCGTAGGTACACATTTTATTTAACCATACACGCATAAGACTATTATTTACAACCTCTTCTTTCAACAAACTAAAACTGATGGTTTTTACACAACGAAATTTACGTCACTTAAACCCTTCCGTTGATTTCTTCTTCCTCGGTCATCAATTTCTTTAAATACGAGTACCGATTGGCAAGTAAATTTGACGGCTTGTCAAATTCTGAAACGCGACCGTTTTCCACGACGAGGACGCGATCGTACAATAACACCGTTTTAACTCGATTTACAATCACCAGCACAGTACTACTCGAAAATTCCTTCTCGATCACTTGGTGCACCAAATTGTTAGCGGCTACGTTGCACTCCTCGAGTATTACAATCTGTAAAGTTTAATTTTTTTTACATCATATATTTTTTTTGTTTCCTTAAACTATACGATAATTCAATTATAAGACAATTAATTACAATTATCAATTAGAAACTGGAATATAAATATAAAAATGAATAGCATTTACTTTATTAGCATCAAGATGAGCTTTTGCGAGGAAGAGTAATTGCCTCTCAATAATATTGAACACTTTCCTTTCTATTGAATAATTAAGTTGCGAAGCTGTTGCCGATATTTTATCTTTCAAGTAGACTTTTTCTAACGCGCTCCAAATTTCTGCGTCGTTATGGGAATTCTTAGGATCCAAGAATACTCTAAAACAGGTTAAACAGTTTGCGGAGGATATTTTTATTTTTATATTAAAAAGTTTAACGTTTGTAATATTGGGCCTTACATACCTTATTGTACCGTAACATATCGGATCTCGAGGAATAATCGATAATTGATTTCTCAACAGTTTGATATCGATCTTTGATATGTCCACGTGATCAATAGAGATCTTACCTCCACGTAATTCGTATAACCTACATAGTGCTCCGATCAAGCCACTTTTCGTTGATTCTGATCTACTTAAAATTCCTAAAAAAAACACGCCTTACTATACATATTGACTACATTTTTAATCATTATTTTTATTTTAATGAAAAATTTAATTTAACTTTGCTCGTATTTACCTATTTTTTCACCATTGTCGATAGTAAATGTCGCAAAATTAATTGCAAATTCCGTGTCGTTGTTTAACCGTAATTGCACTTTGTCAAATTCAATCAGTCCTTTTGTTGGCCATTTAGAGTCAGGTACGGTTTCAATTATTTGATCATCGTCAACAATTGCAAGTTTCTGTATCAATTAAAAATTACCATCAATAGAATCGATAAATCGAACAGAAATTTGTAATTAATAAAAAATTAAACCACCGAATAGTTAAATGTAAAACTATAGATTCGGTAAATGAATGATACATCAATTAATATATATATAATACTAAAATTATAAAAGAAAAAAAAATCCGTTTTAAAGTATTCTTACTTTGATGTAATCGCAAATATTTTGTACGCTAAAGAACTGAACTTCTAGTTTCGAGTAGTACTTCAAGCTCATTAGAATGATGTTTGGTATTTGCATTACGTAAACAAAGGTTAAGCCAGCGATCGCCGGCGATATGTCTCCGTTGAGTATTACGGTAAAATAAGCAGCGACGAATACGCAAGTTGTTGTAATGAGGTTCAATCGTATCGACAACCATCTTTCTGAAATCCGTTTTATAAACGAGCAAGAACTATTTTCGTCGATTAGTTCCTGAAATCTGTCGCGTAAAATAAATTAAATTATTTTTTAATACAAAACTAAATATTTATATACCATAATGATTATTCGTTTACTTGCTCAATATGTCATTTTCTTTCTTGAACGTCCTAATGGTATTCAGACCCTCCACGCTGTTTTGAAGAAAATTACTAGTCGGCACTTTTATTGCGTTTTCCAAACGCGTTAAATTCTTTTGACTGACCCTTCAACGAAAATAAATATATAGTTTTAATTAAAACACGTATAAATAAAATTGTTCAACTTACCTGTAAATTTTTGTAACAAAATAAAATATGACACTTGTGAATATCAAATAATTGGAAAACCATGGAATCGTACTGATTAGAACAAAAAATGTGAAAAATCCTATAGAAACGTATCGCAGCGCGTTGTCTAATTTTAAAGGCAACGAGAGGCTAACTAGAAAAAAAATTATTTAATTATTTAGTGATAAATAAAAAAGTAAACGTTAAATTAAAAAAAAACAGAAAATTACCGATTTCTAATTCTCTTAAAAAGAGATTCCGAATATTCGCAGTTGTAATATTGTCGAATAATTTAAGAGGAGCGTGTATTAAGTTAGTTAAGAGAGCGTTATGTAAATTGTCCGAAATTTTCGTCGTTGCGAATTGTATGACGAAAGTCTCGACGATACATCCAAATATGACAAGAAAGAAACACAATCCGTACCAATTTTTGTAGACTGCAAAACTGTTCTCCTTGTCTATTTGTACCTAAAAATTGAAAAATAATATCCATATAAATATACAATATTGATCGGTCATAAATGGTAAACTTTTAAGCGAAAAAGGAAACGTTTATTTACGTTAACCGTATCGATCCACCATGAAAGTCGCAGTAAACTGAGTACTCCCATTCCTGCATACATAATGTAAACTACAATTATCGATGCAATTAAAATGAAACCCCCTAATGATTTCACGTACGTATAATACGTCGTGTATTTAATTTCTTCAGGTTCGCCAGTGTTGTCATGCCTGGATTACGCTATTCGTTCGTTTTAACTGTAGATCCATATTTGTAAAATAATTAATAGAAAATTTCCTTTCTTTATTAGCCTTTATTCGATCGGATTCCTCTTCTTTTGACTCGTCTCCTTGCGACTCGATAAATCTAATAGTATTCAAGTTATTTTTTTTATTAATTAATATTTATAATTAATATGGTGTGCAATAAAATAGTATTCAGTTATTTTTACTTATAAACGTATTCTCCTTCCATGTCGGCTTTAGCCATCAATGCGTATTCTTTTCGCAAGCGTATTAATTCTTTATGTCGACCGTGTTCCACTATTTTACCGTCTCGCATAATGTATATGTAGTCACACCTATCTAAGTACTTAAAAATAAAACAACACTTTAATACCTTTAATATACAAGTTGGTTGAAATAATAATATAAACGTGTGAAATATGTAAACCTTTACCTTCAATTTATTTGTAACGAAGAGAACGGTTTTTTCAGCGAGTGCTCGAACAATAAAATCCTCGAAAATCTCTTCGCCAGTTGTATTGTCTATCGAATTTAAAGGATCGTCCAAAAAGTAAATATCTCTAATGACGCGTTCGAAAAGAAAGGAGCAATTTTAAGATAAGATTTCAAAGAGGATCGATTAGCAGTATATACCAGGATTAAGATAAAATAATAATATTCATAAAACCTACCGATCGGCATAGAAAGCTCTTGCCAACGCGATTTTTTGCCGCATCGTTTCGGGTATTTCAACGCCACCCTCGCCGATTTCGGTGTCGTCGGCATCGGGTAACCTTTTGATATCGTGTCTCAGTTTGCAGACTATCTGAGCTTCGTAGTATCGCTTCGCGTCGTAAGCCTCTTCGAACAAAATATTTTCTCGAATCGTTCCGTTGGCGAGCCATGCTCGTTGAGCTACGTAAGCGCAGGTGCCTTGTCGCATCAGTTGCCCGCTCGTCATTTTTATCTGACCCAATGCGGCCAAGAGCAACGATGACTTTCCGGCGTTCGTTTGCCCACCGATCCCTATCAGTTGACCTTTCTTCGCCTTGAAATTTATGTTGGACAGAATTTCCAAACGCTTCGACTCGATACTCGAGGTGTTGAGCTTTTCCTTTTCAGGATCGAGGGTGTTGTTTGCGATAACGTCGTTGCTTCTTAAATAATATATTTCCATTTTACAATGAGATTTTTCAGGGGAATCTAGGCGATAAGGAGCTTACTTGGTAATCTCGTCAATTTCATAATCTTCTTCGTAGTTTCGTGTATTCTGCACGTCGTAAACGAAAATTCCATTGATTATCGTCACCGCTTGAGAAGCTTCGTAGGGTTTGGTTGCGTAACAGCTACCGTCTCCCAGCACCAGTCCACTCTAAGCGTTATTAAACGCATATCATACATATCAAAACAAGGAACAAAATAATTCGTATTAAATATACCTTAATTTTATTAAATGCCCTTGCTGAATCCCGGATACAAGATAGTCCTCTTTTCATCGATATAAACGATTCGTTTAATTGCACTATCACGACTACGCAAATTGGAAACGCCTATAAAATACATAATACATGCACTCTTTAATTTTAGGTACACTTGAATCAAATATGTATATATCAGGATACTTACGACGGATGCTAACAAATTGTAGCTCATTGAAAAGTGTATGTAAAACATTAGGATGATCGTGATGATCGGAATCGCGTGAATGATAGACGAATTTAAACTAGAAACGTACGACAGCTTCCAAAGCCACTTGCTTTCCATTTTACGTACGTCTGTAAATAAATAAATACATTTAGTTTTACGGTACTAAAATATATGTTTGAACCGTCGTATACAATGAGCGAGTAAAACGCACTTAAAATATTTTGAATGAAATGTTGTTCCCACCCGTTTATTTGAATCGTTTTAATCGAATTCCACGCCTCTATCGTTTTCCGCATCCTCGTTTTAGTGAGCTCGTTGACGTTCTCTTTGCAATAATCTAATAAGTGAACTAGCCAATACTGAAACGACGAGACAAATATCCATGTAAATAATAACAAAATATTGTCAACATACGCACGTGAGTTGTATCTATGTTATATTACCTGAGAGAGGTAAAATAATAAGAAGACGATAAATCCTGTTAAGGCTAAAGAACTTAACCACATTGCAACGCATATCACAGCACACATTGTTACGATGGGTCCATTGATTATCGATGGCCCGAAATTCACTGCATCGTATACTTTATTACCTTCGTTCAGTAGTATGTCTGTAAGCTAAAATAATTTCAACCATATATTCGATATTCGAACCAATAGTAATAATAATCATGACAATATAATAATAATGTGTATACTAATGATAATAATAAATATATCGATTATTATCACGAATGATATATACTTGATCGGTATTTTTCTGAGTTATATTATTCAAATGAATAACTTTTTTAAATAACAAACTCAGACACGCCGATTTGAGTCTCAAAGCTGTCCTTTCGTTCATTACGCTGCTCCACGTGTGAAGTGTCATTTGAAGTAAGTCGAACACAACGATGTACAGTATCCAATGCATACCGCTGAGGAAATGTTCTTCCGGGCTTTCGCTGTGCTCCAAAAGTTTTCGCAATAAAAGTGTCTAAAAAAATGAAGAAAATCATTATACATGCTCTCTCGAGATGTAATTGCAATTTGATAAAGTACATATATATATATAGGGATATACCGAAAACAAAAATGAGTTGTTTTGACCAGTGTGTATATACCTCGGAGTTGGTCTCGTTAGCAACACACTGGAGATTACCGATAAGATTTTTAAAATAATGGGACGAAATCATTCTTTATTTTTACTACGATGAATCACGAGCCCAGCGTATATATCTACGTATTTATAGACAAACCGTTTATAACGAATAACAGGAACTAGTAGATTACTTACGTAATGTCATTTTACTTGATTGGAGACGCGTCGTCATTTAAACAACCCGAACGAAATAGCGTATACTATAAAAAAAAAGGTTTGGAAAAATGTGATGCTTGACTCACCTGAAGTATGAATTTAATGATTTGAGAACAGGTATTCAAAGTGCACGAAATCAAAACGCGAGTTCTTACGAATCTCCATGCTACGAGTGACAAAGAAGCCGAGGAGGGTCCCCGTTGTCTCAATTCCTCGATCCACAAGTTCTCGAATCTACAATTAAGTCATCGAGTTAGTTTAATTAAAACAAACGGAAAAATTGATAGTATAGTATTGTATTCATCCGATGTGAAAAACGTGTTTCGAAATGTAAAATACGTTTTATTACTTTTGTGTATTGTAAGAACAACTGTCCAACGGAGAGATAGGAGGTATGTCCGATAATGAAATACCTTCCCGGTACGCCTTCCACAAATAATTGGTTAACCATGACGAGTAAACGTAAGAGAAAAAGTTTGTATTATCTATGCTCATATTTTCATTTGTACTGTAAGTATAATTCTACTCGAAACGATCGATCCAGTTGACTGTAGGTATATATACCTGTCACCGTGCACCGCGTGCAGTTGTAAAATTAATAATCGAACGGTCAAGCTTGGGAAATACACTGATATACCGAATACACCGCATTTGATCGAACGCAACGTTTCACCATTCTCATCATTTCTATCGTACACGTTTTCCTTGCTACTCCACAAACTGTAATTTCCAAACAAACTGCACCGAATTCACGAGCACGAGTTCTTGCATATCGTTCACTGGATTCTCACTTGTAAATTCGTGGTGTACCACGCACTGAATAACGTCGAAAAGACTATTCGTACACGTTGACGCGGCGAAACCGTGCCCGCATTTACCAAGACTCGCATTAGTGCAACCTTTCCGTACAAGACTCGATAAGATTATTAATAAAAAAAAATGAAACGAACGAAATATTCTCATTTGCCACATGTTTTCACTGATACGTACATCTACACGCGCGCGCGCACACGCACACAGAGGCACGCATACACTCGCACAGTCATTGATAAGCTGTGAAACTTCTTCTTGTATCTTGAAAGATAAGATACCCAAGAAAATCATTATATTTCGTTATATAATCTCTGGGTTCTTTGAAATCTATTAACGTATAGATATTATTACTATTAAATGCTGCTAATGGACACGAGAGATTATATACCTATCATTAATTTTATTACAAGTTAATGATCGAATAATCGTAAGATAAATGGGTCACGGTGTGTTTTAGTTACGGATTTAATATTTAAAATACCTTTCACATATTTTTAGACCATCTTTTTTATACGGCTCGTTCATTTTAAAAATAATTCACATTTTTATTACACCCGTTACAAATTACCAAATTTTTGTTTTTGATATTTTATTAATAGGTTATATATATATCTTTATTAAATGCATGAAAGTTATTCAATTTTCGTGCGCTTGTAATTTGTACATGTTACAAGGTAATTTACCCGTAAATTTAATAGTTTTAGTTACAAGATGAGTATCAACTGGGTCAATAAAGTAACAATATAATCTCTGGAAATCTGTGAAAACGAAGTATTCCATGACCCAAATAAGTTTTAAGCTAAAAATAGGTCTAGCTTCAATAATTTAAGGGCTTTCGGAGGTCGTATATTGAGGTTATCAAAAAAAATTTTTTTCACATTCCTTTTTTCCCGATTCACCTCAATATTGCGAGTGTATACACTTTTTTTAAATCTGACGCGTATTAATAGAAGGGAAATTAAATTTTGTTGAAACACCTCGTATTTAATGTCCAGGAGAATAAGCAATACGATTTCCCTCCTCAAAAAGGTACTCTCCGACACGAGTAAGTTCTTTTTTTTATTTCAATTCGTAGTATAATTTTCATACGATCCAATTAACGTTTTATGGGTTAGCTATATGTATACATATATGTAGATCGGAGAACATAAAAAATTTTGAACGATCGGTCAGGTACTCCCAATTATGGGAAATTGAATATTTATAAAGACGTTAGCCGCAACATTTCCCGGTCGATACATAAATCAAAATCGTCGTATAAATTTCCGTGGAAAAGTGGAAGCTCGAGTCCGAAATAATGAAGCCGCACTCCCGGGCTTGTCACCGACTCTCCGATTCACGTGAATATTTCATTCGACCGCGATTCGATGACCGGTACGGTATACGTTCGATCCCAGAAGCGCTGTCTATTTTCGCTTGCGAACAAAAAAAAGAGCACAATCGACCGTGACGAGGGTTTCCAACGAAAAATTAAAAGCGAAACGCTTCGTGTATTTACGGAGTTGAGGTTTTCAAACCTCGGATTTTCGTTTTCTTTCGTGGTGTAAATGAACAACGATCACAATGCTTCTACCTACGGGGTATTTTTTGTTTAAACACGAGTTTTTTTCCAACACCTGTTATTCCAAATCTATTGATTGTTTTACTTTTGTGAATTGTAATCGATATCGTATTCGATTCGTTCGGATCTATTTAAATTAATTTAGAATTCGTAAATACGCGAAGTCAAAGGGATTTACCCGTGTTTTAGGTGTATATAGAGAAAACTTACGGAGCAACTTTTAATCGTTTAATCAAGGTTTACGGCAATCTATATAATATTTTCTAGTTATTTCTATAATAATTAAATCTAATTTATGTCTGATATATTAAAATCAAGTCGAATATGTTAAAAATATAAAACTGTTTGAAAAAATGAGTAATGTTTCGTATGTTTAGGTGCAACTACTAGTCAATTCGAAAGCAATTATGCAAAGTTGAAAACGAGAAGGAAATTAAGCCAGACATACGGTATGAATCGTGTGTTAAGATTTTAAACGAAGAGATAAGATACTTTAATTAACATAAATTTATGCGTTTTTACAAAGTAATATTTTATATTTTAGCACACTATAAAATGCGAAATAAGCAGTAAGTGCACTTGCATAACTTTAATAATATCCCGTTCCACGCTTAGTTATCATAATTAAGAATCAATGAAAGATCAACTATCACATTTGCTAATATAATTTGATTACGACTATCAAAAAAGCATTCAATGATCAATTCATCAATTTACGAGTTGTCACCATTAATGTATTACTGTACACATTTTGTCATATAATTCCATGTTTTTCTTTACACAGATGGATCTATAAATTGATATTTTTAAGTCAACGAATATTAAATATATCGGAGTACTGACTAACAACAATACAGACAATTGAAAAAAAAAATATATTAACGCGGACGTGCAGAAGAAAATCTGGAAAACTCGATATCGCTGATATTTATGGAGAAAATTCGTTGGAATTTATTCAGCCTCCACAAATTCATACTCAAAGCCCCGCGAAATTTCGAGTAATTTTTGCTTTTATTGCCCGACGGCGGCAGCCTCAACTTTTTAAATATTGACGTTTTCAGCCCCGATGGACACGCGAGGTATTTTCGAAAGTGGCGCCTGGGGAACTAGGCGCACCCACTCGAAACACCGATCGACAGTAAACGCTGAATGTTTCTCCTCCTCCTCTCTCCTCCCCTCCCCCTCCCCCCTCCCTCACCACCTCCTACCACTCCCTTGCAGTCATTCGCATTTTAAATATTTAGCGACCATACTCCCTTTTTATGACGGGTAATTCGTCACCGAATAATTACATAATGTCCGCATATATTTTGTAAATCTTATGCGCTCGGTGAATTAAATAATTACGGAATGAATGTTCTCCATACAGTTTAATCACGATTGACTTGAGAATCTAATTAAACGTGATTGATCATGTTTATCTTTGGAAATTAAATTATTTTAAAAAAACGTAAATAATAATGTGAATTAATGTGCGGAGAACTCGGTTTAATAATTCATCAACAATATATTGTAAAAGTCTCTCTAAACCCGAGGAACTCCTCGCAAAAGTGAAGAAGTTTCGACTTCCTTCGAATGACTTAGATAGTATGTACCACTCCCTGATAATTCGAGTGACGATAACGCTAAAAGTATATTCTTCGAAAAAGAATCTTTAAAGATTTTGGTTTAATTATAATTAGAAAAGAACGGTGGGCGTTTCGGGAGAATCTCGTGCGATGGACCGACCGAGAATCTTGAATTTTCGCGAAGTAAAATTCCAAAGGTCTACAAATTTAGGTTGTCTAATAAGGTTGAAGGATACTCCCAGCACTGTTTCTTCCTGACGACCTACTTCCTTACTTCGATGTGCCCGTAGACACGTATACGTTCACGCGCGTGCTCAAGGTGGTGAAGTTTAAGTATGGTCCCGGCTAAGCTGAAACACCGTGGCGAAGGAGAGGAGAACCTCCTTCCCGAGAATTTGCGTCGGGAGGTTGTGGATGCGAGATAAACGGAATGAGAGAGTTCGAAGTAACTCCGGAAATTAGTGGCGGAGCGAAGAGAGTGAAGGAACTTATCCTATTAATTATTATTGCTTATTGAATATGTTGCATTTATTTTAAATAATTACTCACTACTCGAGATATACGTATAAATTCAATTAAAATACTTGAATTTCGGATCGATTATTTCAATACTCGGATTAATATAATTTTACGGTCTTGGTATATACTGTAATTAAAATATTTCCGGTGTGTCAGTGGAGGATCTCCGCGGTACGAGATTTTATTGTTAAAAATGTTATTATTTAAAAAAAAAAGGTGAGAAACGACGTTTAAAGAATAAGGTCGTAAAATATGTGAGTATACGAGGTGAAGTAGTAATGAGAAACAAATCCGCAAAAGAGCGGAGGAAAAGGTATAAAGTGGCACCGGCAGGAATAAAATATGCTGATCGGGAAAGCGCACGTACGTGGCAGACTAAGCGAATCCGTCGAGAACAAATCGCTTAAGAGGCGGGCCAGCAGATTGAGAGGAAAGAAGATGGAGGGTACAGGAATAAGAATCGAATTCGACGGCTTTTGGTGCAGAGAGGGGGAGGGGTGTGAGGGAGGTAGGGAGGTAGGGAGGTAGGGGAGAACGGATAAAGGTGGATTCGAGCGAAACAAAGGGACGGCAGGATACACGTACTGGGAGTTTGCAGTGTATAATATCTACGCGGTAGAGTGAGTCAATCCACTTATTGTGAGGATACTTCTTTGTATCTCCTATTTGTATTCTGTTCCCTGGTACGGATCGTCTGTTCGGCTTTAACTTGAGCTCATACCAGAATTTGATGGGTATTGCAAAGTGGTTTCACGAGGGTAAGGTAACTATTCGGCTTGCGCGATATTGCGTTACGTACACCTATTTCTCCCTCTCGCTCTACCTCTCTTTGTGTATCAATTCCAGATAAAACAGTTAATCGATTTTCGAATCCAAGTACAAATTACTTTTCGCATCTTACATTTCGGGAAGTAAATGCTTTATTTCGTTCTTTAATGCAACTATAATTTAAATACAAATTATGTAAATATATTACTTATATATGATTATAGGTATTGGCACAGAGAGCAATTTAAAACGTTTAAATCCATCCGAATAGATTATTCTTCTTTTACTCACGTAAGTCTGCACGGAATTAGTCGCAAGTGTATAAATACGTTGACACGTATACGCAGACACGAGGAGATTTGTATACAACCGAGGCACGGAATTAAAATGTGTGTGTGTGTGGGTGTGGGCGCGGGTGCGCGAGGTTGGGTCTCTTAAAGCGGGTGACGATAAAAAGTAATGAAAGTAATATAAAGCCCCGTAGGGAGGATAAAGGGTAAAGTAAAGGATAAAAGGTAGAAGGCGAGGTGGGTTCTTTTGAAGAAAACGTCACCTCGAGGGCTTGACCGAGGAAACTCGCTTTGCTCTCTCTTTTTTTTTTCTTCACTCGTCCGCGTTTGCGCGCGTGCGTCTAGCGAACGTCCCTTCCCCGGCTTTCTTTTTTTCTTTAGGCTCTGTGTAATAAACGCTTTTTGCACTGTCAAAGAAATCACGAACGTTTTGCTACACAAATTTTTTCGCTTTGATGTCATTGACGTTCGCGCTCTACGAATTTCGTCAAGCTCAAAGGGAAGATTTAATTTTCCTTTTTTTTTTCCTGGATTAAAAACGAATGTGAGATTAGGATTAGTTTCGCAATAATAAGTTAGTTTTTAATACATCTTTTCACTCCACAGCTCGAAATTAGACTTTTCTATTTCTCTACTTTTTGCATTACCGTACGTGTGCATATATGTAATTTGACGAATTAAAAATATATAAATTAATTTGTTTCGGAGTATTTTTTGACTGTATTTCGAGATAAATAAGAAGCTATATATGTAATCCGGTTTATCAGAATTTGGATATACAGGGAATCATCAATTTGAGTTGCAATTCAATCGTCTCAAATTCAAACTCCTCTGGCGAGTCTCTGAGAAGCATTAATTTCGGTCGAACGATCCTGTCTAACTCTATTGTAGCGATATAGATCCATCGAGATCGTTCGTCATCGGTATTTGTTTGCGATAGGGTATTTCGAATCATACTTATCGTACATCCAAAGACGAAGTGCATTTTCGATACATTCGATTGTTTGAGGATTCGATTAACTTAAGTTGTACGATTCAGTAATACAATACAAGTGTCCGTGGACACTTTTTTCCTATCGCGGAGAGACAGAAGCATTGTAAATAACAATGACCACTCCCAATGCATACACTGAAAAAAAATTTATTATATTTAGTTGTAATGACATTTTTGATTTATGTGTATATGTATTTAGTTGATTCAAGTATAATTTATTTGAAATAACTAAACATATAGTTACTCGAAACAAATGATTTATTAGAAACGAATAAAATTAGTTTATTTGTAATTATTATATGACGCTTAATAAATATTTAGTAGAAACAACTAAATATACACTTGTTCACAACAAGAAATTTATTTGGAATAAATAAATTGATTTATTTGTAATTGTTATTCATAATTATAATACCAAACATTTTCATTTGGTTGAGTCAACTAAATATACCACTGGGAGAATACAAGTAAATAATTTAGTTGGATCAAATAAATTTTATTTGATTTCACTAAATTTTTTTTCAGTGTAGTACGACGGTGGTGTCATCGAATTAAGGATATGCGCGTGCAAAAAATATATAATACCGTAGTTGCTGAAAGATTTACGTTGTTATTAGAGAATCGAAAATAAAAATGACCTTCGTTCACTGAAGAAATCGTAATGCACGAGCTAAAAAAGTATTGGAATAAACAAGGCCGAGTGGTACGTTGACCCGTGAAAATGGAAGATAAGCACCTCGAGGTAATAATGCAAGTGAGAGGGTTGTAAAGTCATTGATAATTTCACCAGCGCTAATGTAAATGGGGGAGGGGGAGAGTGGGGCTTATATTATACCCGCGGCCGACGCGCTCCAGAGAATAGATGGATTTCACCTCGCTGGCAATTTGCAAAGTCGTACTTTTAGCTACGCGTCCGTCATAATGAGAAAGATAGAGGGAGCTCAACGTTACGTTACGGCTCGATTGTTTCGGTAATGTTACGACGAGAAATCCCGACTCTGGGGAAGCTTTTACTTCTCGCTAATAACCATCGTAATATTTATTTCGGATTATTCGGAACAACGAACGAAAAAATACTTAGCTCCCGCGTTTATATTTTGGATGAACGTGCGGCAAAATTCTTTTAACGAGGTGGTCGACCCCAAATTAACAGAAAAACACGTTAGAAGTATTGGTACGTGTAAGAATCTGAATATAATTCAAAGGGTATTAATCGTATTGCAGCACTTGAAAAAGAACGTAATTTATTTTATTAAAATTGATTAAACGTATATCCTCCTTTATGTATAAAAAAATTGCCTAACGTTTAACTTTTGATTCGACATCAGGATTATAAAAAATTTTTATAAAATTATAAAAGTATCATTATAAAAATATGAATTAACTAGCTCGAGCACAAATAATAGAGTAAACGTACCTAATGAAATAATATATATATGTGTGTAGAAAAATGACGATAAAATAAAAGTGCGGATATAGAGGCATTCTATTTAAAACATTCGTCCTGCTTTCATTAGCTCGCTTATCAAATGGCGCTCGTGAAATTTAACAGAGAGAAGTACAAACGACTCAACCGAAAAATTTCGTATATACCGAGAGAGGGAGAGAGAGAGAGTGAGAGGGGGGGGGGGGAAGAGAAAAAGAAAAGGGCGGCTCGCACACGGTGGACTTTTTAAGAGCTCGCATATATACACATCCGAGCGAGTCGCGGAGTAACCCGAGCACTCTCTTTTTTCCGTTTTGCCCTTTTCCTCTTCTTCCTTCACTTTTTTTCCTCTATCCTAGTCCCCCTTTTTCCTACCTCTCTATGTCACGGGGGATATAAGCGACACTATGTATAGGAAGAGTAAGAGTCGGTGTGCAGTCGCGATGACAGACGAAAAACGACGAATCGCGTAAAAAAATACCTGGAAGGGGCGGCGAGGCTGTTATACCGAAAATGCAAAGTACCCTTGCAAATTTAACCTCCTCATGGTTATCTTTCTTTCTTTCTTTTTTTTGAACAAATTGCAAAGAGATGACAATACCAAAACATGTATATGCATGAGTGAAAATTTCAACAGTCAACGTGCGTTAAACGTACTCTAAAAAATGTTACTACTCGTCTCGGAAAATTATCTCTTATTTATACGTATTTATATCCACAAAAACATATAGTCCACTTGTAAAAAGATTAATGAATTTTAGGGTTCCATATATACTTATTACAGTAAATTAGCATACTTCTCTAAAATATGTCAACAAATATAAAAGGGCTATGTAATAATACGGTAGAGAAAATTGACATATTTATAAAATTATGGGGTTATATTTCATTTGAGCGGAGCAGCGTCTCATACGTGTATTTCAGAAATTCCTCTGTTGCATACCAAAAACTTCTTCCTCTCTCTCTCTCTCTCTCTCTGTCTCCAATAAACGCGCGTCACGCGATAATTATCGTCACAGCGGCGCAACTCTAGGACGTCTAATGAATTTACAGCCACCGCCGAGTAGTGTATGTATATACATATATATATATATATATTTATGGATATACTCGTACATGGACCCGAGTGCAAGCTCTCGAAAATCGATAATCTCATTATACATTTCAAGGGTTCAATCACAACAACCGATTTAGATTTATCTGTACAGAACCTTATTTTTCAAAATTTCCTCGATTATCTTGACAAATATTAGTATATCTTAAATCCAATATTGATATTCAACAGTAGAAAATTAAAAAATGTATTATACGAATAATTGAGGTTGATTGAGAATTTTCAATGACGTTTAATACGATATGAATGTGATATAAATGTGAATAACATTACGACGGTTTTAATAAATGAGATTATATTTTTACACGGATTAGAATTTTCTGGAAAGTGAGAGAGAACGGAGGAAAGGCTTGTCGTTGCAGATGCTGCTGCTACCCGATCAATTTAGATCGGTAATATCCATGGAGTTTGACAGTAGCCTACCTCGCGTACGTCGCCAAACGATTGATTGCGAGAATACTTATCCATAAGTGATTAATGTCCTTGATACGATTTTTATGAGCTTTCCCTTATCGATATATATGTATATATACATCCACACAAGTACTCGCACGGCCTACTATAGTACGGATCTTAGTTAACTTTATTAGACAATTAAACGGTCGTAATTACATTTAATCTTGATAAATTTTTCGTGGTTAACTTTAAAGAGAATAGATTATAATTTTATAGATGTTAAATCAGAAAGAATAATTTTGTTCTACGAAGGGACGGTAAATCATTTTAAAATTCTTCGCCCGAAGGGAATTTCCTTTTTAATAATCATCAGTTTGCATAATTCACCACGCGGTATAAAAGTTACATCAAATATATACCAGAAGCGTAATGTACGATTTTATGAAAAGAAAAAAAAATAGAATTTTAAACAAACGTTTCCACCCACCGTCGGTTTCGTTTAATTTCAGTTAACCATTGTACTACGTGTACAGAGTTACTTCTCCGAGTCGACTAACTTATGATACGTAAAAATTAAATCTATAACCGAGCCTTATTTGACCAGTGTTTTTACGAGTGTGTGGTGTATATATATAATACATAAATATATAAGGGGACACGAGAAAGAAAGAATATGTGTGCAGTTGAATCCATACAGAGCAATTAATCCCTGGTTGAAATACAAATTCAACGAATCCGAGAGCGCAGTTTTCCGCGCCGTTTGTTCCCTGCCGTGGAAAATACCGGAGGATTCATCAAGAAACAATGTGAGAAACGGAGGCGTTTAACGACTCTCGGCTAGTTGCATATTCATGCGGTCTGCGCCTTTCCTCGATCCCATCGACCTTTTTTTTAGGCTCATTCCACTAACGTTAAAAGTGCCAACTTTCTATGATTCACCCAAGAATTTCTGAATTGAACAACCACCTGCTTTAAATCTCGCTTTTGCCCGGCCGAACTGCACGTACCTTATTCTTCTTTTTTTTTTCACTCTACATTAATATATTACTTGAACTATTTGTTTTTTATTACTTTTTTTTCTATATAATAAGTATCTCAAAATGTTATGCATCGGTGAATAATAATTAATTAATAACAATCGAATAATAAAAGTCAAGTTCAGAAAAGCTTATATTATTTCTCTAATTGTGAATGAAATAAAGAAAAGTAAAAAAATATAGAGATAGAGAAAGAGCGATTCGAGTGCACTGGACTCGTGGTAATTTAGCAGCTCTATATCGTAATCTTTTTCCTTTTCCTGGGCGCTTCTACTCTTTTTTTCACCCTTTTTTTTGTTAAGACGGGAAAAGAATTAAGCCCTCGGACGCTTGAAACATGAGGGTAGATAGGACGGGTCGCGTGCTTCGACGCATATACACACGAAATCGCGAATTCTTCCCCTTTCTTGGTACCTTCTCTGGTTTCGTCCACTTACTCTCGTGCTTTACTTTTCTCCTTATTTTCTCGAGTGTCCAGCATCGCGTTTCGTACTTCTTTTATTTTTCGCCCTATCTCCTTTTTTTCCTTATTATCTGATTAAAGCTGCCTTTGTTTCTCTTGGGTATTATTTTTCTCTTAGATAAATTTAGAATTTTATTTTTAATGCTGACTTTTTTCGTGCGCGATCGATATAAAGCTGGTATAAAGGATAGTAATTTTTGATATTTTTTTGTAAATGCCGGGATTAGAAAATTTTTGATAGTTCGTGTTTAGACATCTAGGTACGTTGGAATTGGAGGAAAAAAAAGTGAACGTTCGTTGGGAATCGGCACAAGTTGGTAGAAAAATTTCTCCCCTTCAATCCAGTAGGATTTATCGCGTCGGTTGACACCGGCGGGCGAATTTCAGGGGCGCGGTTAATCCATATCTCGCGCTTACCGTCGATGCAAAAAGGTTTCATTAGCTTTTTCTTACCGGTAGGATAGAACTCGACTGATCCTCCTCGAGAAAGGGGGATGTGGGCAATGTCTTGCGCCGCCTTCGCTCGTTAATCTTTCGTGTTTCGTGAGAACCAGAGAGAAGTACAAGAGTACGGAGATAAATAGAGCTTTTGCTCCCTCCGAAACTAAATGCGATTTCGGATCTCTCTCCTATGTCTTATACTCATTGTTTTTTTTATTAATTATTCATTTATTTTGGTATATTAGAATATTTTAAATTTAGTTATATAATAGTTAAACAACGATTAATAAGTAATCGATAATGTATGTAGTTTTAATTCGTTAAAACTTAAATATTTTCTTAATTTTTTATAATTCGATACTTTTCGACTGGCCAGGTAGAAAGATTGTAAAACGTCTACATATAAGTTAAGAAAATCTTTGAAAAAATCGCACATTCATATCGTTGTCAACGTAGCTTTTAACTTTCGTGATTTACGTTTACATTTCGAGGATTCGAAACTTTGTAGTTTCGATCTGCGATACGTGATCTTCGAAATGTTTGAAGTTTCGATGGTTTATTTCTAATAGTTTGAAAAGTTGGAAGCGTTAATGTAGTAAATAATAATAAGTTACGAATAAGTATAAAGATTAATGTAAATTAAGTTTAAAGGGAAATGTACCATCGATATTGAAGATGTAGTCCGTAATGAAAGAAAATGACAGATGACTCACCGAACGATTGACCGGTTAGAAATCAGTGTTCGGGAACCGATAGGATCGTCATTCATCAGCCTCTCCTGTCCCTCCTCGGCGAACCTCATGAAAATTCAAAAGCCAAGCCGAGCACAGCTTTAAAGGGGTACAGGCAGATGCGTTTAGATAATTGATGCTTTATTTGTATCTTGCATTTCGGGCGAGCAAGTGGGGGAGAATAGAGGAGGACGCAATTGCACTAAACGCGCCGGCAAGTCGAGTGCCTGGCCCGTTAATCAGGCGTTCCGCGAGCCACGAATGCCGAATTATCAGGGAATGGCCAGTGCCTCTCATTAAATTGAATTTACATATAAATTCGAATTATTCGCCGGATGCCGTAATTGGGCGACATAATCGCACCTATCGGCCGGTTCGCTGCTTTTCAATCTGACAATGCGTACGGCAATTCGTACTTCGTAGCTCTACGTAATGATCGAGATCCCGGAACACGGGTAAATGATCAATCTATATCTCTTTTCAGGAAGTCACCGGCCAATACTATTCAATTCAACTCGTTTCTTTATTTACTCGAGTCAAGTACTACAACACAAATTCGTTTCGCACGCGTAAAAATCATGTGTCATCGCTGTACCTAATCGATTTGAAAAATTCGATCAGATACAAGTATAGATAAAGCGGTTTTACACAAACATTTACAAACACTCGAATATAACGTGGATCGCTTATCGTGAATTTTTAACAAAACGCGACACCGCATTCGTTTTTCTCGCAAATAACGTATACGAGAAAGCAAATAATAAGGAATCACCGTGTTTGTGACTCGCGTGCCAAGATCGAGCCAAAATCGAAGCAGAAACGTACAACAGTGTTGGGAAGAGAGAGAGAGAGAGAGAGAGAGAGAAAGAGAGAGGAAAAAAAGAAAAACGAAAAAAAAGACAAGCGGCAGTACACCGTGGGTGTGATGGATTGTCCTCTACGTGTACATATTTCACACTACACTCATCACCATTTTTGCCTTCGAGCCGACAACTTTTCGCACCGTCATAACTCTCTCTCTCTCTCCCTTCCTCTCACTCAGTTTCTACGCACCGGTTGGTACAGCAGTCCTCTAATACTTATAGTTGCTGAATTGGCTTTGTCGTAGAACCTTCGTGCGAGGAAACTTAGATTTGCAAATTTATATAGTAGTGTATAATATAATACTGACGGTAACGTTAAGAGTGCAGTTTATAAAGAGGAAACACGGTAACCGGTGTCTACAGTATTGTAATGAAATTGTAATACTAAACTAACATATAACCCAACGAAAAGTGAAACTTTACAATTTGTTTGATTGTACTGCGGTTACCTCGCCTTCAAAGTATCCGAGAGCACGTAGTATACAAATCAGTTATACCGAGGTTGTAACGTGAAAGCGTAGAAAATGGGATTGAATTTAATGCTCCAGTTTTATGATTCTGCAGTGCGCTCGCGCGCGTTACAATAATTTATACACACAATTGGGAGCTGAGAGAAACGAGAAAAGAGAAGTCGGAAAAAAAGTTTGTTAGGCAAATGTAACAAATTAGACGAGATCGCTGGAGGCTCATCCATTAGATTAGCATCCCACGCGTTCACAGTGCAGTATCGCACCGTACACACACTCTCCCTCTCTCGTCCTTTTCAAATCCACTTTTACTTCCGATCCTCTGCGACTTCCAGCACTCCCTCCCCCTCCACCCCTTCTTTTCCATTTCCTCCGCGTCGGCGAGCTGTATTTCAAAGTCGAACGGCGGAAAGGCGAAACGTCGGGAGGGGGGCAGTATGATGGATTCTCAGCGTAGAGCTGTACACTCGAGCGCATCTCTCGCGCAAATCCATTTTGGTATTGGATTTCTTCGTAGACGTCCTCGCGCCTTTCGCCGCGTCATTGATGGATCGGACGCGTAAAAAGCCTCGAGGCGGTGCGAATGCTTCGATTGTTTGTTTTCACCTACCTTTCACCCCCCCACCCCTCTACCCTTTACCCACTCTCGGCGTGTCGGTGTAAAGATTGTTGGTTTATCGCGCTTACACCGCCGAATAATTTTCACTCCTCCCTGAGATTTATTACATATTTTTCTTTCGAGAATTTTATGTATGCAAAAATCCAATATTGGAAATTGATTGGTTAAATAATTGGACTTTTAAATGAAATGCAGAAACTGCATGACTGTTTAAAATTGAATGGATTAAATTTTTTATTGTATTTTTAGTTAGAATATTTTCCTCCTCTCTACTTCTCTCGCTCTCTCTTCCTCTCGTTATTTTAAAAGCAATCGATTGATTAAACTATGAAAAATGCCAATACTAAAATTAAAATTGTTATTTATTTGAGAATGCACATCCTTTATTTTTTATCCGATCGGTATGCTGCTCCCCTTCGAATAAAATATCGCACGTTCGTAAATAATACGTACGATTAAACGATTGAGGTGCATTTGGTTGTGAACACAATGATTAACATTTACACGCTTAAGTATTAAAAAAAAAAAAGTATTGAAATATCGTAAAGTGCCGTTCGAAATGTTAATATTCGTGCGCAACGTGTGTAATAGTTTTATGCCCCGCTATGGAGTTTCGAAAGGGTGCATTTAGGTATAGAGGAGGCTCGTCAAAGTGCACGTTCTACCTTGTACTTATAGCCAAGATGATTCTTGACACGCAAATCTCTTGCATGCAATTAGGGCTTGTTCGCGTCTCTTCGAACCGTTCGAAATTACAATAATACATCTTCATTGGCTAACCGTCGTACAAACTCGCTCCATTACAAAGTCGTATATCCATCTTCGGTTTATCAACTATTAAATGCTAATTTTATTATTGGTTTTTTTTTGTTCCTTCGCCGTACGTTTGATGAATTTATACGCGCGCGGTACGAACGATAATATATATACTTGGATTATCATATACATACGTATACCGTATTTTAATTATATCGTTCTTTGTTCTTGAAATCTTATAACGTGAACGTTAACGATAAAAGCGTCTTGGTAAAAAAGTATATGTACCGAGGTTGCATCCACATCCACGAGGGGAATTCACAGGTATATCCAGAGACGAGCGTACAAGCAAACACCCGCACACACGTTCGGACTCTGGTTAATTACTCACCCCAGGCTAGGTACATCCAACCGAAGGAGAGAGGGAACGAGAGAGAGAGAGAGAGAGAGAACGAACTAAAGCCCGGGCTGATGGATCACCCGAGCCGCCGCCACCCACAGAATAGCCAACAATGGCTTTTTGTTTCTTTTTATCGTGGATATATATATATACATATATACGTGTGGGTGTGTGCATTCGTCGCTGGTTCGATTCGCTCCCTTGTCCTTCGTCGATGCCCGGCCTTGCACAACCGCTTCCATTGCTTCCCTTGCTCCTGGGGGTTCTTCACCCACCCTCCTCCTCCACCCAGATCCCCGTCCACTCTGACCGTCGGATCGCCTTCAAAGTATCCGAGAGCACGTAGTATACAAATCAGTTATACCGAGGTTGTAACGTGAAAGCGTAGAAAATGGGATTGAATTTAATGCTCCAGTTTTATGATTCTGCAGTGCGCTCGCGCGCGTTACAATAATTTATACACACAATTGGGAGCTGAGAGAAACGAGAAAAGAGAAGTCGGAAAAAAAGTTTGTTAGGCAAATGTAACAAATTAGACGAGATCGCTGGAGGCTCATCCATTAGATTAGCATCCCACGCGCTCGCAGTGCAGTATCGCACCGTACACACACTCTCCCTCTCTCGTCCTTTTCAAATCCACTTTTACTTCCGATCCTCTGCGACTTCCAGCACTCCCTCCCCTCTCCCACCCCCCCCCCCCTTCTTTTCCATTTCCTCCGCGTCGGCGAGCTGTATTTCAAAGTCGAACGGCGGAAAGGCGAAACGTCGGGAGGGGGGGCAGTATGATGGATTCTCAGCGTAGAGCTGTACACTCGAGCGCATCTCTCGCGCAAATCCATTTTGGTATTGGATTTCTTCGTAGACGTCCTCGCGCCTTTCGCCGCGTCATTGATGGATCGGACGCGTAAAAAGCCTCGAGGCGGTGCGAATGCTTCGATTGTTTGTTTTCACCTACCTTTCACCCCCCCACCCCTCTATCCTTTACCCACTCTCGGCGTGTCGGTGTAAAGATTGTTGGTTTATCGCGCTTACACCGCCGAATAATTTTCACTCCTCCCTGAGATTTATTACATATTTTTCTTTCGAGAATTTTATGTATGCAAAAATCCAATATTGGAAATTGATTGGTTAAATAATTGGACTTTTAAATGAAATGCAGAAACTGCATGACTGTTTAAAATTGAATGGATTAAATTTTTTATTGTATTTTTAGTTTGAATATTTTCCTCCTCTCTCTCTCTCTCTCTTCCTCTCGTTATTTTAAAAGCAATCGATTGATTAAACTATGAAAAATGCCAATACTAAAATTAAAATTGTTATTTATTTGAGAATGCACATCCTTTATTTTTTTATCCGATCGGTATGCTGCTCCCCTTCGAATAAAATATCGCACGTTCGTAAATAATACGTACGATTAAACGATTGAGGTGCATTTGGTTGTGAACACAATGATTAACATTTACACGCTTAAGTATTAAAAAAAAAAGTATTGAAATATCGTAAAGTGCCGTTCGAAATGTTAATATTCGTGCGCAACGTGTGTAATAGTTTTATGCCCCGCTATGGAGTTTCGAAAGGGTGCATTTAGGTATAGAGGAGGCTCGTCAAAGTGCACGTTCTACCTTGTACTTATAGCCAAGATGATTCTTGACACGCAAATCTCTTGCATGCAATTAGGGCTTGTTCGCGTCTCTTCGAACCGTTCGAAATTACAATAATACATCTTCATTGGCTAACCGTCGTACAAACTCGCTCCATTACAAAGTCGTATATCCATCTTCGGTTTATCAACTATTAAATGCTAATTTTCTTATTGGTTTTTTTTTTTGTTCCTTCGCCGTACGTTTGATGAATTTATACGCGCGCGGTACGAACGATAATATATATACTTGGATTATCATATACATACGTATACCGTATTTTAATTATATCGTTCTTTGTTCTTGAAATCTTATAACGTGAACGTTAACGATAAAAGCGTCTTGGTAAAAAAGTATATGTACCGAGGTTGCATCCACATACGAGGGGAATTCACAGGTATATCCAGAGACGAGCGTACAAGCAAACACCCGCACACACGTTCGGACTCTGGTTAATTACTCACCCCAGGCTAGGTACATCCAACCGAAGGAGAGAGGGAACGAGAGAGAGAGAGAACGAACTAAAGCCCGGGCTGATGGATCACCCGAGCCGCCGCCACCCACAGAATAGCCAACAATGGCTTTTTGTTTCTTTTTATCGTGGATATATATATATACATATATACGTGTGGGTGTGTGCATTCGTCGCTGGTTCGATTCGCTCCCTTGTCCTTCGTCGATGCCCGGCCTTGCACAACCGCTTCCATTGCTTCCCTTGCTCCTGGGGGTTCTTCACCCACCCTCCTCCTCCACCCAGATCCCCGTCCACTCTGACCGTCGGATCGAAACCGAGCCGGAACACGCAATGACCGATTACACTGAACCTCCATTGTTCCTCGGCGGCTTCTTTTATTTCCTATATACGCTCTCGGTGCTTGTTCGTTTTTCCTTTTTGCGCTGGTGGCTACTTGCGATTAGAACATGTAAACTCGGATGACGATCCTTTTTATTCCATCGCGTATGTCTCTTCTCCTTTCACAATCGTTCAATTATTTCACGAAAGTACATTAAAAAATACGTTCAATTAATTATATTTAAGACAAGTTTGCGTTTTCTAAATAAAAATGACACGACATGACGATTACTGACCTGATTCTCATTTTAAGCAAATATGGCGTACGAGCTATCGCGAATTGACGATTTCGTGGAGAAAAAAATTACGCTCCACTGATTGCGATTCATGTGGGCTACACGTCACGTTCTGCGATAGCAACGAAGAATTTTGCCAGACAGTAAATCGATCTTGCAAATGTTTGAATTTCCCCGTACAGTCATTGTAATACTGATTCTAGATCTTACGAATATGCTTGTAAGAAAACAGTGTTTAGAACAGATTATGGAAAATCAACGAGTAGTCAATATTTGTACGAGTCACAATATGCACACCTTATGTTTTAGACAATGTCGATATCATTTCGGTTTACAATCGACTCACTTGTACTCTACACATTTTTTTTAACTTTAATATCGTGATATACATATATTTACTTTTACAGAGTTATGAATTTTAAATATCAAAATTAATATTATCAGTTTTTATTTTAAACAAGAAATGGATATATATTTCTAGCCGGAATCTCGATAATTATCTGTCATCTTCGTTATACAAAAGATATTAATTCGGTTTTATTTTGATACAAATAACGAGTTGCTCAAAATTATTATAATGACATTTTTATAAATAATTACTAGTAATTAATAAAATATGATCTTTTATTACTTTTAACTATTTATGTTTTTTTTCAATAGTTGTCACTCACAGCTCTCTGTTCTAACTTACTGTAAGTAAATCGATAACGAAATATAAAACAATTAACTTGATCTTTCTGAAAACTCTAGTTTTTCGTTCAGATCAGGTATATTATAGATTCAAAAAGAAACTCAAAAATTACAAAATGGTAAGAGGATTTTTTATTCATGAAGTTGTTGGAGAGGGTGTTATTGAATTATTATTATGAATAGGGATATTGAAATATATATTTGGGATAATTTGCCAATGATTCTAAAAGATTCGACACTTATTTATAACAATAATGTTTAATAGTCCTGAGAAATTAGACTTGAAAACAAAGTTGTATGAAATAAAATTGTGAGTTTTCTACTGAGGAGTCCAAGCTGGAGAGCGAGAAGGAAACGACTATAATTTATTAAAACAAGATACGAGACACTTTTTCAATCATGCTGAACAAAGAGCACAACAAGCCTTCTCTACTACAAAATTAAACTTCATAGAAAAATATATATATGGGTGGTTCTCTGTGACATCGAAGATGAAAAAAATAAATATTGCTATAACTGTGGGAATATGTTTTAGAGGTATCCAGTAGTTCTCCTGAATTTTTTCAGATTTTTTCTGGGCCATTATTTTAAGTTACAGAGAGTCAAAGTTGACATTTTAGCACTTTTTTGCATTATATGCCCATTTTCATGAATTTTTAGCTCACAGGGGATGCATTTTACACTAAAAACATAAGTATGACTTTTTTTGTAAAATTTTCCGAACTTTTCATTAAAAATACTTTTAAAGACATAAATGTATGCTGTCACACTCTTGTAAGCCATTTAAACCTTAAATAGTGAAAATCAGCAATTCTGCTCCGGACTCTGGAAACCTAATGCTGTCTAAAAGATGTCTTTTTATAGTCAGAAACTGCCTAAAAATTTCCAGAGTGGGTCTAAATCATTAAGATCACTTATAGTCAAAATATTCGGGAAAAGTGCCCGAAATATTAATATAAATGTATAATTGTTGCCTTATAACGATGAATCTATTAGCATGATCATTGCAAAAAAATTTGTGCACTTTCCTTGGAGTTGTAGAAAAGTATCTCCACTTGTTTCAGTATCCATCTAATCTCCTGTAAGTTGCTAAAAATACAAATATTATTATACAAATGTAAAAAATTATTTTTTAAACATTTATAATGCTGGATTTTTAGTTTTACATCCCTTACAAGAATTATAATACTAATCTGAAGGATTACTATAAAAGTATCAACATTATTATTATTATTATTCAGCAATACATTGTATGAATTTCACAAACTTGTCACTGTCACGTTATCATATTACTCATTATAATTATAGATCCGATTTATTTATATATTTTTTGTATTAAATACGTATATTCAGTTATTGTAATAATGATGTTTATAGATTTATAGTAATCCTTCAAATTAGTATTGTAATTCTTGAAAGGGATGTATAACTAAAAATCCAGCATTATAAATGTTTAAAAAATAATTTTTTACATTTGTATAATAATATTTGTATTTTTAGCAACTTACAGGAGATTAGATGGATACTGAAACAAGTGGAGATACTTTTCTACTAACTCCAAGGAAAAGTGCACAAATTTTTTTGCAATGATCATGGTCATAGATTCATCGTTATAAGACAACAAATATACATTTCTATTAATATTTCGGGCACTTTTCCCGGATATTTTGACCATAAGTGATCTTAATGATTTAGACCCACTCAGGAAATTTTTAGGCAGTTTCTGATTATAAAAAGACATCTTTTAGACAGTATTAGGTTACCAGAGTCCGGAGCAGAATTGCTGATTTTCACTATTTAAGGTTTAAATGGCTTACAAGAGTGTGACAGCATACATTTATGTCTTTAAAAGTATTTTTAATGAAAAGTTCGGAAAATTGTACAAAAAAAGTCATAGTTATGTTTTTAGTGAAAAATGCATCCCCTGGGAGCTAAAAATTCATGAAAATGGGCATATAATGCAAAAAAGTGCTAAAATGTCAACTTTGACTCTCTGTAACTTAAAATAATGGCCCAGAAAAAATCTGAAAAAATTCAGGAGAACTACTGGATACCTCTAAAACATATTCCCACAGTTATAGTAATATTTATTTTTTTCATCTTCGATGCCACAGAGAACCACCCATATATATATATCTGATGAAAATTTAAAAATAAACAATATACTAAAAAATGGTACATTTATTTTGAGTTATACTTATATCAATCACCAAAAAATACAAATTTCGTTATTATACTTTAATATGTCCTATTTTTAAGCTTGTACATCTTAAAACGTGTGGATCCTACATGAAAAATAATATATACTTTTTATGTATCGGAAATTACTTGAAGATTGCAGTGGTATTTCAATTAAAATAATTAACTGAATTCGAAATGTACATTTACTGATCTTAATCCAATAAAAAAATGATATATTTAGATTTTTAATATTATTCGGGATGATGCAGATGAACGAGATAATTCTAGACTAGAAGAATCTAGTATTATGTCTAGAGGGTAGAGTAAGAAAGACGGAGAAGGAGATTCGGTACAAGAACGAGTGGGATCGATTAATCTTAAGCGCGAGGTACGCTCTCACCCGGAGGTGTCGGGATGGGGTGAACCCGCAGAACAAGCTGGGGAGACTCGCGGTCAACGGCGATGCGTTCCTCGTATCGACCCCGATGACCATCTGTACCCTCGCATCCGCGTCACGCTCGTGCACTCGGGCTGCTCGGCAGGTTCTACTTACGATAACACTCGCTCGAGCCGGTGCAATCAATCGATTAAATATAGAAAATGTACGTAAACATTTCCTCGAGGATTGCGATGAATCGCAGAGGTAAAATAAAAATAGTTTGGGGAATGCCAAGTTGTTAAAAAAGCACGGATGTAAGTTGATATACGGAGAGTTATGGAAACATAGTCGTAAAATAGGAGCATTAGGATGTAATAGCGTCGACCAATCTAGATTGGCAAGGGTACCCGATCATTAGGTGGGCTTACCGAGGCAAAAAGAATCCGTCGCATGACAAATGTACCTCATTACTGCACTTATCGTCCTCGAGACCTCACTCGAAAGCAATCAGTCATGAGGGGCGCGACAGCCCCTATAAATTCCCGTCTACCCTACAGAAAGCCTCGATCCACGATCCTCCCTTGACGGCGTCGTCTCGAATTTTGACCAACGGGGAGTCGGATTAATCGGTCGGACATTAATCCGCGGTATCGATATGCCGCAAATTATCTCTCGAGTCGATTCTCGCGCAAACTCTCCCTTTGCGTGCCAATTGAATTGGGCTCCGCGCGCACCCTTTTCTGGAGTACACCCAAGGTGCGCAGTTGGTAGGTGTGCTTATTATAATGGGCGCCTCGCCGAAATTTGCATAATGGACACATGTGCGCGAAAGCTCCCCGTCTCTCGCCTCTCGGTTCCGGCGACGTCTTAGTTGTACAGAGGTAGCCCGCAAAGTTATTCCCATTGTGTCTCTAGGCCCTCGAGGAACTTGCCAGAGGGATGTAACTAGCACTCGAGAGGATGCGCGCACCGATTTGCCTTGATGAATTCGGAGGCGGCGTCCTCGGAATATCACTCCCGCGAATTCTCGAGTGGAGGGAAACTTGGTTGGTGCGCGAGGCGTGAGACGATTCGTCATTCTCGAATTCCTAACTCAGAGGTGGATGAGACGAGTACGCGCCGTTGCTTAGGTGACGCATCCAGAGATCCTCTTGCAATTACAGAGGATCTTACGCCCTTACACCTTTTAATAATATAACCTCTCTTTTTTTTCGCATTTCATTATTTCACTCCATACCTCCTATGTTAGTACACGTTATTATTTTACTACTACTTGTGTACTACTATTTCATCTGACTCCGCTCGCGTGTCACATTTCCGTAAATCACAACTTTGTGCAAGTAAGATTTAGACAATGATTTTCGATAATTAACCGTTACTTTGACGGCCAAAGTTGCACCTCTGTCATAGGCTGCAGCTCAAGCGCGCGCTTTAGACTAGGAGAACGACCCAACGTGTTTATTGATCTGTAAGCCTCGCGTACGAAATATCGGAATCTAAATCAATAACTTCTACATATGAATTTGTACTTTTGAGTGTTTATATAACTTGTAATACACCAAATTCATTGTTCTTTTTATTACGAGAGATCCGAATTTCATTTGTAATATCGTTGTAAGGTTATTATATTAATACATTGTTAATTGTAAAATATTTACTTAATTTACCGTACGTTAATTATTCTTCGATTAATTAATTTTATTGTACCTTTGTAAATATAAATTGTGGTATATATTAATATATTTAGATCATATTTTTTTATATATTAAAGTAAAGAAAAAGTATACACGCGTTCGACAATAAAATAAAAACAATTTACAATATTTGAAACAGTAATGAAATTAAAACAACAATAACACCTGAAATTAAACTATCAATCACAAGTGAAGTAGAGATAATATAAATTAGTAAAATTGACTATGGGAGAGATACTTCTCTCTATAATCTCCACGAAAAAGTATTCGATCGCGGAGAAAGAATGGAAAAAAGTAACCGCCACGGGTGTTGTGCCGCGTATTCTTCGATCGTCTTTAACTTTGCTTTTTCACTCTCAACCCTTTTTCTCTCCTTCGTGTGTCCATGCATATGTATATACACGTAGATGGATACCTTCAGGCTAGGCTCACGCGACACTACTATACGTTTGCTTTAAAACCAACGCCTCGGTATGGTATATCTAATATCTAAACCATTTTAAGATACATTTTATACAAAATTTTTCAATTCCTATAAAAATTTATATTCTATTTAATATTTTATCACGTATTTCCTACATGAATTATTTAAATATGGAGAGTGCAGATCAAAGGAATTTAAATTAAATAATACCTGATCGGTACTTTCGAAATAATCAATATATCGTCTACGAAAATGATAAATCCGTGTAATTAAAGGATGAATGCATAATTAAATAATGTGTATACTTTACCTTTTTTTTCAATACTCATGTATGCTATTGAACGAAGTAATAACGTTTGGAGAAAAAGAATTTAAATAATAAAATTATTCTTCGGTAGAGGATTGCATAATATAATTATAAATTAGGTCGAGGAGTTCTCACCGATAATATAATGACGAATTCTATGAATTTTAGGTCAACGTGTACATTTCTACTTGCCAGACGTATTTCTACTTCCAATTAAATGTAGTTGCATATTTTAAATTCTACCTAGATCATTCTATCCGATATTACGAAATTGGTAAACTTTTTTCGTTTTCGCAGTTACGGTTATTTAATTAATCATTCCCTGTTGACTTGAACTTCGTTAAATCTGAAAGCGTAAGTTTAATAAGTTTTTTTTAGAGTTTAAGTGGCGTTGAATAAGAAACAGGTTTAATATGAAGTGTATTGAATCTAATTACTTAAGTAGTAACACTTAAATAATTATAAATTCTCAAAGGCTTTGAATTATAGAACAATTTTTATGTACGATGCAAATAATGGTGTTACGGACGTGATAAGAGTACTATGAAAGTGATACAGTTGTACGTGTAACCGATTAAAAAAATTTTTTTAACAGAAAGTAATATGAAAGCTTCGAAAAATATGGAGTAATCTAGAGAAATTTAATTTTAATATCCAAATAATGCATCGCTGTGTGCGATTTTATAATATCGCGGCCACCCACGCAGGATTGCTTACATGTCTAAATTGTTAAGATTCTGAAAAGCGAAAAATAGACCTAGATTACGAAAAAGAACTAACCTGCGGCCGTTTAAGGTGTTTGAAAATTTATTTACATACTTTTCCTTGCCTTTTTAATAATGAATTACGAACATGTCTATTACGTTTATTCCTCAATATAATCTCATTACATTTCACTTCTCTCCCTATAAACAATGGCACGTCTAATATTTTAGTTTTTACACATTTTTTCTTACTTTTTCTCATTTTTTGTATACGTGAACTCTTGTCACAAATGTAATAATGAATATTGCAAAACATAAAAAATGTAACCGTATTATTTGCATTTTGCTGAGATGTTTGTTAGCCATCACGGATACTAATACTTTACAACGAACATGATTCAAAGTATTTTCGCGTCCATCTCTCGTTTACGGTACGTTTAATAAGTGTTAATAGAATATTAGAAAACTAAGATATATTAGAAAAAAAAGTTGTTCAAATGAAAATGTAAGATAAAATAATTAACCTTTTAATTGAAATATCTCAGGTAAATTGTTAAGATTCCGAAAAGCGAAAAATAGACCTAGATTACGAAAAAGAACTAACCTGCGGCCGTTTAAGGTGTTTGAAAACTTATTTACATACTTTTCCTTGCCTTTTTAATAATGAATTACGAACATTTCTATTACGTTTATTCCTCAATATAATCTCATTACATTTCACTTCTCTCCCTATAAACAATGGCACGTCCAATATTTTAGTTTTTACACATTTTTTCTTACTTTTTCTCACTTTTTTGTATACGTGAACTCTTGTCACAAATGTAATAAATGAATATTGCAAAACATCAAAAATGTAACCGTATTATTTGCATTTTGCTGAGATGTTTGTTAGCCATCACGGATACTAATACTTTACAACGAACATGATTCAAAGTATTTTCGCGTCCATCTCTCGTTTACGGTACGTTTAATAAGTGTTAATAGAATATTAGAAAACTAAGATATATTAGAAAAAAAAGTTGTTCAAATGAAAATGTAAGATAAAATAATTAACCTTTTAATTGAAATAACTCAGGATAAATCAACCAAGTATTTCACAACATTTGGCAACCAAGCGATTAAAATCTCTGCAACTGTAAGTGAAGTGCATACAGTCTTACATGAAATATATATGTGTTAAGTTATGCAAGTTTAACTACATTTTAACAACAACTTATGGCTCTTAAAACATCTTACGCATGCGGAAACTTTTGCAATTAACAGCGCATCTTTAGAACTCGTTTGGTTACTCGCAAATTGCACGTAAAAACATTCAATTAATTTGCAAACACGTAAACAAAAACCCTGTATTAAAATAACTACATTAAAATTGTAATTAATATATTTGACAATATAAATATAATGTAAATCAACGATACTGTAAGAAACCTCACACGAGGTTTTACATGCTTTAAAAAATATATATAAATAAAGTCAACTAGATTTAAAATGAATTATTTGTCGTTAAAAAGTTAAAAGAAGAGGATTTGATTTTTAGGTTAATTGTAGCAGATTATACAATCGTTGGAAAGCGAGTGAGAGAGAGAGAGAGAAAGAGAGAGGGGTGGAATAACGAACCAGTCGAAGGTTTATTCCCTTACGATGGCAAGTTTGGAGGAACCAACCGACAGGCGGCAATCAAAAGTTGAACAAGCGTTATCTCTTTAGAATTCTTTGGTAGGTAGGAATGGAGCTGTAGCCAGGGAAATGCAGAACCACACGCTCGTTTCCCAAAGCCCAAAGCCGAGAGATAATCTTTCGCTCACGGGAAAGTCCAGGATCGATGAGCCCGCAGTTTCGGAAGTCGGAAACTGTCGATGCAAACCAGAGAGCCCCGTGGAAACGCAACCCATAGCGCTCGTCGAACGAGCGTTTTCTCCTTCGAGCTTTCAGTTTTCAAGCTTGCGGATAGGACCGAAAGTTCTTTACCTCGGATTGTTTCCGCTTAACTTTGCGAATAAACTAAGGGAGGTGTATATACAACGTGGTGGTGGTGGCGCGGCGGGTCTAGTACTGCTAGTAGTCGTGGCAGTAGTAGTCGGTCGTAAGTAGCCGGAAGAGCCAAACCCGGCGTGGTCAGCAGATGCTCCCCGAGACGGACCTCCTACCGATATCCACGGATTCTTATTGCGAGAGACGCGGAGAGGAAGCTCTGTTCCTTAATTGCGTCCGTTTTCGGATTTCTAGCTTTAGGGAGACGGGACTATCGAATTCTTATACGTCTAGACCGTCTACGCCGTGGCCGCCATCTCTCCCAACCTACCGTCTAAATTGCTTTTCCCTTTGTTATGGACATTTATTTTTCCTCCCGTCGGAAAGACCACCGTTTAATCTTGAGATATGGAGATATCGACGTTCGTCTCCCTCGCTCGGGAGAGCTCGAGAAATCCCAATCCCTCACAGTTCGAATCGAATCGATTATCATATTTTATTTATTGTAAATACGAGGCGATTATTTAAACGACCAGAGTGAAAAGTACGATCGTAACCTCGGACGTACGAGACGGCAGGACGGGACGGCACGCGCGAACTAAAACGGGCATTCGACGGTACGGGAGTAAGCTTAACGATTGTCACCCTTAACGTCTAACGCGTCGTAGAGAGGCTGCATATGCATTGCCGCGCTTGTCCGTGCGGGCCGTTAACCCATTTATAACGCCTCGGATCTTCGTCGAACACTTGAAAACGATCGCGGATGAATATTTCATGCAGACGTTCTCGCCCGTACCAAAACTGCTAGTCATGTAAATGCGATTTAACCTACGCGTTAAGCCTTCCGACTACGACGCGAATATGCGTTCCATTACAACTTAGCCGTCCACTAACGCGTCGATTACCTGTATTATTTCATTATTTATTTTCAATTGTCGATTACTTTGTTCGTTTATTGCCTTATTAATATAGGTTAATATATTCGTCGTGTACGTGTATTCCAGTTTGCGTAGAAATATAATGAAAAAGGTGACGCGTACATATATGTTTTCAAGCGGTAAAAATACATTTTGTCTTGCATTGTAAATTATTTGAAATAATAAATGTATAAAAACCCCATATTGCGCGAGAGCTTTTAAATTAAATTGCCGTAACTCAAACGCCGGTATATGAAATCGTTTTATTTATAAAGCACGCCGGTAAAATAAAAATAAAGAGACAAAAAATGATAACCCCGTATAGCACTTGGGTAAAAACGAAATGCAAATACGAATTTTAAATATTCATAAATTCTGATTAAATGCAAAAATCTGCGATGAAATTTGCATCTCGTGCTAGTAGTAACCTATGTACATCTTGTAATACGCAGGTAATACGCGACTGAATTTTCATTTACCTTTAAACATAGTTATCCTATTTATTGTAATATTTTTATCCTTATTTTTTAATGGAACATCGAATCGATATTCGATCGCCCGCTTTATGTCGTAAAACCTCACTGAAATCCAATTCTTATAAGAACTTTTGTTCCATAGCCAAATTTACACAAAAAAAACGGAGAAGAAAATTATATCGACAGTTTGGAGAGTTCATTCTCAAACTTCACGACAGCTCGACGCTTTCCAGTCCCCCACCCCTCTTCCCAAAAAAAAAAAAAAAAATTGCTCGTTCAAATTCGATAAGTTTCTTTCTTTTTTGAGCTCGATCGAGAAATAGGGTGAACCGAATACTCGCGGACTCGCCATATACTTTTGAAACTTGGAGTTAAGCCGTATCGCGATTGCTATATGGGCTCTATAAGTTTCGAAAACCTTGGGCGATCGATAAATTCGAATCTATTTGGTATACCTTTATCAAAATTCACCATTATGCGAGAACCACGGTGCCATGTTGGATGATGGAGTAGATCGCTCGCGTTTCTGAGAAAAAGTGAGTTAAAACGTGCTGGTAAATACCGAAGAAAAGGGATGAATAGCGATTGAATAAAAATATGTTCAATTATACTGCGCTCTAAATTCCACATCCCATCGATTACATATTGGACTATTATACGTGAGCAAACGTTCGATTAAAACCTTAAAGAGAAAATCGATTCCGTAGCTCTATATTTGCAGAATTGAAAGTAGAATTTATTATTATTTTCGATCTTGCGTAAGAACGTCCGATAAGAAAAATCAAATACCGTGATATTTACTATCTGTTTATTCTTCTTGCACAAATTTAGTAAAGCACTGAGAAAAAAAGTTATAAATTTTGTTAAAATAAAGGAAAAGTAGTAAACGATTGTAAGTGTAGATCTTTCGGAGGTTTCGTGAGAGTTTTCGTGTAGAGAAACGTCTACTTTGTAGAGGATCCAGACAAAGACGAAGCAGACGTAGAAGAAGGAGAAGAAGGAGAAGAAGGAGATGGGGAAGGTAAGGTAAGGTAGGAGCATAAAAAGTAAAGAGAAAAGCGAATAAGGAGAGAGAAAGCGGTAGATAAGACTGTACGCCCCTAGAGTTTCGGTTCGGCGGGCCGCGTCGCTCCTAACCCTTGAATTTTATTAACGTATCGGACCTCTTGCGCCGCATAATGTATAACATCATCTTTTACGATATCTCCCGTAGCTCCCGTGCCGGGGTAATGCACGGTATTGTATTTTGCGATTGTATTCGCGAGGACGTTCGCGGCTCCCTTTGAATATAAAGTGGCTGGTGCGCGCGGTTGCGGTGCCCCTACCCCCCTCGAGATGTTTTACTTTCTTCTTGCTTCTCTCGTACCTCTCGCATCGGGCCTGATGCTTCTCCTCCTTTTTCAACTCTTTCTTTCTTTTATGTGGCTCGCTTCCTCGACTAGATAGCTCGACCTTCCGATTATGAAAGATGTGCCCTTCCTTTTACACCATTTTTATCTTTACACATTTCAGAAAATTGACTGGAGGTTATAAGTATAATGCAACTCTCTTCCTCGACGACGCATCGTCTGATCTTATAATTGGGTTTAAAATGCAATTTCTTTTGTTCGATGGTAGACGCGATTCGACGTTTATAAATTACATGCCACATCGAAATGTATCATTTTTCAAAATTGAAACATATTACTGGTACGTTAAAATCATACTGACGTTGATAAACCAATATTGATTCGACATCGGGTCAGCGCACACTGAAACGTTTTATCATCGCAGGTTCAAATTTAAACTGAGTATCAAATGACAAAAGATACAAGATAAATCCATTGGGCATTAGTCAAGGATATATATATGTATATGTTATTTACAATTTGCAGCGATCGCGCAAATGCGATATATAATTCCGGGTAAAATAAATCGAGGAATAGCGATTCGAGGACTGTTGGGTTAACGATTGCCAGTTGGTGTACAAACTTTTGTTATCTTGTGTATTCTCATTTAAATATCTCACCTTGAAAAGTATATATATGTGCGTTTGGAAGCAGTAACAGTCAAGATGGATCCAAGGGATAGTTCGAACGAAAAAGAGAATAAAAAAAAGAAAAGTCCCTTTGGAATAACCCAAGAAAATATATCGGCAATAAATGTTTACAGTTCGGCAAAGTATAATGAAAGCTAAAGACATAAACACGTCTCTGGGCAAAGCCTCCCGCTGTCGTCTTCATCCCCGTCGAAAAGGGTGCACGAAACTTTCCAGCCGTGCGCAGCGGCGTCTTTCCCTCTATAAAACGCAATGACGTCGTTCCAAGAGAAAACTTGGCGGAATCGCGTCATTCGACACGGCTCGTTACGCCGAATTCCGGGCGCTGACAAATTAATTGCCGATTTCCGGCGATTATGGCCGGCCATTTTTGCGGCCGACGAATTTTCCGACCTCGTTTTTCTTTACCCTGCCACCCCCTTGCTCCTCGTACCCGTATATAGGTATATATACGTGTATATATATATATATGTATATACCTACGTGTGCAGTGTATACCGAAAAAGGAGCGCATTCATCTTTCCCGACTGGCGAGCTTCCAAAAATATTATAAAATTCCCAATTACCGAGAGGCGCGCATGCCGAGGTAAATTGCCTCCTATCCACCTACCAGGGCTTTTCTCTTCGTTTCGCACGCATGACTAAAACGATTCCTACCTACGCGTATCTATCTCCTTTTATCGTATACATATCCAACGATTGCGGAGGACGTGCTTAATCCCAAGAGCTTATTTTACTTTTTCTCTTTTTTTCCATTTCGCTTTTTGGCATATATCGTCGCGCGAACCTCCATTTATCTTTTTGTTCAATTTCTGGCACGGATCGACACTTTGCGTATATTCACTTTGATTTTTACCGCCCCGTTGTACCAATTCTCGATTATTCTTTTCTCAACTTATAATATCGAACAAAGTAGTACGCACTGTTCTTTCGTCGAGTGTATATCACGAGTGACGTATAAGCGCGCAGTCGAATTAAATGCGCATCGGGCAGAGTATCCGTCGCAAAACGTTTTTTTGCCGAGTCGTTCTGCGTTATAAGTGTTTAATTATAATTATATTATCGTTATGGTATATAAAACTCGTAACATACACACCACCTAGCAATTGATGAGTACTGAGTATAAGTTAACAATAATAATTAAGGGTGGGGTCCGATTTGTCGAATGCTCATTCAAAATGTGTGCATTGTTTCGAATTTCAAAAATTAGATATGTATTTTTATTATTTAGAACCAAGAGAAGCAGAAAGATCATTATTTCGAAAATAATGCATTCTTTAGTTTTTATATATTTGTCCCGAATATTCGAACTTTTAGTGTAGAGAAATAACTTTTATAATATTTGTCTATTGACACCTTGATATCAGACAATAATGTAGAAAATTATTGATCTACTATTTGGAACTCGAAATATTGCATCTAATACCAAATATCTGACAATTTTATTACTTTCGAAATAATGATCATTCTATTTTCTCGGTTCGAAATAACAAAAAAGTTATTTAACTTTTTTTAAAATTCGATATATCGCACACATTTTGAATGAACATTCGACAAATCAGACCCCACCCATAATTAATTGTGAAATTCACCTCCTGTACTGTACGACTACATCATTGAAACATGTATATAAAAATCGAATTATAATAACGAAAATGTTGTTGGACAAAATCGTGGAGTGTCACGGTTCGAAAATCATCCTCGAAATCTCATAGGAAGAGAAGAGGAAAACAATAGGAGGTAACGACGGTGCCAAACTTGGGCTCGCTCGTTGCCCCGAGTGGGGAACAACCAGTGGAGGTATATCCTCCTCCTCCTCCCGCTCTAGGATCCACTAGGACCAGCAGAGGCATTCGTCTCGAGCACGCGGGAATATTAACGGCAAAGATATTCAAGCCCAGGTGTATCGTACGTGTTTATGGGACGCGAAACGGTCCAACTTCGGCGACTACGTGCACTGCCGGTGAGTTGCGCGGGCGTGCGCGGGCTTGCGCGAGCGCACCAGGTGCCGGGGCTTCTTCCGTCCGCCGAATGGAAGCAATAACTTGCCGGCTGTGTGCTGTGTGTCGGAAGGAGAGAAAAGAAAGCCAACGGGGACCGACAAAATTTTCGTCCTACCTATACAGTCTTTCCACTCCATTATCAGTCGTGACTACTATTTTAAACGAAACAACTTTCACAATTTTAATAAAACGTACGCCGAAGATATGATAAATAATTAACGCGACTGTACATTTCTTTTACGATAAACAAATCACAATCTCACTCCACGTTTAAATCTTTAACAGACAGAACTGTCAGATGATATATATGTAGTTTTCGCGATCGCAGATACTAGAACAAAATATCGAAAATCGATTTACATTATAATAAAGCAGGATATCAAATATACCTTATACGAATTCCATTCGAATATTTGACATTATCAATATCCGCGGACATGTAAGACATATAACGAGTTATTAGATTTTCAAGCACCAACTTTTCCCGCACAAATATTTGTCTATATGTATATATATATATATACCTATGCTTCCTAAACTTAAGAGTAGTTTATATTTTTTGTTGTAAAATACAAGTATACACCATATGACACTCAGCCGAAAATTTGTTACGGGATAGTGGAAATTGTATACCGTTACCTCAAATTTTCGAAATCTAATTTTCCCGCATTCCCGAGGGGTGTCAAGGATAACGCGAACTCAAGAAACTGAATCTGCCCTCGCACGCGCGTGCAAAAAGGGAAAGAGTAATCGAATCAGGTTTTCGTCGCTACGCGGCTTGCAGCTTCAATCGGAAAAGTTTGCCGCCGAATTTCCGTAACCCAATTGCCCGTCGATGTAAGGCCTAAGTCCGACTATCCTAATCGAGCAAAGGCTTCGTGATCGCGTTTCCGAGGCGCGTTCTCGCTCTCCGGCCAGGTCAATACGAACGCTCGAGGAAGTACATCCCTTCTTTTTATTCCTTTTTCTTTAGATGGGGTTTTCAAAGCCGTAAGAGCTTGCGGGAGAATTTAAAGTGTGTACACACTTGTCTTGGACTTTTCAATAAAACTAAATTCAAGTTCGCGGTAACTCTATTAAACCTTGGAAAATTTCGCACGTGGGAGTGTCAGTCACCTTAGGTTACGAGACTAAATTTTACTAATCGTAATAATGATTGTTTTGTTAACATTTACAATTTTTAAATCACCTGAAGACTGTACAATAATTAATGATAGTGTCAAGAAAAGTAGGATAACGGTTGAATGGTATTTGGAAAATTCTCATTTTGAAAATACCTCTGGTTTCCATGGGTAAGGGAAAGAAGGTCCAGCATAGAGACGACGAAGCGATGACGGTTTGAGCTTTCACTTTCATTCTTTATAAGTTCAGTCGCGCGTAAAAGCTCTCGATCCTGAGGCTCTAGGTGTGCGGTGGTGCTGCTGGTGCTACTGCCACTGCTTCTTGGCAGCGATATACGATAAGGAGAAAATGGTCCAATTTAACGATCGATAAGCTCCTTCAGAAATAAACACTCGCATGAATAAGAGAGATTACTCGAAAGAGAATGAAAAAACAGAAGATATTTGATTTGACAAGTTTTGCTTGTTAGCACAGAATTATATAAAGCTTCTATCTATTTTATATGACAAGATTTGAGGAGAAATATAAGGATATAAAAGAAATGATTATTTTTTTTGAATGATAAAGAAAAATTAGTACGGTTTTAGTAATTTTGACAGCTTTCGAGATGTAGGTCAATTTTCTCAAACAAGTAGGGAGAGAGAGGGAGAGAGGAGGAGATGAGAATAAATTTGTGAACTTCCTCTGACTTTGTAAGGTAGAGGTGATCAAGCATAATTTAAAGAGGTGAGCTTCAATATCATAATTGAGATGTCATCGATAACCTTCGATATAAAAACGTCAGCTAAAACGCGATTTACCGAAAGCTAATGAATATTTAAGACCTCACAAAAGGGAGCACAAGGCTTTAACCACACATTTTTTGCAGCGTCAAACACATTACATTATATGGAAATATTTCTAAACGAATACAACTGAATTTAAAAGATTGTAACGCACTCAGCGTAAATTAGCGGGGTATTCGCTCAGTCAACATTGCAATCTAACGTAAAACGTGAAATGGAAAATATAATTTGAAATTATGAATTGAATTATCGGTTGAATAAACAATTGCCGGTAATAACGTTTAGAAATAACAAGAGCGTAGGTAGACCAAGCTAATTCTCGAGAGGTGTCTCTCTCTCCCTCTCTCTTTTTCCCTCTTTCTCTCGCGGCCACTCATTCTTTTGTTGCAACATTTATGGTGCACATCCCCACGGCATAGTGTCCGGGGCGAAACCATAAAATCATCCAAAATTCACGCAAGAGAGAACCAGAACATCGCTTTGAACTAGCTCGCGTTATGGCGGTGGTTGGCAGAGGGAAGCCGAGTTTCGATAATAGAACCTCATGCTGAATTAACGTCTCTCTTCTCTACTCTCCCATACCTTGTTTCTCCTTTCCGACTTTAAGATGCGTTGACGGAGCGAATCCTTCCCACCCCCCCCCCTTCTCGCTCTCTCTCTCTTTCTCTGAATAAATGCGAGATCCCCTTTCGACGGATATCCTATCTCCTTGTATACCGAGTTTCATTTAACACGATAATTATTTTATCGTTTGTACGCGCTTTGAAGACGAAGTAATTATTTATTTTTGAGATTAAAGCTAGGGAAATGAAGAAGCTGTAATCCCATTTTGATAAAAGTTGATTAACCGTATTTTACTGCAGGAGGTAAATGTCTGAAATTAGTAGTAATCGATAAATCGACAAATGAATTGGGTAAGAGGAGGTGGGTATGAGGAAACGAAGATAGCAATAAGAACAATCGTAGCACAGTGTAAATTAGTGTTAATTAGTTGAAAGATTAATTCAATGCAGATCGGTGAAGAGAAACAGACGTCTCGAGGGATCCAAATATCCAAAATATTCCAAGTTGCCTTCCGAGACACGCGTCTTGTACGCCCTAGCAACTCGAAGAACAATTAGGAAGCGAAAGAAAAGGACGGGCTACACGCTCCAGCAACCCACATCCAGTCCTTTCCCCGCATTAGCGACTCGCGGCCGGTCTTTCCAACTCCCAAAGTTGGCGGTATCGCACGCGTGTATACACCCACACACGGTACACGCGAGACGTGCTCATGCGGGCCCTAGCGCGTATTTGCTCTCTCCTCGTGAAACGAAAGTTCACCAAGAACTCCTTGGGTTAGAGCAAGAGCCAGATACGGGAAAACTTAGTCGTGGAACCACCCGACTACCTTGGAAACGAGCGAAATCAATGAAGATGCCTCACCGAGTGTTAAACTTTTATCGACTACGATGAGCTTCTCTCCTCCCCCCCCCCTCTCTCTATCATACTTGTTTTATTTTTCTATAGATATAGTTCCTTCGAGTATGCGTTTCCGAGATCTACTTGTCATCGTATTGATCCACGATTAAAAATTTACAATTTATTTATTTAAATGCAATTATTAAATCATCAAATACAAATTTAAGATGGACCTTCAATTAATTTATGTTGCAACATTTTATTCTTTCAACGCTTAATCCTATATCGCTTCTATATTTACGTAATGGTGAGTGTGCCATCAATAAATTAATTTAATTGTCAAGAGCGAACGAATAAACCATAGAAAGACACAAGCGTCAAGTGTGCACGTATATCAATATTGAACGAAAGAAAGAAACATACGGAGAATTAAATAAAAAGGAAGGAATTGAATCGATCGAGTCTATAACTCATTTTACCAAAGTTAATAAAAACGAGACTATCGAACCAATATAAAAGACAATTCGAAAGAAAAGCAGACCGGCGAATAGATTTCAAATATGCAGAAATTGTTCTTTTCCCGAGAGTCGAGGACATGCGCGTGCAGCTGCGTCTCCAACCATCCTCTTTTTTTTCTCTTTCTCTTCTCTCTCTCTCTCTCTCTCCTTCGCCCTAGACGTGTCACGCTCGAGTATTAAAAAATGAATGTCCGTGAAATACAGGCATGTGCAGGATCCTTTACCAGAGAGATGTGTGCGACTCTTCCGGAAAAAAAAACTCGATGGAGATGCTTTCGTGGCTTCCTCTTTCTTTTTTTTTTCTCCTCTCTACTGATATTATATATACCCTTTCGAGGTTATGAAAATGGCAGTGCACTCGTGTGAATTTATTTTGTTATGCGATTATGCTGCAAAATATTTAGACTTTTTCACAAGCTACCTTTTTTCTATTTATTGAAATTAAGAATTTCGTTATTACACTAAAAATTACGAGGATATAACAATACAAATAAATATATTGTATTTAATTAAATGAACGAGCACCTTAATGAGATATTACGAATAACATTATAAAACTTTTGTCGCGGTGTAATAGTGAAAGGATGAACTAAAAAAATTCGTTTAAAATAAAAAACCGTAAAAGTTTGTTGCAACAATAATTTTAATATTAAACTCACAAAAGTATACGCAACACAGTATATTTTATGATATTTTACCTTATACATCCTCGTACACGTCCATGTTTAAAAACTAAAATGCATGCACGCATTCATCATCCTCCGAAAAAAAAGAAGCAGGAGTCGTGAACAAGAAACACCTTAAAAAATCTCACGCAATCCACAAGAGCATATAGCCTTGTATATATATATACCTATATATAGGTACGTAGAGGGTGTGAGGTGAGGTAAGCGAGTATTGCGCGCACCTTCTCCGAAATTAAGAAACAACAGTCGTACCATTAATTAAAAAGCTCGCGTCTAGGCGCCACGCCCCGAGTCGTACAAAGAGCGAGATACCAACAGCGTAAAAAAAATGATTATCCGGACGAGGCGACGGGTGCCGCTCTCGCAAAGTAATTCGCGCCTGGTTATAATCTCGAAAAAATGTAAAAACTAGGTCGGACTTTTTCGGTTGTTTTATGCGTGTCTACGAGTGCGCCCGTGTATACACAACTTCGAGTCTGTCCGTGCAACTTTTTTACCCAGCTGGTAGGACTGGCATTTTTTTTTCTTTTTGTTTTTTTAATACGACTCGATCCGCGTTCGTAAGTGTATATATAAAACTAGGTCAATTAAATTTACTTCTTTACCATGGTTATTTCCGTGTTTGTTATACGTCTACCAATATATGCCTTTCTTTTTGTTGTTTGCGAATATTATTCTCGTTAACTGTTCGTAATTGCTACCCTTCCCCTCCCTATTCCGCTCGACCGCGCGTCCCTCCCGGTCACATTAAAATTTAATCAGTCGAAGGCGAAGATTACTTTTCCATCCAGTTTTTATTTCAAAGGATATAAGGGATTACGGGCAATGGGTTGTACAAGCATGTTCTTACTTCTTGTAATATTTATCTCCGAACGTATACGTACGTGCGGAAAAATTTAATCATTTCCACTCGTGTCGAAGAAAGGCGTATAAAACAAAAAATGTAAAATAGGGGAAAAACGAAAAAGGAATAAGATGAAATGTAGATGATAAAAGGAAGGACGAATGTCGACTTTGTGGCAAGTTATTACGGACAGAGGTGTAAAGCCGACCGCATAACAGGATAGTCTTTTCCCCGTCTACGAGAAGAGCAAGAGAAAAGGGGAAACGTCGGGAAGGGCGCAAATCTATCCGACAAATGCAGCCGGCCGAAATGTAAATATTTTACGAGCTCGTGTCGTAAAGATAAAGCCTTGCGCTACTCGGATTATGGTGGGTTTTTAAGGTCCCCTTCTATGTCACATGCCTTATATTTTCAACTTACAAACTTTTACATTGTTTCGTTATATATCGTGGACAAATTTTTTCCTTCATTTTACAATTGAATATACGTACATAAATATTAATGCTGGTTTAGTTGATAATCCTACATTTACAAAAGGTATGTATTCGGTCAAATAATCTGAACAAAAAAAATAAAAAGAAGAAAATAAACGAAGCTAGTACCGTATAAACGAGATTAAATTTAGTGCTTCGCGTCAATTAATCAAAGGGCAAAATTAACCTTTTTCGTTTCATCCAACTGATTTCGAATTTAATGTTTAATTAAGAATCCGCATATCCAAAATTCGAATCACAGTAGTAAACAGCAATTAATGTACCGAAATTATTTATTGCTAACGTAGTGAATTATATTCACGAATAGCTCGTTACAATCGTACGGAATCTATCCGACAAATGCCGCGGCCGAATGTAATATTTACGAGCTCGGTGGCGTAAAGATAAAGCCTTGCGCTACTCGGATTATGGTGGGTTTTTTTAAGGTCCCCTTCTATGGTCCAAGCATGCCTTATATTTTCAACTTACAAACTTTTACATTGTTGCGTTATATATCGCGGACAAATGTTTTCCTTCATTTTACAATTGAATATACGTACATAAATATTAATATGCTGGTTTAGTTGATAATCCTACATTTACAAAAGGTATGTATTACGGTCAAATAATCTGAACAAAAACAAAATAAAAAGAAGAAAATAAACGAAGCTAGTACCGTATAAACGAGATTAAATTTAGTGCTTCGCGTCAATTAATCAAAGGGCAAAATTAACCTTTTTCGTTTCATCCAACTGATTTCGAATTTAATGTTTAATTAAGAATCCGCATATCCAAAATTCGAATCACAGTAGTAAACAGCAATTAATGTACCGAAATTATTTATTGCTAACGTAGTGAATTATATTCACGAATAGCTCGTTACAATCGTACGGTTTAATGATTCATTAAAGAGCGCAATAATCACTCGTTGGAAACGAATGAGCGAATGAAAATTCGAATATACAGCTTTTTTGGTTCGCTGCGCCTACGAAACTTTCAGGTTGAAATTCAGGCGAATTTTCGTTTTTACTAACACACCTATATGCGCGTGAATAAAGAGAAAGAGAGTAATAGAGAAAGAGAGAAAGAATGTGTGTGTGTATGAAATTCAAAATCGTTCGATAGTGCATTACGTAAACTGCAGCGGCGCTTACTTCACTTGAAATTTTAAAATTAGCGACCCAAAAAGCCCCTAGGCATTGTTTACACGTAAATGCGTCAGACTTGGGATTTTTTCCATTTGCCGGTATTAGACATTCAATACTCGATGCTTGACATTGAATAGTATAAAAGTTGAATAAATCACTCAAATGTTCAACAAAGTTGTATTAATTTTAATCGGACAAATCTTACCACTTATTGTTAATATGATTGAACCTCTTATATTTATTTTAAGTTACATACATCTACATTTCGTATAAACTCGTATAAATATTAGACGAAACGTACGCTTATTTAAACAATAACGAGTAACATACAAATCGTAAAAGTTTATAAACTAAATGCAATTTTTTTCTTTTTGCTTTTTTTTCAAAAAATCTATTCATCCTCGGCGATTTATGGGAAAACTCAACGGCCAACTTCATGCATAAAGTAATATACATAATACATCGAGTAAAAAATTTCACGAATATTTTTCCAAGATTCTTCAATTTAATGGCAACATTTTTAGGAAAAGTTGTTAAATAAAGTTTCACGGAGACTACTCGGAGAGGTATCTTCCCTAGTGCTCGGCGGCCTTTGTTCAACGCGGTATAATTTTTTCGAAATCCTACTTGGAAAAGTTTCTCAAGGGTTACGTAATGCAAACTCCTTAAATGCGTGCGAAAAATCTCAATAAGGGTATTTTCGGTGGTTGTTGCCACGCGATCGATTTACGCCTACGCCGGGTTGAAACATCTGCCGCCACCTGACGATCACGTGCCGAAACCCCATGGTTCTGAAGCTTTCCCGCGCTTTCACTCGCCGGTGCTTTCTCGTCGTAATTTCAAAGACCTGTTTTGAAAGCGCGTGTTTCGCCTTATGTTACGCAATTACAAACAAACCTTCCTCTTCTATGTCATATTATTATTCTATGGTTGTTATAAATTATTTATAGTATGTACGCATGCTTGAATGTCTATTTAAAAAATTGTTGACTATTAATTCAAATTTATTAATCTAATAAAAAATTGACGTGTAAATTATAAATTTAATTAATAGAAAAAATCTAAAATTCGATTTTTTCGTTAAAACATTTAGAGCGAAAATATTTTTGCCATTGATTAACAAATAATTTTAAATTTATAATAAAGAAAAACAATATATTAATGTTATCAACGTAAAAATTATTCATTTAAATATAAAGAAAAAAGTTCAGTTAATTAAATATAAAAATAATATAAATTAAATAATAAAGCGAAAATAACGACATGGAATAAATCGCGACATCCTCGTGGATGATGGGAAAGCACTTGTAAATCAATCGACTATCTCGAGTCCGTAGCCGGCTGTATCTACTCCTGCTTTAGCGGTACGCGCTCGTCCTACCGCTTCGAGTTTCCGTTATCCTCGCAGGAAACGAAGGGTAGGTTCGAGCACCCACCGAGCGATGGCGCCAGGGTGGTGAGAGCTTCGCGCCGGCGCCGGTCCAGCTTTGATTCACCGGTCTGGAGATGCTGCCTGCTGTTGGAATCTCGTCGGTGTCGCGATGCTTCCGTCCTTTAGCACTCGCCAATGCGCAAGCGAACCGTTTTACCTGCCGTCGGCGGTCCCTCTACTATCTCTTTCCGATCGATACATGATTAAAATAATTTCTTTTTTTTACACTATTTCGGAATAATTGATTATTTGTGAGATGTGTATTAGGATTGTTACTTTAATACTTTTCCAATTGTATGAACTTAGAAAGATGAGAGTTGATCTTGATTTGAAAAATTGTTTGCATAAGGAAAATTATATTGTACGTAACGTGATAATTTCGTGTATATAATTTTTTGTTTTTATTAATTAATTGTAGAATATATATAAAATATTTAAATTCTACATCTAAAGTTACATTGGTGATAAAAGGTTCAGCTGTTTGGCCAACAAATTTTCTAATAAACTCGTATCAACAAGAAGGTTGTAAAATTTAGTTGCAATACAATATATAAAGTAATAGTAATAAAGTAAAACATAAATGTTATTATTAATATATATATATATATATATATATATATATATTCCTATATATATGTATATATTTTTAATAAAAATGTATGTGCATCGAAGGAAATAAAAGAATATTTACTGGAAAAAGTAACGGGCGGCATTACTGTAAAACGTAATGTATTTACATTTATTACCTATTTCGTCCCATGAAACTGCGAAAAATATGAGAAAATGAATTACTGTCAGTTTTATGAAGTCGCGTATATCAATGCTGTCTCGTAGCAGACGTTGCGTAAACATCGCATTTTAATGGACGAGTGTGGCGAAAACGATTTTACGTGTTTCAAATCCATATACGTATAATATAGGAAATACTTTTTTCCTCGATAATATAGGTATATAATCAATAGGATTTTATAGGATAGACGATGGTTCGAGATAAAATAATATTATTAAAATTTAATTAAACCGGTCGACTCCTTTTGTTGCGAGTGATACTTGTTGCATTTAGAGAGGTGTGCTCTAGGTACATAATTACACGAGAGCCGAGATAGTGCGAGCGAGGCGCGCGAGTTCTCGGTGCACATTAGCATCGAAAACAACGATCACGGGACAGTTGTGATCGCGAAACGATCTCACACGAGATCGCACACGCTGCACCCGGAGGCCCCCGAGAGAGTAATTGCGATCCGAGCAGGTACATACAACGGACCGAGGAGGAAGAGAGGCGGAGCACCCAAGACCACAGACCCCTCTGACAAAGTGCACGAAAGAGTGAAATCGCAATTAATTGCGAGAGGAGAACAAGAGCGTGTGCGTGTGTGTGAGAGAGAGTGTGAGCGGGGGGGGGGGGGGAGCCATGGCGGATCCTCTAGTCTTGTTCGGTCCGATATTAGCGGGCTAATGCACTTTGACGTCGACGCGGGGATTATTGCTACCGAGGAATTCGAGCACCATTCACGCCTTTGTAACCCAAGCTTTTCCCCTTTTTTCTCTCCATTTTTTTGTTAGGACCAAGGGGTTTTCATTAAAACCTTTACGTCACCACCTGATTCCGGGACATTTTTATTGAATGGGAAATTAAGGGCTTTCGAGCACTCGAATAGCTAGAGTCATAGGTCGACTCGTGGTTATTCGAAACACTCGGCGAATTTTCATTCTCGTGTCGATATCTGCGCTTATTGGATTAGTTCGATTTTTCTATTTTCCTTTTTTCGCCGCGATTACACACTTTTACAATCTTAACGTTACTTGGAAATGGACACGGTATATGTAATGTGAAAATTACGATAACCTCTAACAACTTGCTTAAATTTAGATATTTCACCTATTTATACGCAACAAACTGTGTATTTAATTGGTATTATTGAAAGATTAATGTACCGGAATTATTGTTCATTACTTTTCTGATAAAATCGTTGTGCAGTTTTAAGCTAGTCCATATACTCGCAGTGGAAAATAAACTGATCAGTCAGTTCAACATTCACAAGTCAATAACTGGCGATCTATTTAAAGTTGCAAAATAATCATAAAATTTGAGGTTTGTACGCAGGGCTTTGGTAATGACTGATCTCTGAACAGGCCAGTTCGTTTTAGTTACAGTTAAGTATGACCAGCAGTTTCACTGCTCCATTTCCTTCTTGTAACTAATATATATTTGCAAATTCACTTATTGTAGCTCTAAAACATTTAACGAAAATCTTTGTTGATTTAACAAAATATAAAAATACTACAGTTTTAATTATAATAAAATTTAGTTACTACATTCTCTTAGGTAAGCAGATATTGTATTATATACATTATGACACCGCATCTATATAGAAGCAACAAGATCTTCAGTTTGTTTTTTAATGATTATAATCTAATTAAACAAAGCTAATAATATTTCAATACTCTCCGCTTAACGAAAACATTTATTTCCACTTTCTATAAAAATATAAAACTCTGGTTATTTAATAGCCTCAACGTTATAACCGTATTAGTATCGAGCAATTGATTTGTCTGAAAAAAAGACTTTAATTCGATTCTTATTGGCAACTCTTAATTGTTAATGTCATACAAGATTTAAATTTGTTTCGTAAATAATCAAGGAGATATCAGTTTTGTATAATATTTATAAACACGTTCTGCGATATCCGTTCAATATAAAATGTAATCAATTTGAAAACTCTTTTTATAATTTTAAAAATATGATTATATACCCGTCTATGTTTAATATCTGATATAAATATACGTACAGACAATACAGAATCGTAATTCTGCAGAATAATGTCTTTATATATAAGTGTATCAAATCCTTTTCACGCATATAGGAAAACGAAATGAAAGTAAATAAAAATGTGTGTGTGTGTGTGTGCAAAAACGGACCTGTTTGCAGATGATAAATAAAAAACTGTTTCAAAGGAAAATTTAGTTTTACTAAAATAGCTAACGACGACGAATGTAGATAAAAATTCCTGTGGAATGAAATTAAAATATAATCGGAGAACTCTATAAACTCGAGAGCATCAGATGACCCAAAGTAATAATCGGTCCGCACCAATTAGAGAAATGTAAAAGGCGACGACGTCTACTTACTGCACGCAAATACTTCGGTAGTGGGTGTTTATGTGTATATACAGATATAAACGGTGATTCGGTTGCCGTGGATCCCACGTTCAAAGCATCCTGTTCAATTCCGTCCACTCCAATTCCGTCTGAAATCCGCTTATGCTTCTGCGCCTCTCGCTGCAGCGACGCGAGCGTTACAAGCCCGCGATTTCAAAGAGCGAGAGGGATCAGAGAGGGGAAAATGATGGCGAAGGGGATTGCGAACTTACTGAAATGGGAATGTGAACACCGTTGGGGAATTTAGGGAATATAATAATATACGTACGACCAATGTCGAATGTGCTGTACACTCTGCACTCGGTTCTCGTTGTTATTATTGTTATAGCCACCGATTGATTACCTTTTTAGTTTAACCGACCGAAACGTTAGAAGTTTAAAATATATTTTTTTTTAAAAACCGGTTTATCGTACGGGCATGCATTGCTTGGAGAATTTAATTCGAGGGTAAAATCGGATCGTGTAGGGTTGACGATTTACCAATCATTTTAATTGCTCTTGTACATCGCTTATCAAGATGAAGTTCAATTTAATTTATATTTCCCCTGTCCGTTTGGATTTATCGTGCGTTAGATCTATCACTTTGTTCCCTAGATATTTTCTCATATAATCTGTGCACTCACCGGTTATGTATTATTAACTGGCATTTATACCTTTTGGAAATTTTATATATACTGCACCCATTACATTTCAGAATAATATGTTAATAAGTTTCCTAATTTTCATTAGCACCAGTGTTGCCAGATAGAGGTATTTTTTCTTTGTTCCACTCACACAGTACGACCTCATTTACATTAGATAATAGAGGACAGAAAAACCCTAAATGGTAACCCTGATTAGCACGCGAACATTCCGATAACCTTCAAAATTCTTGTTATCTCCTACACTTTCTTTCTAACACTTTTGAGCAAATTGTGTACGAAAAAAATGATAAAAAAAATAGAAAGACACGCGGACGACAGAGTCGATCGCCATCCTGTCGCGTGGTTGATTTTCCTCGCCAGTGAAACAGAGCGGTGAAAAACCAGAGAGAGAGAGAGAGAGAGAGAGAGAGAGAGAGAGAGAGAGGAAAAGTACTCGCTTGCACTTTTTCAACGGTGCACTTTCTCTAGCGATTTTATGATCGAACCGTGGGAGAGAAATAAAACCAGCATTGGCGTCACGATGGTAACCAGATTTTCTATTTGAAAGGGTAGAAAAGCCAGGCTGTGCGTTGACTGCGTGTTGTTGCTACGCAGATCTCTGCTTACTATACGTATATAGTTTTCTTTCCTTTTTTTCGTATCCTTCGTCTTTTTTTCTGAGTATAAAATTTTACCTCCGTGTATACACAAAATTTTACCTCCGTGTATACACAAAATTCTCTACCGCAGCGCAGTATTTTTTTTTATTTTAATTATTGTACCTTATTTTTTAAAGCTTACAACCATTTCTTTTAATTTTATATTTATATACATATATGATTTATATATTTTATTTAATTGCTCTGTCAAAGTTAGCGATTATCATTCCATTTTGTAAATAGTTAATAAAATAAATCGTTAATACAGGATGAAAAATTAAATATTGATTAGACATATTATACAGATATTTTAAAATTTAATGAATTCGTCGATTAATCATTTACCATTTACTTTAAAAATTGAATACATGCCTCTTTCTTTTTTGAATAAGCGGTACAATGTTATTTTAAAAGTCGTGTATAATACAGATTAAATATGTATTATAAATCATTTAAATATATTTGAAAGTAGTGAAGAAAAAAGAGGAGTAGTAAAGTAGTGAATACTAATAGTAATATAGGGTTAAAAATTCACGGTCTAGAGGTTTAACTCGTTTTCTATCTCCGTCAATCGTTCCATTTCTCTCCGAGCTTTGTGTGCTTACTCCCGCATTACTGAACGATCGAACGCGTGGAATCGCACGAGCAGAAAACCGGATAACCTGTAAATGCGAGGAGCCGTAAGCTACTTCCGATTTACATGACTTGCTGGCATCCTCATCGCTTTCGCTCCCGTGACTTTTATTTCACCTGTTTATTTTTCTTCGCGGAGATGGATTATTTAATCCAACGAATATCATTACAATCGATTTCCCAATACGCGTTTTTAATCGTTTGGACTCGCCGCAACGGTCGTATACAGTACATTTTTTAACATTTAGTTTCTCAAATGGAGCACTAAACGAGTAGTCGACGTCAATATTTAGTCATACTTTGAAATCCATTTTGTTTTACAACGCAATATTTGGATAAATGGAAAACAATAATTACGATATCTCGGGTATTAATTACATCGAAATGCTTTCCTAAATTCAACGACTCGTCGGCAAGTCCGTCATCGATAACGAGAAGTTCACTGTTCAATATTTGCACATCACCGATCATCAGCAGTTCGATGAAACGGTTAAGTGACTACAAATGTAAACTAGAATGTATTAATTTATACAGATCGTTCGTACATAATGCAGTTTGCATATTACTACAAATGTCTTATTATATTTGGGATGTATATACATACATACTATCGATATCGGCCGCATATTACATTACGGTTTAATGAATTTTATTCGAGGTTTTCATAGTCAATAATGTAATTATTTGAAATATTCGTGATTGATCGGGATTGCGCTATAAATTTCGGTGAATTATATAATCGGTATTATTTGAAATTCCACAACAATCGGTAAACATTGTAAATTGTTGAATTACGCCGTATATATACAATTCGATCAATGGGAATTGGTCAAGTTTTTGACGTAGTATATAAATCAGATGGAGCACCGAAGGTAGTTAGCGCGAATTTTATTGTCTTTAAAGGACTTTGCATTAAACCAAGCCAGCTCAAAATATAAACAATAAAATATAAATATATATAATTAAATAAGTTTATCCGAATTTAATTATCGACCAAGTTAATCAGCCGTTAAATTCGTTATTTAATTTTGACAAGGTATATGTAGATGGCTTTCCGGGTATATTGTTACTCCGACCGATAATTAACGAATTAACGTTTTTTTTTTTCTCGGATTGTTGAAAATAATAACTTGTGTGAATAACGCGTTGACCGAGGTTCTCCTCTTCCCTCTAATCTATACTTTCGCTTTTATGCGCAGATTTATCGGGTACTCCGTCACTTTCTCTCCGTGCCTCCGTTTATTCTCTCTTCTCCGCGCGCATCGTATTTCGCGCTATACGAAGAGACTCTCTTTTGGTATATACCCGGGCGCTGCGAGCGCCTACGGCGTGACGCACAGAGGCCAAGCGCGTTTCCATAGCAATAGGCAAATGGAATCCGTACTGGTGATGACGTTGCCATGGCAATTTCAAGCTTTGCTTTCTTCCTCCTGCTGTCTTTCTCTCGCTCGATGCCTCTTTCTATATAGGTCATTTTAATACTGTGTTTTTTATTAATAAAAAAAATCAAGAAAAAAAGAGTTTGCCGGAAATAGAGCACTGGTTTACTACCGTGATTTCGCGTAAGCAAAGGATTCGTCAAACATTTTTACGTACCCTACATTTTCAAAATAATTCAATATTTTTAATTAGATTTATCGAGACTCGTTTATTTTTTCACAACCCGTCATCGATTCGATGTCGGTCTACCAAATCAAGTTATTGTATTTTACGATCATCGAATGCGCGTATGTACTTCCCAACGTAAAAAAGAAAGGAGAGGAGTAGGTCATCGTAAGAGAATACCGTTCAATGTTTGATTAGGTTTTCCATTGATCAACTTTATGTAACTTATCAATGTACAGAGTGCAATTAAAATGCCGTAATTCCGGAGGTCGATTGCAAATGAATGGTTCGATTTCAAATTTATGTAAATGAGGATACAACTAAATGGATAATTGCTTTGTTAGTACACATTTATAATATGTAATTCTAGAATATAGTGTAAGATCAAAGGGTCTAGGGTAGATTAGTACAATGCATCTAAGTGCGCATCGGTTTGATCTAATTGTTACTGCTTCGGCAAATTTAGCTTCTGTGTATATATAGGTGTATATATATATATACGTATAATACGTAATTTCCAAACAGCTTTGTCGAATTATCGAAGTGTTACTTTGACGTTATCGACTCTTTTTTTTTTATTCATTCATTTCGCTTCGTATATCGGTTAAATAATTTCGATACGAGTGTCGGGAAAGCAGGTGTTGGTTTAAAAGTTGAAAGGAATAAGTGTAGTTTAACTTTGTTGACGTTCGAGGCGAATCCGTTACTTTCTGCTGCGACAAGTAATTACCGATAAGTTCCAAGTGCACCGGAAGACTCAAAGAGGGCGCGGAGGGGGGTGGGGGTGGAAGATGGAGGGAGAGTTACTCGTTTAGAAATTTAGCTACAAAGTTGGAAATTTTGAGCTCCGATTGTTTAATGAGTTTGATGCTGCACTTCGTTCTACGTCGATGAAACTTGTTATTTACGTCTCCCACCCATTATCTCTCACTCTCACTCTCACTCTTTCTCTCTCTCTGTTTCTCATTATCCCTGATTACACAATATTCAATGCGATTTCTCAGATGTAACTTTTTTAATAATTTTCGCGATAACTTTTCCGGCTTAACGTCTCGCGCATGCAGGATTTTTGACAAACGAGCTGCGGCGATAATTCAATGTGGAAAAGTAGCAAAAAAGCTTGTATATCTATGCCGAATAAATCCAATTTAAAGTTTCAGAGGCACAAAAGTCGAGTTTCTAGATTATTGGCTTTTCGGCAGCTTGAAGACTAATAGGCTTAGCCGACTCTTTGTTTAGAGTATATTTTAGGTTAAAATCCAAAGTTATATTCTCTCTAGCCCGTTTCGTTTAGCCAACTAAAACATTATTATACGAATCATCTTTTTAAAATTAGACTATATAGGGGGTCGAGATTCGGTAGAATAGTGTAATACAATTAACGGAAATTGCGAGTAAACGAGAAAAAGTAAAAACTTAGAGCGGTACAAAATGATGCGGAGATGTTTCAGAGTCCGGGGCATTCGTAAGTGTTGAATTCGCTTTGCGTATGCGCGTGTTCGTATTGTGACATATTTGTATGCACACGCGAACGTATGTGACAAAGCACGTAGTTTCAAGTAGTACGTACGTACGTAGAAACGGCCAGAGAGAAACGCAAAGGTAGAAATACCGTGGTTAGGGAATATAGGAAGCTAAACAGTTCGAGAGAGAGAGAGAGAGAGAGAGAGAGAGAGAGAGAGAGAGAGAGAGAGAGAGAGAGTCCAGGTAGAGCGATATATAGGGGAAGGACGGAAAGAGAAACAGAGGAAGAGAGATAAAGACATGACACGGGAGAGACAGCCAATTAGAAGTTGGACTCGGCGAATTAGTCGTTCTCAGCGAGATGCGATTACATTCCGGTGACGGCGCTAATTGTCAATTACAGATGTCGCGAATCCGGATCGTCTTTGTGTCGGTGGGGCTGCCCGCGCGACTACCGCCGACTGCCGCCGACTCTACCGACCTAAAGCCAATCGACGACTCCTCTTTCGATTTAATCTCTATGTATCTATATTTATAGCGGTGCCGCGCGACGAATTCGAGGAAGAGGATAAGTCGTACACGTGGCTAAGCCGATTTTGAGCGAGTACTACGACTGGTTCCCTCAAGCTTCCGATACACGGATTACCTCCGTCTCTTCTCCAACGAGACAACCAAACTATCATCTGGACGACATATTTCGTTTCGTCTTTTTTCTTTTCATTTTCGTCTAGACATATACGACCAAGAAAGTATATCGCCCGTTAAATGTTCTAACGCGTCGAATTTTTTTGACCAATTGGAATTTAAATACGGAGATTGAGGCTTCGTATTGTCGTCGGTAGGTTGTCAGTGCGTAAGCTGATTTCACTCGTTACTGCATTCCCGAATTCCAATTAACCTGATTCTGTGTTGTGTGTTCTCCGAAGGCTCTGCGTATAACTTTATTGCCTTAGCGTAGAGGAGATCAATTTCGTGAGCCGCGCGGTACGGTTCGCTCGAGTGCGACAAAAGCCTGCTCGCAGGAGGCTGGAGAGGCGATACGCCGTGTCGTACATCCCGACGCATAATTACTTCATTAAACCCGAGCGGCGCGTGTTATTAAGAAGATACGAATGCCGCTCGCTCGGTTACTCCCACCGCGTAACTTTGATCATCTCCGTGTTCCCGAGGATCCTACGGGGGTTTGAGATTTAACCGAAACTCACTCGCGCTGATCAAAGCGTTAATGAGGTGCTGCGCAGTTATTACCACCCGAACTTTTCCTTCTCGCGCCCCGATATCCCGACTTTTTTTTATGATCTCTCCTATGTACCATCTTACCTCCACGACGATTTAACTTTAAATTAGAACAATATATCTCCGAACGTTCGTTTTTCACATATATATTTTCTATTTATTCCGGTGACGACCGGTGACATTTCCGGTACATTGAAAATATTAGAAATTATATTCTTTCGCGTGAGAAACGACGTGACAAATTCACGCATTTCCATAACACTCCCGACACTTTTAGTCTGACACTTTTCTAGTTTCTTTTAAATTGTTGCAAATTGACGTACGGAAATAGTACTACACATTTTTATCTGCACATTTGTAATACTTTACAACGAGTCGTGCGTTCGAGAATTCGTTCTAAACAATTACAATTGAAAGAAAAATCGAGTATTTCTGTATACACACGTACGTAACGGTAATCATAAGAGAGCCGGTAAATGGATTAATTAAATATCCCTGTAGGGAATCCGCGTAGAATTTTATCTCGTTCTCTGAACCGGTTGAACGTGCGGACTTCCAATTACCTGACCCTGTAAATGTTTTCATATGCGCGCGACAATGCATATTAACGAAGTTTGCCTTAAAGATTTAACCGCCCAGAGGAGCGCAAGTTTGCTTATCGAGGACGACTTGAGCGGTGGGGCGCGGTTTCCTTTACCTCGGACCCACTTAGACACTAAATTTATAGTAAACAAGTGCACTTTCTTACTAATTCTCTTACTATACACTTTTCCTTAAAAATCCCACTTTCTCAACATTTATCGTATTATTAATTTTTTAAACAATATTAGAATCAATTGTTTTTATAATATTATTAGAAAAATTGGTGGATATAACCATACGAATGTAAATAATACGTGGAGTAATTAATTAAGAACAATAACCCGACAAAAGATATTCCAGTATACATTTTAATTAATATTTCCTGATATAATTCTAACGACACATTAAGTTTAAGTGACTGAATAAAAAATATAACATTGAAAGTTTAATGTTAATTGCATTAGTTAACGTTTTCATTATAATCTCTAACGTATATTATCACTTTGTTTGTTTTAGGTGAGTATCTGAAGCTGCCTCGTGCATTTCTCAAAGCCACTAAGATGATTCTACGAAGTCAAGTTGCTTACTGTAGTCAGATTTTCAGGAATTACTGTTTTCAGGTCACGCTTGTTCTTATTCCTACCAAGTATTCTATAAGGAATTGGGGTACGTTTGTGTTAAGAAGTAATTAATGAATATTTTCTATTCAATCCATGAGTTCAATCAAGAGTATGATACACGCTGTTGTGCATAAAAATTAATATTTATTTGAGGAATAGAACGTTTATTATTTAGTAATATAAGTCGATTATAATCGCTTAAGGAGATATGAGACTAAAGAAATTGGAATCCTTATTTATTATTTAATTAACAATGGATTAACTTTTTCCGAAAAATCTCTCTGTAACGCTCTTTTATTTGCTTTAAATACGTATGATTTAGTACATATGATTTTTTTCAAAATTTTGTATCACTAAATGATCGAGATTTTTGTGCAGCAGAAAGGATTAATTATTCATTTAACCGTTACCGATGAAAAGTGGTTATTAATTTTTAAATTATTTAAAATTAATTATTTTAAAAAATCTCTCTGCCAGCTTCTTCTTTATTACTCAAGTGTCACGTATGAATGTTTCCAAATTTTTAGTTTGTAGAATATGTTTTAAAAGTAGATTTTAAAGTAGATCTCTGTAATTTGGTTATCACATCTCGATCCTTAACACAAATTACTAAAGGCACTATATAAGTTATTTTTCATTTAAGAAACCAAGTAAATTTGAATTAATTCATTGTAATCTTTCTTCTATTTTCTGTCACAAGTATGATACACGCTGTTGTGCATAAAATTAATATTTATTTGAGAATAGAACGTTTATATTTAGTAATATAAGTCGATTATAATCGCTTAAGGAGATATGAGACTAAAGAAATTGGATCCTTATTTATTATTTAATTAACAATGGATTAACTTTTTCCGAAAAATCTCTCTGTAACGCTCTTTTATTTGCTTTAAATACGTATGATTTAGTACATATGATTTTTTTCAAAATTTTGTATCATTAAATGATCGAGATTTTTGTGCAGCAGAAAGGATTAATTATTCATTTAACCGTTACCGATGAAAAGTGGTTATTAATTTTTAAATTATTTAAATTAATTTATTTTAAAAATCTCTCTGCCAGCTTCTTCTTTATTACTCAAGTGTCACGTATGAATGTTTCCAAATTTTTAGTTTGTAGAATATTTTTTAAAAGTAGATTTTTAAAGTAGATCTCTGTAATTTGGTTATCACATCTCGATCCTTAACACAAAATTACTAAAGGCACTATATAAGTTATTTTTTCATTTAAGAAACCAAGTAAATTTGAATTAATTCATTGTAATCTTTCTTCTATTTTTCTGTCACAAATATATATTTATTACCTTACTGGCATCAATCGTATTCAATATAAATGACTGTATAAAGTAAATTACCTTTTCATTAAAATTTTGAATTGTTTTGAAGACTTTTTATGTTACTGTTGAATATATTAGAAAGTTTCGCGAATAGATGTGCTGATATCGATATACACAATGGAAAAATTGTTAGTTTCGTTAAAATATCGATAAAATTATTGTATTTTAGGACGTAAATTATTATAATAATCAGTAATAAGTACCGGGTTTAAATAAGAAGCGGTAACCTCATAAAATGATGGAGAAGGTACTAGAGTTAGTGGCGATAGGAACATATACGATATATGCATAGATAGTATATACGTTCACGATCAATGTTGAAAATCAGCTTTATTGTTTCGGGTCTTAGGGAGGGACATAAACATCCTTGTAATAGTTAGCAGACAGACTGCGCCTATTCAAGAGGCAGCCGGGATCACCTGCACTTACTCGGACGAGCGCCGGAATTAATATTCCGTTTACGACTACAGGAAGCATCGGACGCGTGCCCGATGATCCGCGAGCAAACTGATGACTCTTTGAAATTCAGCGCGTGGTCCGCATTAACGCCACGTCACGCTCCCGGCTTTGCGTTTCATTGCTGACGCGTTAGGTGAACGATCCTTGTTATCCTTTTTTTTTCCTCCCCCACCTCGCCCTTTTCACTCGATACCTTTTGATACGTGTCGCGTTAATCTAGCAAACACGCTGTATTTAATAATATTCAAAGATTATTCTTTAATCCTCGTTTGCGCAGTTGGGTATATGTACGCTCTTTCGTCAGAGAGCTTTGCCGGTATTGTTTGCTCGTACTTTTCAAAATATGATAATACTCGTTACTCCATCGATTGTTCGCGCGCAGTCTCGTACGCGCGTTGAAATAATGCAAAAACAAAGTGAGAAGCGAACGACTCAACCGGATCGGAAAGCCTGCAGCTGGAACGAAATCTTGTTGGTGCGATTCGGAGATTCGGAAGATTAGTCCAATCTATATCGTAGCTCAACCCGCAGGAAAACGAGGCCTCGTTAGGTCGAGCGCTTACCGCGGGAACGCGAGAGATAGAGTAAATAAATTAGGGCACACGCTGAAGATTTTGCCGGTTGCAGTGGATACGATGCCCGAGGTGCATGTAACGCGATCCTAAACGGATTACGCGGATGCACGGATGATAACAACGAAGAGATATATATCCACACGAACGCTCACTCCGTGACGATCGACGAAAAAATAATGGGTACAGAAGAAACATTCGATACTCGATCGTTGCGGGTTGCATCAAGAATATTATTTATCCAAAGGCAACATTCTTCAAAGTGCTGCGTTGAGCATCAGCCATCGTTAGAAATGAGCGAGCGTCGTAATTCGTAAGCGTAAAATTTGATACATATCCGGGACGTTCAAAGGGAAAATTTTGGTGGGGGATGCAGGCTATCGGCGGCTCTGTAAACCGAATATATATATCCCGTTTCTACCTATCTATCTGTGCGTATATATTCATATATATGTATGTATATATATATATGTATATGTATATGTATATGTATATGTATATGTATATATGTATACATGTACATGTTATATGTAGATGGGCTTTGACAGATGGTGCGCGCGCATGTAAAGGCGGTATATCGATTACACCCAGAGATACAGGATACTGCGTTGTAAGCGCAACTGGTCGCTGGTGCGTATAAATTCCACCGTGTCTTTGAAAATAGAGTTGCATCTACGGGAACCTCTCTGCAGTTTATAGTTTCAGATTCATAAGGATTATAACGCGTTATTATAAATATGCGTATACATTATTTTACTCGTACGTATTGACATAGTAATATTTTTAAACAAATTTTCACTTTGTCAATTCGTTCAGCAATTTTTGCAAACAATATTTACCGTAAATCATTAAATATCACGATAATTACTGGACGTTGATTTCACCTTAGAATTTGGAATGAGTTTATTCGAAAAATGCAAAGCGGTTTGATCGAGTGCATCATTTTAAAATTGCACGCTCGATCTGTACGATGTAAAATTTTATGCGCATATATAGATAGCGAAGTTATTCATTCATTAATCCTAAATACACACATACGTAGTTTGCGTTCAAATAATTTGAAATTTACATAATTTAACTGCATTTGAAATTATTGAGTATAGAGCTAGTGAGTTGGTGTATTCCCGCTAATCAATTGCGCAAAATCAATTAATAGTTAGATTATTGATTATAGTACATCGTCAGTATACGTCCTATAGTTAGGACGTGCGAATCGTTCAAGTTATATGTCTCGTATACGCGATAAGGTACTATATATATTGCATTTTTCATGTCTCACACGCTTTAAATCAATTTTCTTCGCACTCGAACATTGAACGGGAATGAGTTTAACCGGGATTTATCAATCGAGCGCGTTTAGCACGAAAAATAAGAAAAAAAAGTTTATAGTATAAAAGTATTAGCATAATGATAAAACGAAGTATAACGCAAGATAGAGGAGGTTAATACGAGTGATAACAATCTCGAGGCAATTTAATTGTTTCCGATTCGTTCTTAACCAAAGTATGTATATTTTAAATATAATCCTGAGGATTTTAATGAAATCCGATATTAGCGTGACCGGTGAAACAGAAAATATAGGGTTATTTAATCTTTCGTTATATTCTAACCATTTATCGAGGCTCGTAATCGGTGAACCGTAATACCGAAATACTCCCCATGGACAATCGAAGTAAAATACAAAAGCTAATGAACGCGCATTACTCTTGTTTATTCAATATATTCTTCGTTGAAGCTCGCTTCGCATTGCCCCTCGTTCCGAAAGTACTAGTTCCAATTCCATCGGAATATTCACGCGCGCGGCGCGCGGCAACACTCGGGTCTTCGTGGTATGCTGAGTGCGATAAGCAGACCGTACCGGGCCAACAACTCGCGCCATTCAAACGGAACATTACAAACGTCTGCTCGGGAAAGTCGCGGGGAACGACGGGACGCGTCACAATAGGCTCCGGAATTCCTCGAATATTGGTTATAATATTAAAATAGTCCAATGACACGACACGACGGGACGAGAGGATAGGAGGATAGAGAGTCGCGGAACCCTACCTCGACGATTTTCACGAGAGTCGCGAATTATTTTTACTCCCCGTCGCTCTCGCGAACGTTCGGGTTTATTCTCGCGTTCATTATATACCGCGATGCACCTATTTTATCCTGGAATATAATAATTCGCTTCGGCTCGGCTCGAATCGAATAATTGCCGAACCTCGTCATTATTAATCTCCAAGTTGCTTTATGCGTATTGTACGTTTACGCGCGACCCTTTTATTTTTCGATACTCGGTTGTGCGCGACGTGATTTTTATCGCGCCGGCTTAGATCGAGATTGCGTATACAACGCTTGGATTGTTAAGTGCACCTAGCGGAAATTAAATATTTCTGATTAAACGGAATTTACGTATATATATACCTTATGTCGAATTGCCACCTAGTTATACTGTTATTTTACGTGTTAACTAGCTAATTTCCGTTTACAGTTTGATCGGTTATTAGAATCGTATATAGCACCGATTATTTCGTTATTCGTATGGTCATTTCACCTTTTCCCATCGTTTCGAAATAGTATATATTTAAAACCGAATGATCGCGCAGAAAATATTATCTCTTCGAAGCGCCACCACAGTGGGATAGAATCAAATTTCGGCAATTACATAGAGATAAATTATTTAAAGTTAGCTAATGATAATACGCGCGCAGTCTTGGAATAGGAAATACGTAAAAGAAAAAAGTGGCAATTAAAGGAAATTCGGTGGGTGGAGAGTCGTCGCGGTGGTACGTTTTCCGAGCGCATCGTAGTATTTAGCAGGGAAAGGGGTAAGAGGAGTGCGTGTTAAACAAGTCGGACCATTAATCACGGCGACGCCACACGCCTGTAACTCGACCCCGGAGCGAAAGAGCGAGAACCGGGCTTCATTTGTTATGCCCAGGTGACACTCAATTATGTCACAAGGAAGGAAGGAAGGGCTCGCTCGAACCGAGAAAGACAGGAGGGATAGCGCGAGAGAGAGCGAGCGCGCACACCCAGTCAAACTTTCGTAGAGCGCATCTCTTCGCCCAAAGCGATGTAGTCACCGAGTTGACGAATATTGCGAAGGGCATCCAGGCTTCGGTTTCGAATTTATAATTAAGTCTACGCGTCCCGGTGTGGCAAAAGTTGGGGCGTGCTCGACATTTTAAACTCTGGCTAATCCCATTTCTCCGGTCTCTCCTCGAATGCACGAGGACCCGCCACCGCCGTCGCCCCCCCACTCTCGGATTTTTTTTATTACTACACGTTCCTATTTCGCCTCCCGACAATAATTAGAGTTGCTTTGTTTATTTTTAACCCGTTGTAACTGAGAGCCTATGGAAGAATTAATAGAGCCAATACCGAGGCGGAGCGCAAACAAGTCTACGCATAAATCAAAGGATGAAAGTCCGTGGGAAAAGAGAGAGTGAGAGAGAGAAAAAGAGTCAGAGAAGAGTAGAGTTTTCGTTTGCGAGTAAAGTTTGAAAATCGTTTCTTGACACAATCTGGCGTAAAAACTCGAGGCTTCTTACGTGCGAGCGAAATCTCGGATCTCGGCCCCACTTTGCTAGAGCCGAAGGCGGAAGGAAGGTCGACTCCTACTTAAATAAACTTCTTAGCATTCCACGAGGCATTGGCGCATGAAAAATGTTAATAAGATAAGTTTTAACGAGCAGATGTACCTCGAAGAGTTGCGTCTCTTCGTACCTTCGGAGAGATCCGTTTTTTTTTGTCGTTTCTGCACCTCGATGTACCCACCCGCTCTCTAAATATTCCATCGTAGCTTACGGTTACACCCACCGATACGAACAATGTATTGATAAGCGCATTGTATTCGCAATCACGTTCAGATATCGACACGATATGTGGGAACACGTACGCGGATAAACGTATTTATTTTTCCGAATGCCTCAATTAATGTAACTAAAAATATTTACCCCCGGGGAATAATTATTATGCATCGGCATACTTCGTTTCTCGAATTTTGAAAATTCGGTTTCATTCGACATCCAACCTTTGTCAAGCACAAACGTGTTCTTTTGCTCGTCTGACTAGTTTTGTGTACGGAAAACCGTCGGTATGTGTCTTTCACGGTCTTTGGTGCGCGACGAGTGTATAAATATGACTGGACGAAGCAGATGCAATTTATTTAATTCGTTAGCAGACTTACCACCGATTCTCAATCCGGAACCTACGTTTCCTACTCGAGAACAGAGGATATTAATCAAGTCGATCGAAGGCGTTCCTATAGAAGAATACGTTAACCAATTAACAATCTATACCAATCCAAGTAATATAAGATTCATCTCGAGAATTCCCAGCGGTTTCGTGTGCGTGTACTTGAACACCAAGCAAAACGCTGAGAAACTTACTGAAAAATTAACGAAAATAAGGATTGGATCGTTTTCATTGGAAATCAGACCTTTGCTGACCCTAAAGCGAAAATTAATATTATCGAGGGTGATCATACCACTTAGTTTGATAGCAGAAGAATTGAAAAAAATCAACACTCAAATGATCTTTCAAATGATGTTTGCCAAAGAGATCGTGAATGCATTTCCTCGCATTCTGAGCTTTCGTAGGCAAGTATATATTAAATTTAGATATTTGGACAAAGTACATTTGGCGATGAAAATATCGTACGACAGGATTGACTTTTGGAATTATTGCTCGATTAAAAGAATTCGCCGTTGCATTTGCAAAGAAGAAGTTCACACCTCTAACGTTAGCGGATACGTGATACGGAAGAAGATTTTTAAGAAATATCTTTTTAGACTTCAGATTAGTGAATGTCAATATGCTGATTATATTTACATGATAACTACAATGATAACTCAATTATCTAAGTATGATACAATATTATACAAATTTTGTAGTTAGAGTAAACTGTGTATCGAATTTTCAACAATAACAATATAATGTAGTCGATGTACAAGTCTCGTTGATATTTCATGCGAGGCGTAATAGAATAAATGAAATTATATTCAAAATGTCGTTCTTTTGGTATACCTCAATCTTTAACGATAATAATTCTAGTTCGTCCAGAGATCGGTAAATATTCAATCCCAGTATTTGTACAAATACTTTTATTAAATTTTGTGTAAAACGATTTCAAATAACAAAAAAACAATTTACTAATGAATGATCGATGCTTCTGCATATATGATAAATACTTTTTTCACATACTTTTCAATTTTATTAATTTTAAATTAATTAATTGTTTTTTTGTTCTTTTTTTCAATTTAATTTTAATTTTTCAATTAACCAAAAGTAAATTTATAATTAGTTTAAAATATATGAAATTGAAAAGTATTTATAATACCAACTATTCGATAAACGTATTAAAACAATACTTTTTGGAATATTTTAAAAAGTATTTTTATCATACCCAAACATCGATCATTCATTATATATTGATATCATTTCACACAGTTTTTTTCACATTATACAAAATATGCGGTCGAATACCTATCGATTTATAATTTCGTCCTTACTAGTAATGAACCAATATTTTTGTTTTTCAATTTAATGATTCAAAAGTTTTGTGGCATATTTGAGATAAAAATATAAATAATTTGGAAATTTTCAACAAGATACAATTTTAACCAGAATTATGCAGTTAAATGCGTCAAAATTAGTGTTCGGTGTCATATGCTTCTTGCGTCTCATCAGTTTTCAGATTCATTTGAAATTTTTTGTGAGTATCTTACAATTTTATGATTGCTTTAAATTTATATTAGTTTTTTTATTTAAAGAGTTTTTAGGCACGACCGCTACACGGTAGAGCCTTATATTTTCATCATCGCAAAATGTGTGATGCATCAAAATATACTCGATAATAATTTGTAAGAGTTTATGTGTATTAGAATTCATTTAAGGCCCTCCCTAAAATGTATGTATGGATGTATGTATGTATGTAATCATGTATCAAAGATAACTCAGTCAATTTTTTACTCAGTCGATTTAGCTGAGATTCACAGGGTAACTTCGTCATAATGTAATTAGATAATGGTCCTATTTTCAGGTATATAGCACAGAAACAGTTTAAGTTATGGCATTATTTTTAATTCCTTAGAAACGGTTTTGTAGCATTATCTTGAAATGTATTAATCCTACATAAAAACTTTATACGGACAAAATGTTCGTCTCAAAATAACAAAACTTTTTCCTATTATACACTTAACGCTCAAAACAATATTTTCGAAGATAAATATAGAAAAACGATCAAAATAAGGAAATGAGCACAAAAAAACACGTTTTTTCGCAATAAAACGAAATGTATTGTTTTTACTGAAAAACTTTTAATGAACGAAATGTTCGTTTCAAAATAACAAAACTTTTTCCTATTGTACACTTAACGCTCAAAACAATATTTTCGTAGATAAACATAGAAAAACGGTCAAAATAATGAAAAAAGCACAAAAAACACGTTTTTTGCAATAAAACGAAATGTATTGTTTTTACTGAAAAACTTTTAATGAACAAAATGTTCGTATTAAAATAATAAACCTTTTTTCTATTATCCACTTAACGCTCAAAACAATATTTTCGAAGATAAACATAGAAAATCGTTTAAAGTAATCAAAAAAATATGAAAAAACGTTAAAAAGTTGACTTCTATTGTATAATTATTGTTGATGTAATATCATTTTCTTTTATCAGTATTTGTTGTATGTAAGTCTTTAATATCTTTCTCCGGTTCATCATTTTCGTCATCTGCTAAATTGCTACCTTCTTGTAAATCTGGTCCAACTATTTCATATTTCTATTTTATAATTAATTCTAAAATTAATTATATTTATGTAAAAAATGAAAAATAAATATTGAAATTATTATCATTGTTACTAAAAATGATTCCTATCTAACATTTTTGTTTTGAAGGCGTACTTTTTTGAAATTCAGGTACCCAACTAGTATGACTTCATCATTTAAATGCACAACACTTTCATACTCATCTTTAAAATAAATTAATTATTTTACAATTATTTTACAAAAAGTAAAAAATTATTTTCTTTTATGCTATAATAAAAACTTACATTACAATACTTTTGATGTACAAAGGACAATTTAAACAAATGTTTTATACTCTCCTTCTCCTTCTCCAAAAATGTTTAAGCCATACTTTTCTTTCTAAAAAAATAATATATGTATGTATAAAATAATATACCTGTTAATGGACAATTACATTGCAATCTATCTTAACATTTTTTAATAATATATTTTAATATAACAATTTCAAAGTATAAATTTTATTTGTACCGTAAAATACAATTTCTATCTAAAAATTCTGAATATATATCTTATGTAGATAAATGCACGTACCGCTTTTATAATTTTTCACTGTTACCATTTGAAAATTTTTATGAAGTTATGGTCTGAATTTTTGGTCTATACCGTAATTATAAAATCAAAACAGATTCATAATCTATTGTCCTAAACTCTTCGTACATAGTGCAATTGAAATTCTCCTTTAAGAAAAATGACTAAAATTGGAAGAGTGTGTTCACCTCTTGTAACTTGTCTATACCAAGTTGTTTACGCTCTGAAATAAAAAGAGATTCCATGAATTCTAAAGTGAATGACTTTACGTAAATTTTATAAATAATGAATTTAACAACATGATTAATATCAACATAATTTCTATAGCTAAGAAAAGAAAACATATTATAATAATCATCATCACATCAAGAATTTATAACTTAGTTACAAAAAGTAAATTCAAGGTTTTTAATATCTTACCTTTTAAACAACGTGAATACTATTTATGATACACTTGTTGAGTGAAACCGTTTACTTTCAATAACGAATGACTAGGATGTTGGAAAGTCGACAATGATTGCGGAGCACTACCGTAACTACTAGCTAAGAAACCTTCGTTTGAACTTGTATCAGCACTACTTCTGTAAATATAAAATAAAAAGAAAAACCTATATTATTATTGTAATAGAAAGTAAAGCTAAATATTCAAAAACGTAAAAAATATCACATTAAGTAATAAAAGTTGTTAGAAGATAACACATTAAACATCAGTTAATGGATTGAAAATCTTAATGATGTTCGAAAAACACTTTAATTAATATTGCATAATTACATAATTTAACAATTGTTATATATGTTAAATAAAAATTATACTGTGCTTAAATTATAAATTTTATAAGCTTATTTCAAAATTAATATCTATGTAATTTATATGTTTACACTGAATATGCTCTCGGTCTTAATAATTACAAGAGCCATTCTTTTAAATTATTGTATTTATTATTACATAATAAGAACTTTAATAGTAAAATAATAAATACAACATTAAATGCAAATTTAATGTAATTTAAAATAAATTAAAAAATGTAATAATAAAATGTTACAAACCGTTAATGTATACCAGATCAACCTTGAGAAAGATTAAACATCGCCAAAACTATCCCAATACAAAACAAGAGGATCGTGGTTATTGTTGAATTGAACCATTATTGTTCGACTCACTACCATTGTTACTCTTGTATTAAAATTGACTAGTAGATGAATTACTCCTATAATTCATAATTATCTTATATCAATTATCTTTAAATTTAATTATAAAGTATTCTAAAATTTAAAATACAAATAAAATGTAAAAAAATAAATATTACTTAGTTATTGACAATTTACGGCAACTTAATATTTTCAAAAATAAATAAAATATAAATCTTATACAATAAATAAATTAACTAGATAATAAATAAAAATTATTTACCGTCCAAACATAGTTATTTATCTATTATTTTCAAACACTGCCAACATTGGACAAATACTGGACAAGAGCTTCTGCTATTTTGTAATGCTCACTTAACTTTATATTAGAATAACTAATATCATACAGTAAAACTTCATGAAAATCATATAAAAACTATGTGTATACGTAATATATATATATATACATAATGTATATACATAACTTTATATACACAATAAAATAAATAAACTAACTATCGTTATATATGTTAAATAAAAATTATACTGTGCTTAAATTATAAATTTTATAAGCTTATTTCAAAATTAATATCTATGTAATTATATGTTTACACTGAATATGCTCTCGGTCTTAATAATTACAAGAGCCATTCTTTTAAATTATTGTATTTATTATTACATAATAAGAACTTTAATAGTAAAATAATAAATACAACATTAAATGCAAATTTAATGTAATTTAAAATAAATTAAAAAATGTAATAATAAATGTTACAAACCGTTAATGTATCCAGATCAACCTTGAGAAAGATTAAACATCGCCAAAACTATCCCAATACAAAACAAGAGGATCGTGGTTATTGTTGAATTGAACCATTATTGTTCGACTCACTACCATTGTTACTCTTGTATTAAAATTGACTAGTAGATGAATTACTCCTATAATTCATAATTATCTTATATCAATTATCTTTAAATTTAATTATAAAGTATTCTAAAATTTAAAATACAAATAAAATGTAAAAAAATAAATATTACTTAGTTATTGACAATTTACGGCAACTTAATATTTTCAAAAATAAATAAAATATAAATCTTATACAATAAATAAATTAACTAGATAATAAATAAAAATTATTTACCGTCCAAACATAGTTATTTATCTATTATTTTCAAACACTGCCAACATTGGACAAATACTGGACAAGAGCTTCTGCTATTTTGTAATGCTCACTTAACTTTATATTAGAATAACTAATATCATACAGTAAAACTTCATAAAAATTATATAAAAACTATCTGTATACGTAATATATATATATATATATACATAATGTATATACATAACTTTATATACACAATAAAATAAATAAACTAACTATCTGTTATATTTATTGTCCGTTTAAATAGTGCCATCAGCGCCATCATATACACATAAGTATAATATATATCGCATTGTATGTAACCCGCGTCCCGTATCCAAATTTGAATTTCAAATTTTTTTTATATTTTTACAAAAATATTTATTTATAACAATTCTCTTTATTTATTTATTTTTTAATACAAAACATCGAATAAACAAAAGAATTATAATAAAAAATTTTATTTATTAAAAAAAAACTAATATTTTTATAACAAAATTTGATATAAAAAAATAGAAAACAGTAAAAAATATTTACCACACACAAAAATAAAATTTTGAAAATAATCTAAACGTTAAACGTCATACCCTGTAAAGCATGTTTTCAATATGTCCAAATTATTCTAAAATTTTAAATTAAAATTTAATTAAAATTTTTAAATAAATTAAACAAAAAACTTTGTTCTTAAACGTTAAATAGACATAACGAATTTATTGCGTCCGCGAATTCTAAGAATATATTGATTTTATATTATTTAAATATATTTGTCTTTTCAAATATTATAATTACTTTTTTCTTAATTTTTCTTAATTTATTTAATTAATAAAAAAAAGAAATTTACATGTTATTAATAACATTGTAATTTAATTTAGAAGTTAATAATTCACTCTTCATGTACATTTTTCAATTTACTTTGTTCACTGAGCTTTTCACTTGACAAATTCATCAATTTAAACATAAAGTACATATAGGTACCATACACTACTCTAAATATACTACCAAAGAAGGCACCCGATAACACATCTTTGGGACCTAAATTAAATTTATATAATGCTCCAGTAACCATTCCACCAGCTGCATAATAAAAAAAACAAAGCTTCATACAAATGAATTTCTTCAAAAATTAACAAATTTAAACAATATACATGAATGCTGCTCTATATTGAATAAATAAATTAATTATATTGTTTCATATGGACTAATTTAAATTGCACAATATTTTATCACATTTACTTACCTTTACTGTCCAAAATATACGTCCTATTAATATTGTTATACCAAATATTTTTAGAAGGAACATTAATGTAAAATAATAAACTATACGGTTTTATATAAGCATATGTAAATTATGTACATATGTATTTTTTTTAAATCACGTTACCTCTTCTTTCAAAAATGTGTTTCCTATTACTTCGTTTTTGCGAAATATGTTTTTTAAAAATTTTTGTGATATTTGAGGAACAACACTTTTCTCTTCAATACATTGATATTCAGAATATTAGAATAATATCTAAAATTTAACATCTATAAATACATTTTAAATTTATTATTAGAACATATATGTATATGCAAAATAATAATTCTGCATACTATAATTATAATTATAATTATAATTATTATTATTTTATATAATAATAAAAACCACCAACGGTGCGAGGGCGAAGCGTGAGCTATATTCTGTCGTGCCTTATAAATTTCTGTTCTCAGGCTGCGCCTTGCGCGCGATGCGCGCGGGAGGTAGGCGCGCAGCAGCGCGCAGGGGGGCTCGGCCCCCCTAGTTTGTTAACGAAATATAAGAAGATGATTAAAAAATTAATTTTATATGCAAAAATAACAATATTTTAAACACTTTAGTTATATTAATGTCGTCCACGCAGTTGAAATTGTAGATTAGGTATTGTATCGATAATTGATGAACACACTGTATTGTTTACATTACATTGCAACGTTTCGATGGAAATTCTCCATCCTCTTCAGGCATTACCTTTATTACACATATTTTACATTAGATTATAATAACAAGATTGAATATACATATATTATAATTATTACATTGGTAACGTACTACACGTCAATATTCATTAAAAATTATAAAAACTCTTTCGTAGTATCTCTGAATCGTTGCACTATGAATTAAAGACAAAGTATAATAAATACATATTCTCGAAGATAAGTATTGCACAGAAAAGAATTATATCTGAAATGCTTCATATTAAATTAGAAAATAATCCTATAAATGTAAAGGAAGATGTTAGAAATCTTAGGCATCACTATAATGATATTGTTAATAAAATGAAAGTATTTATTTTATTTTATTGATTTCTATTTTTATAATAATGTGTAAATCACATAAAGGAGAGGTAAATGTTGGTTATATAACCTTAACTTCTGTGCAATACTTATCTTCGAGAATATGTATTTATTATACTTTGTCTTTAATTCATAGTGCAACGATTCAGAGATACTACGAAAGAGTTTTTATAATTTTTAATGAATATTGACGTGTAGTAAGTTACCAATGTAATAATTATAATATATGTATATTCAATCTTGTTATTATAATCTAATGTAAAATATGTGTAATAAAGGTAATGCCTGAAGAGGATGGAGAATTTCCATCGAAACTTATAGCAATGTAATGTAAACAATACAGTGTGTTCATCAATTATCGATACAATACCTAATCTACAATATTTTAAACAGTTTATTTTTGTTACCAAAATTATGTTCTAAAAAACTATATAAATAAAAAAGACAAGTAAAAAGTTAAAACAAATTAGTTGAAAAAATACTCACAAAAATGTCAAATAAATCCAAAACGATGACTCAAGGAGTATTTGGTGCCAAACACTAATCGTTGACACATTTTGCTGTATACTTTTTAGTAAAATGATTGTATCTTGTTGAAATTTTTTTAGAAAAGTTTATATTTTTACTGCCACAAAAGTTTTAGATGATTGAGATAAAATAAATAGAAAAAAATTTTACGACCTTAGTCTACCCTTAAAAAAAAAGTTATACAGATAATGGCTATATAAAGCTACACAAATAATTTTCACCTTGAAATTAGCGGACAAACCTTTTTACCAGGAATATTACTTAAAGTTTCGAAAAATAATTGTTTGTTCATAGAGAAGTGACCATTTGTTAACAATCGTCGACAACACGTGGTAAGATTAATTGCATCATCGATATACAGGTCTGAATGTCAAGAGCTGGAGTTAGTCTCTTCTATATTGAAGTTTCGCGGACGCTGGGGTATATTCCATTATCCGTTTCAACTGTCGTGCCACTAGTTCATCTGCAGTTGTGCGTGTCTCTGTGTATGTGTGGTAGTGTTTGGCTATGTGTGTGTGTAAAGAGACCAATAATACTGTATACGCGCATTCCGAAATTGCGGGAAGGCCAACGAAAGCGATGAAATCGTAACACCCCGACACCTTCGCGTCTCTCCTTCTCCTCTTCCTCCTCTTCCTCCTCCTCTTCTTTCCCCTTCTACTCCTCCTTTTTTGTCGCGACGTTCGCACACCGTTTAAAGGTACTACCGACGAGATTGAATTTGCCGGCGGGAAACGTACTTGCTTTTTATGCCAAGCTCTTGACGCTGGAAAGTGACTTTTTTTTCACTCCCACTTCGCTCGTCTTCGATGTAGATGGAAAAAGATTGCAGCTACCTCGAGATTGCAACTCGTCATTCGTTATTGCTGGATATACAATTGCAATTCCCCTTCCGAATGTAGTTGTTAAACAGTTATTATCGCTGCATAAGGGAAATTCTATATATAAAAACAAAGTTATATTTATTTTATATCACCTTTTTTCCGACTTTTCCTCTCGTCCCCCTTTTTTATTACGGTCAATTAAACGAAGGCTTGAATTTTTAATTATGCTTTATAGTAAAACAGAATTTATTAATGACTAAAAAGTAATAATTTTCTTGTCTCGTCCTTCTCTAGTTAAATATAATATTTTTACAAAACCGGACTATGAGGCAACGGAAAGAGACAGTTAAGATCCAAAGGTAAGTATAGGAAAAATATTAACTTTATAGATACTATGCAGTTAGGATGAAGTTAAATTAATGCAACGATTTCGATAAAACTGCCCGTGACGTATTCCACTGTATTTTTTTATGAAAAATATGAAAATACGGATTCCAGTGGTATCGGGGTATACGTACAAAGTTTAGATAACTAGGTATATGTAATTAACTAAGCAAAGACATTGGTAACTAAATGAAGGTATTTAATCTTGACGAGAAATTTCCGAGGTCGCGAGAGGGACTGGCTGGAGCGGAGAGGAAACGAAGTCGCGCAAGATCAACCAACTGTCTGGTCTCGTTGCCACGAGCGGAGTAGCGAAACTTCATTCGAGGACGAATCGCGGGGACGCGGCATTATTGCATACATTCTCTTAGGTCGTGTACGTGCCCTTACTTATCATTCATTCGCGGCCCACCCGCTGTGCATTCATTCCCGAGGTGAGGTCCCGAGGTGGCACCGCGATAAACCAACCTGCCACGAGGACGACCTTTCCGAGTTTCCGGTGAGCCATAGCGAGCAAACCTCTTAAACTCACCTCGCGCCAGCTTCCTAATAACGTTGTACATTCGCGCGCGCGGCTACGCTTCAACTTGATTTTCATTTCCCTAGCCTTCGCTCCACATTCAAGACGTCAATTTCACATGGTTGTCGCGCGACTGCGTTTACCCTACTAATCCACCTTTTCAATCTATCGCCCATATTTATTTTACTAAATATATCTAGATATTAATTGATTATTATGTACTCATTTCATTCAACTGCTTCATATCATTTAACGGGACCTACAGCCAGTGTTTAAATTAAAAAGACTATTCAATATTAACAGTTAATAATTTTTTTTAATTTATGTTAAAAAATTTCTTAATTTTTTAAACAAATTAAATTATTATTATCTTTTATTTAAAATTGTTTGGCCAATTTATACGTCACATTACAATTCTAATTAATGATGAGACTCCGTACGCTGATTTTTTCCATAATGGACTTACCGCAGGATATCTCAAGAACCACGTACTACATCGAACAGGCTGAAATTTTAACAGTAACTTTCACATATGATTTAAATTCACTTGAATGGAACAGAATTTAAATATATGTCTAAATGTTTATATAAAAAAATTATTTAGCTGTATTTTATAAAATTTTTTTAATTTTTTAATTAATTTGGTAATAATAATTTTTTATTAGAATTTTAACACAGTCTGTTCCACTCAAGTGGATTAAAATCATATTTAAACGTTACTGTTAAAATTTCAACCTATTCGTTGAAGTGGTTCGATGAAGATATCCTGCGGTAAGTCCATATTATGGAAAAAAATCAAAGTACGGAGTGTCATAATTAATTAAAATAGTTATGTGACACATAAATTGGCCCAAAAATTTTAAATAAAAGTTAATAATAATATAATTTGTTTAAAAAATGACGAAATGTTTTCAATTATTATGAACAAATTATTAATTGTTAATATTTAACAGCTTTTATTCAATTTTAACACTGGCTGGTCCCCTTAACAAATTACCGTGTTTTAAAGATTACAGTTATAACGGGGTGTCGGAGTCCGAAAATGGTCATTTGTTATATTTTTTTTATAAACAATAGTATGAGTTTTTAAAACAATCCTGTCCTCTAGTCTCTCATCAGATGTTTCAAACGATATACCCAAATTTTTGCAGATTTTGAAATCGATAATTTAATAACGACGTTAAGATTGAAAAATTACGTATTTTTTGACTAAAAGTTACCAACCATAAAATGTTTAATCAATTATTATTAAAAACATTATTTTAACTTAAAGAATCAATTCTTCAGGCCGTCCCTTTCGTTTTAAGCTATCCGTATGAATATTGTTCAGATTTTTAATTCAATATTATCGATTGAATGTTTGCGTTAAAAAGTGTAGATCCCTGTAATTTGGTCCGACATCCCCATTTTCTACGAGGTTAACGAAAACTTCTATATTTCCGACGTACAGTACTCCTTTACAGACGATAATTATTTAAGTTAAATGTATTTAAATAATATGTATTTTTAGTGTAATTATTCGTATGACAGATATGATATCAATGCGAAACTCGCTTGCACATAACGTTCCCGTGTACCGGAGTTGCCAATGGCGAAATCCTTGCTGTGCACTTTGTAAGTTTCCGCATTGAGACTCTAATTTTATGCTCGAGGGACGTAAGCGCGAACGACGAGAGAGCTCCTCGTCATTATCATTATTTATAATTTTGTATCCGTACAACCACAACCACACAGATGGACAAATTATATGCACAAATAATAAATTGCTTATTACATCTTGATCGATCTTTGTAAGCAATATAGACATAAGACATTTACATTCAATGGCAAAACGATCATTAATGTCAATTAGGATTAGACACCGTTAATGTAATGAAAATTTACTTGCTCCGAATAAGCGTCGTTTATATTTATTTCGTGTAATTATGTGCAATGAGAATGATCCTTTAAATTACGTGTTATTTGAATAATATTATTTATCGCGAGGGGATGATCCGCCGATACCCAAATGGAATATAGCACTGAGTCAGCTGAAAGGTAACGAAACGAAATCGTCACTATTGGTGACATCCCTTACGAGGCTAACATACGAAAGGAAAGGAAAGAAAATAAAAGAAAGGTTGGAGGGAGGGGGAGGGCAGAGAGAGAGAGAGAGAGAGAGAGAAGAGGTACGGTTCAACACACTGCTTGTTCCGAGTGCTGGGAAAAGTTTTCGATTGATCTTTCTTCGGAGGCCCGAGGGCGAGGCCCGCGCGTGACGGCAACTTTCCCAAAAGAGAGTCAAGCGAGTTGGTCAGGGTGCCTCGGGGGAACGAGTCCCTTTCAAAGTGCACCGGACATTCCTAGAAGCCTCGAGCTCTTTCGTCTCGCTTTGGACAACGCTGGCGCGTATCCACTTCAAACCTGGCCAACTTGCTCAACTCTCGTCGTCGTCGCGCGCGTCTAATCTTCGGCCTCTACAGCACGAGAAGCCGCATGGGGAAGCTGTTTGACCGTCTTGTCATGTATTTTCTTTTCTTCTACAGCTTCTTCTTTTTTTTCTCTTTTTTACCTCCTCCCAAGTGATGGTCAGCTTAATCGCTTCCTAATACCCCCGTTCCACGCGACATTTTGTATAATTCTACATTTATCTGAAACTTTGAGTTATTCCATTATTTTTCGATATACAACAGTGAATTTAGAAAAATAAATTGTCAAACGTTTCTTATAAAAACTTGTAAAAGTAATCATTTGCCATTCCGAGAAATTAGTTTTTCTGTGACGCAATATTAAACCGCAAATTTATTGAGCACAAACGAAGAATCATAAAGACAAATGTTTCTCTGTTCTCTTGTTCTCTGTACTCGCTCTTTCGGTGTCTCTTTCTTATCTCTCCTTTTCTGCCGGTTGTATTCCTGGCATGTCATCGCGATGCGTCAAGTGTAACTTGCTTGCTTCGCCCACTGGACAGCGTCCCTTTTATTTATCCCCTTATCTCTCTCTCTCTCTCTTCTCTTCTCTATTATTCATCTATTTTTTTCTACATCTTCGTCTAATTCTACTTACTTTCGTTTACTCGCTCTTTTATTCTCCTTTTTGCTTCTTTAATACCCACTATTTCTTTAGAACAATCCCCTGTAAATATAGCGCTGAAATGGAGAACAAATGAAAATTTTTCAAGTTAAAAAATTTAACATTGTTTTGGCTATATTTTTTTATTAATCTGTAACAATGGTATGATTCGACATTATTTCTCTTAAATATGATTGTAACATATATTACTATTTCAGTATACTATAAAGATCTATCGTTACAATATTTAATTACAAACTGGTAAATGTTTAAATATACATCTACACCTGATATTCATAATTATCTTAACAAGATTTAACAGAATTCATCAAAAATTAAATATTGGAATCGTACGCCTTTTTCTCTTTCGTTCACGATTCATCAACAGATTAGTATTACTCCGATCTGATTCTTGTCTACTTACTGTTCTTCTTCGTTCAGTAAAACTTTTCGATCAGATTTGACTATTCAAAAAAAGAACTATCCTTCTGCATCTCCATCTCGCGGGAAGCAGTGTAAACCTCACCCAGTGATTTTCATTTTCATGAGTTTGTAGGTGAATATATACACAGCAAGTGGGTCATGCTTACGCTACCGTTCGTTTTCCCATTTCTCCTGTACGAAAGGTTCGACATACGCGAAATGGGAGCAACACAATCAATCGGAAACATCTTGACGCCAAGAAGGAAGCGCGTCTGCTCTTTCGGACTTTGCGTTTATTTGTTTAGATGTTGCGCAACGTGCTCAGGTGCACCAGCGCACTTTCGAATCGACTTGATTGTAAAACGGCAAATCTCATGTTGTAATACGTATCTAAAACAACGAAAATTACGAATCTAGGTATATACGGTCATTTTCAGCGATAAACTATATGATAATGTTTACATAACGCTGTCGACGGTTGTCTTCAAATTAATACGTTAATTTTCTTTGTGAACGAGAAACAAAATATATAATATTTATATAGGCAATTGTTTTATTAGCATCAGTATCGCGATTGCATTTTGATAGTCAAACTTGTTCTCGAAATAAGTTAGACAAATGATTCGTGAATCTTTTAGCGTCAGTTTAATGGACACTATTTGCTTCTCTCTCTCTCTCTCTCTCTCTCTTTCTCTCTCTCTCTTTCTTTCTCTCTTTCTCTCTCATGCGTCCATTTAGTAAAGTACTTCTAAAAAGAAGAAAACTGTGCGTTTCCCTTTCCTTAGTCTTTCTGTTATGGGTGGAATTTGCGGATTATATAAAGTGGATAGCGAATGTTTTAATTACTTTAAAATTGCTACGGCACGATGTAATTCAAATGTATTTTCTTTTCAAAATTGGAAAACACATTATAACTTTAAAATCGCTACAAATTTAATTGACTTTGGGAAATCTTTTATGGCGACGTATAAATACTAGAAAGTTTTAAATTACCGTCAACTTTGTATTTACTTATTCTTAACCTCGAATAATATTCGTTGCGTGCATTACTTCCCAGTTATTTGACCCAGATGTTATTACAATGAAACAATCGGAATAACCGGGTTTTCAAAATTTGAACGACACCGTTTGTAACGATAACTGCATTGTACGCTGATAAATGTATTTTATAGGAGCCTGTTATGAATAATATTTTTCATTTACGCAATAACAAGATAGAAAATATTACGCGTATATTATATACAATGTGTCTTTGAATATATATATACAGACGAGGATTACGAAAAATTGTTGCAGATTTATTAATTTTTTAAATTTAAATGTCTGGCGAATTATTAATTAGCGTGGAGATGCAGTTACTATAGTTCACAATTTGTAAATAGTGAACTTTTAGTAAAAATTAGTAGACTTTCATAAATTAACAGAAAGTTGAGTAAAAATTGACGAAAAATTCAGTAATTTTTTAGATTTGGGCAGTCTGTTACCGCGTTAATGAAAATTAGTAAAAATTAGAGAGATTTTGGTAAAATTTATTGAAACTTCTCTGTAAATTTAAATGAAACTTATCTCTCTCTAACGAATCGAAGAAATTGAAATGACCCATGGAGTGATCAGTAAAAGAACTGATCGATTGGGTTAAGAATTAAGCAGGAGGAAAACCGAGATGAAAATAGCCCCAGCGGCAGGAGGACGACGCTGGACCTTTTAATCCGAGCGATTGCTCCGCCTCATCGAGGAGGTCGGGCCTACTCACCTCAGCCTATGCGCTTCTACCGATAGTTACACTTACATGTAGTTACGCGTGTGTGTGGATATACACCTGTAAACGTTGGCGGACCAAGGCCTGCCTTTAGCTGGCACGTTGCCGCGTCGTCGCGAAGCCTGCCGAAACCGGCGAGGGTGGGAATGCTGCTGCTCTCTTTATTCGTCGGAGGTGGGGGGATTGCATCCACGCCCGAGGAGGTGGGGATCGACACGCTGCCGGTGGCGACGCCTGTCCGAGTTGTACTCTTTCGACTGATACCCGTGATACTCGGTTTCCGATTGAAAATTCTTATGATCGAAAAATCCGAAAATTGGTCAAACTTCCCAAGTCGGCATTGAGCTGAAGGGTTGCGTAAAACCTCGGGGAAAAGCACTTTCACGTTCAGTCGTGGGTACGAAAAGTGTAAATTCGCGACAATTCGAGGAAAACGTGGCCGCGCACGCCGGGTACATAATCGCGATGCGCCCTTTGGTATATAAACGACGTACGTGACGCGACCGGATGCAGACTGCGTCGACGCGGTACATCCGAGAGAGAAATTTCAGCTCGCGGAGGTGGGGCTCCATTACCTTCGATTTGTCACTTGACTATATATGCGGACGTAATAACGCATTTCTCGGCCTTTCAACCATCCGTCTGCTTTATTTCATTTATTGTATCCATCACCTTATATATACCTTACACTATTTACGTGTTAATAATAATAATTGTTGTCAAAAATAGTAATAAACGACACAAATGGTACGTGAAGTGTCAGTCCTTGCATCGGCTACTTTAAGTTGATTGAACCTATTGATTGAAAACTTCTAGAAACGATTTAATCTCCAAGCGTTTTTAAAATTTCCCAAGTTTTTCGTTAATGACTAAAATAAGGGTATGTATTACTATGCTGAATAAAAACATAGTTGGTTGCAGCATTATTTGGCTTGAAAGGTTAAGCATTGTCTTAATTACTCAAAAGCAGCACAATAAAACACAAAATTAAAACATTCGCGCCAAGGTACACCTGTATATGTGTGTATATATATAACAATGGTGAAGGATGTAAATTCTGCAGAGTTTCTAATACAATTGTAATTAGAGTCTCTTCGTAGTATTCATCAATTACGGGAAATATTTCGAAAATCATCCGCGTTTCGTTTGTACAACGCAACTCTCATTATAACCATTTACAACTGCCATCCCGTTGTACTCTCATCTGCGCTTTATAACGTCGTCGTCCAATTTTCCAAGTTCATATTTATACATATGTGACATACCATTGCAAATGCACTAGAGGCACCATTTCCTTTGATCATCGTTGCATATTTGGTAACACGTGTGTATTGCGCTCGAACGATTGTAATACTAAACCCCTGTTTGTTTCTCGTTCGTGGTCATTATTTCCTATTTTTGTAAATAACAAATATTATGCGCATATAGTTACGCCGATACGATACCATTTTTCCTTTTCATTATTTTGTTTGTTAATGTCGTCCTGTGTATAAACCTCGTGCGTGTATTTACGAGAACGGGATATAGATATCACGTATATAGAAATCGTGTTGTTGATAATGATGTAAATGCTTTCAAATGAATAAGTATTTACTACATTGCGAAGATAATTATATTTATAAAATCTCGAAATATTAGACGAAAGCTAGTGCAGGTTATACATCCGTAGGTAAAAGATCAAAAAATAAATTAAATTCCCCATCCAAGTGCGTTTAGTGGTCCAGTAACAGGAGCTGGTAAACGTGGTACTAGTATACCAATGGCTCGATACGTCGATGCGGATAAGCGATCAACCGATATGACTGTCATCTGTAGAGCCAGTAAATTTCACTGCACCTAGACTGCAGCACTCTCCCTCTCTTCCTCTCTCCCTCAATCGAAGGGCAAAATTGGACCCTCCGCGTTTGGCTATGCCCATATGAAGAGAATGGGACGTTTATAATATATATATATATATATATATATATATATACGTATGTATATGTGTGGACGAATCGTCACACACGCATACAAAAGTCGACTTAGTAATAACCCTAAATATTACTCGAATCGGTTCATCTTTTCATTCACATTTTCCATTTAATAAAAACTATAATTTATTTGACGAATTAACTATAAATTACGATGATTATTATCTTTGCGATACAAAAGAAAAAAGGTTTATTGCGTACAGCTAAAGATAAACTAACTTACTTACGCAATTATATTTTTGACGCGTATAATCTCATGACGAATCGTTATTAAGTATTAAAAGTACATTGGACGAATTGTTTGTAAGAAAAAAATAAATGTTGCCAAAGGGACTACAAACGAATTACAGGCGTTTATTGTATTAGTAAATAATTGATCGCCAAATATTATGCATCGAATCATATTTCACAGAAAGGGAAAAATGATCCTGCATACGAATTTAATGACATTTCATAATTATAGAAGTGAGTCCTCGGTCCTTTACAAAGGCAATCATTAATATCGAGCGCCCTTTGGTATTCTCGCAAAGCGAATTGATCTCGTTGTTTAACGATCGCGACGCATCGATGGTATAAAAACTCGATGAAAAGTGATGATCCGGTACACAAGACTATTTTTATTCGAGTATATTCGATCTGCCATATACTATTCATTTGCGCAGTAATTTTCTTAGAGAGAAACCGTACCTTACAAAATCTATTGGAATTTTCAGTTGATTTTCATTTCCAATATATAAAACGAGTTACTTAATTACGCCGATAATTCAGATATTTTTTGTCCAGTAATAAAATTATATTTTTAATTGCACGGATTTGTCAAAATTACTTAACTACGCACATTTATATTTAAAACTTTACAATTTCAGCCACAGTTAAATCCGTATGAAGTGCATTTTGTATCTTAATTTGTATGGTCAATCCTCGTTAATTTGTAAAACTATAGGTGCATTCAATATTTACTAATACAATAAACGCCTGTAATTCGTTTGTAGTCCCTTTGGCAACATTTATTTTTTTCTTACAAACAATTCGTCCAATGTACTTTTAATACTTAATAACGATTCGTCATGAGATTATACGCGTCAAAAATATAATTGCGTAAGTAAGTTAGTTATCTTTAGCTGTACGCAATAAACCTTTTTTCTTTTGTATCGCAAAGATAATAATCATCGTAATTTATAGTTAATTCGTCAAATAAATTATAGTTTTATTAAATGGAAAATGTGAATGAAAAGATGAACCGATTCGAGTAATATTTAGGGTTATTACTAAGTCGACTTTTGTATGCGTGTGTGACGATTCGTCCACACATATACATATATATATATATATATATATATATATATATTATAAACGTCCCATTCTCTTCATATGGGCATACCAAACGCGGGGGTCCAATTTGCCCTTCGATTGAGGGAGAGAGGAAGAGAGGGAGAGTGCTGCAGTCTAGGTGCAGTGAAATTTACTGGCTCTACAGATGACAGTATCGGTTGATCGCTTATCCGCATCGACGTATCGAGCCATTGGTATAGTACCACGTTTACCAGCTCCTGTTACTGGACCACTAAACGCACTTGGATGGGGAATTAATTTATTTTGATCTTTACCTACGGATGTATAACCTGCACTAGCTTTCGTCTAATATTTCGAGATTTTATAAATATAATTATCTTCGCAATGTAGTAAATACTTATTCATTTGAAAGCATTTACATTATCAACAACACGATTTCTTATACGTGATATCTATATCCCGTTCTCGTAAATACACGCACGAGGTTATACACAGGACGACATTAACAAACACAAAATAATGAAAAAAAAATGGTATCGTATCGGCGTAACTATATGCGCATAATATTTGTTATTTACAAAATAGGAAATAATGACCACGAACGAGAAACAAACAGGGGTTTAGTATTACAATCGTTCGAGCGCAATACACACGTGTTACCAAATATGCAACGATGATCAAAGGAAATGGTGCCTCTAGTGCATTTGCAATGGTATGTCACATATGTATAAATATGAACTTGGAAAATTGGACGACGACGTTATAAAGCGCAGATGAGAGTACAACGGGATGGCAGTTGTAAATGGTTATAATGAGAGTTGCGTTGTACAAACGAAACGCGGATGATTTTCGAAATATTTCCCGTAATTGATGAATACTACGAAGAGACTCTAATTACAATTGTATTAGAAACTCTGCAGAATTTACATCCTTCACCATGTTATTATATATATATACATATACAGGTGTACCTGGCGCGAATGTTTTAATTTTGTGTTTATTGTGCTGCTTTTGAGTAATTAAGACAATGCTAACCTTTCAAGCCAAATAATGCTGCAACCAACTATGTTTTTATTCAGCATAGTATACATACCCTTATTTTAGTCATTAACGAAAAAACTTGGGAAATTTTAAAAACGCTTGGAGATTAAATCGTTTCTAGAAGTTTTCAATCAATAGGTTCAATCAACTTAAAGTAGCCGATGCAAGGACTGACACTCAACCATTTGGTCGTTTATTACTATTTTTGACAACAATTATTATTAACACGTAAATAGTGTAAGGTAATATAAGGTGATGGATACAAAAAATGAAATAAAGCAGACGGATGGTTGAAAGGCCGAGAAATGCGTTATTACGTCCGTATATATAGTCAAGTGACAATCGAAGGTAATGGAGCCCACCTCCGCGAGCTGAAATTTCTCTCTCGGATGTACCGCGTCGACGCAGTCTGCATCCGGTCGCGTCACGTACGTCGTTTATATACCAAGGGCGCATCGCGATTATGTACCCGGCGTGCGCGGCCACGTTTTCCTCGAATTGTCGCGAATTTACACTTTTCGTACCCACGACTGAACGTGAAAGTGCTTTCCCGAGGTTTTACGCAACCCTTCAGCTCAATGCCGACTTGGGAAGTTTGACCAATTTTCGGATTTTTCGATCATAAGAATTTTCAATGGAAACCGAGTATCACGGGTATCAGTCGAAAGAGTACAACTCGGACAGGCGTCGCCACCGGCAGCGTGTCGATCCCCACCTCCTCGGGCGTGGATGCAATCCCCCCCACCGCCGAGAATAAAGAGAGCACAGCATTCCCACCCTCGCCGGTTTCGGCAGGCTTCGCGACGACGCGGCAACGTGCCAGCTAAAGGCAGGCCTTGGTCCGCCAACGTTTACAGGTGTATATCCACACACACGCGTAACTACATGTAAGTGTAACTATCGGTAGAAGCGCATAGGCTGAGGTGAGTAGGCCCGACCTCCTCGATGAGGCGGAGCAATCGCTCGGATTAAAAGGTCCAGCGTCGTCCTCCTGCCGCTGGGGCTATTTCATCTCGGTTTCTCCTGCTTAATTCTTAACCCAATCGATCAGTTCTTTTGCTGATCACTCCATGGGTCATTCAATTTCTATATACAGACGAGGATTACGAAAATTGTTGCAGATTTATTAATTTTTTAAATTTAAATGTCTGGCGAATTATTAATTAGCGTGGAGATGCAGTTACTATAGTTCACAATTTGTAAATAGTGAACTTTTAGTAAAAATTAGTAGACTTTCATAAATTAACAGAAAGTTGAGTAAAAATTGACGAAAAAATCAGTAATTTTTTAGATTTGGGCAGTCTGTTACCGCGTTAATGAAAATTAGTAAAAATTAGAGAAATTTTGGTAAAATTTATTGAAACTTCTCTGTAAATTTAAATGAAACTTATCTCTCTCTAACGAATCGAAGAAATTGAAATGACCCATGGAGTGATCAGTAAAAGAACTGATCGATTGGGTTAAGAATTAAGCAGGAGGAAAACCGAGATGAAAATAGCCCCAGCGGCAGGAGGACGACGCTGGACCTTTTAATCCGAGCGATTGCTCCGCCTCATCGAGGAGGTCGGGCCTACTCACCTCAGCCTATGCGCTTCTACCGGTAGTTACACTTACATGTAAGTTACGCGTGTGTGTGGATATACACCTGTAAACGTTGGCGGACCAAGGCCTGCCTTTAGCTGGCACGTTGCCGCGTCGTCGCGAAGCCTGCCGAAACCGGCGAGGGTGGGAATGCTGCTGCTCTCTTTATTCGTCGGAGGTGGGGGGATTGCATCCACGCCCGAGGAGGTGGGGATCGACACGCTGCCGGTGGCGACGCCTGTCCGAGTTGTACTCTTTCGACTGATACCCGTGATACTCGGTTTCCAATTGAAAATTCTTATGATCGAAAAATCCGAAAATTGGTCAAACTTCCCAAGTGGGCATTGAGCTGAAGGGTTGCGTAAAACCTCGAGGGAAAAGCACTTTCACGTTCAGTCGTGGGTACGAAAAGTGTAAATTCGCGACAATTCGAGGAAAACGTGGCCGCGCACGCCGGGTACATAATCGCGATGCGCCCTTTGGTATATAAACGACGTACGTGACGCGACCGGATGCAGACTGCGTCGACGCGGTACATCCGAGAGAGAAATTTCAGCTCGCGGAGGTGGGGCTCCATTACCTTCGATTTGTCACTTGACTATATATACGGACGTAATAACGCATTTCTCGGCCTTTCAACCATCCGTCTGCTTTATTTCATTTTTTGTATCTATCACCTTATATATACCTTATACTATTTACGTGTTAATAATAATTGTTGTCAAAAATAGTAATAAACGACAGAAATGGTTGTGCAGTGTCAGTCCTTGCATCGGCTACTTTAAGTTGATTGAACCTATTGATTGAAAACTTCTAGAAACGATTTAATCTCCAAGCGTTTTTCAAATTTCCCAAGTTTTTCGTTAATGACTAAAATAAGGGTATGTATTACTATGCTGAATCAAAACATAGTTGGTTGCAGCATTATTTGGCTTGAAAGGTTAAGCATTGTCCTAATTACTCAAAAGCAGCACAATAAAACACAAAATTAAAACATTCGCGCCAAGGTACACCTGTATATATATGTATATATATAACAATGGTGAAGGATGTAAATTCTGCAGCGTTTCTAATACAATTGTAATTAGAGTCTCTTCGTAGTATTCATCAATTATACGGGAAATATTTCGAAAATCATCCGCGTTTCGTTTGTACAACGCAACTCTCATTATAACCATTTACAACTGCCATCCCGTTGTACTCTCATCTGCGCTTTATAACGTCGTCGTCCAATTTTCCAAGTTCATATTTATACATATGTGACATACCATTGCAAATGCACTAGAGGCACCATTTCCTTTGATCATCGTTGCATATTTGGTAACACGTGTGTATTGCGCTCGAACGATTGTAATACTAAACCCCTGTTTGTTTCTCGTTCGTGGTCATTATTTCCTATTTTTGTAAATAACAAATATTATGCGCATATAGTTACGCCGATACGATACCATTTTTCCTTTTCATTATTTTGTTTGTTAATGTCGTCCTGTGTATATAAACCTCGTGCGTGTATTTACGAGAACGGGATATAGATATCACGTATATAGAAATCGTGTTGTTGATAATGATGTAAATGCTTTCAAATGAATAAGTATTTACTAGCATTGCGAAGATAATTATATTTATAAAATCTCGAAATATTAGACGAAAGCTAGTGCAGGTTATACATCCGTAGGTAAAAGATCAAAAAATAAATTCAATTCCCCATCCAAGTGCGTTTAGTGGTCCAGTAACAGGAGCTGGTAAACGTGGTACTAGTATACCAATGGCTCGATACGTCGATGCGGATAAGCGATCAACCGATATGACTGTCATCTGTAGAGCCAGTAAATTTCACTGCACCTAGACTGCAGCACTCTCCCTCTCTTCCTCTCTCCCTCAATCGAAGGGCAAAATTGGACCCTCCGCGTTTGGCTATGCCCATATGAAGAGAATGGGACGTTTATAATATATATATATATATATATATATATATACGTATGTATATGTGTGGACGAATCGTCACACACGCATACAAAAGTCGACTTAGTAATAACCCTAAATATTACTCGAATCGGTGCATCTTTTCATTCACATTTTCCATTTAATAAAAACTATAATTTATTTGACGAATTAACTATAAATTACGATGATTATTATCTTTGCGATATAAAAGAAAAAAGGTTTATTGCGTACAGCTAAAGATAAACTAACTTACTTACGCAATTATATTTTTGACGCGTATAATCTCATGACGAATCGTTATTAAGTATTAAAAGTACATTGGACGAATTGTTTGTAAGAAAAAAATAAATGTTGCCAAAGGGACTACAAACGAATTACAGGCGTTTATTGTATTAGTAAATAATTGAATGCACCTATAGTTTTACAAATTAACGAGGATTGACCATACAAATTAAGATACAAAATGCACTTCATACGGATTTAACTGTGGCGAAATTGTAAAGTTTGAAATATAACATGTGCGTAGTTAAGTAATTTTGACAAATCCGTGCAATTTAAAAATATAATTTTATTACTGGACAAAAAATATCTGAATTATCGGCGTAATTAAGTAACTCTTTTATATATTATGGAAATGAAAATCAACTGAAAATTCCAATAGATTTTGTAAGGTACGGTTTCTCTCTAAGAAAATTACTGCGCAAATGAAATAGTATATGGCAGATCGAATATACTCGAATAAAAATATAGTCTTGTGTACCGGATCATCACTTTTCATCGAGTTTTTATACCATCGATGCGTCGCGATCGTTAAACAACGAGATCAATTCGCTTTGCGAGAATACCAAAGGGCGCTCGATATTAATGATTGCCTTTGTAAAGGACCGAGGACTCACTTCTATAATTATGAAATGTCATTAAATTCGTATGCAGGATCATTTTTCCCTTTTCTGTGAAATATGATTCGATGCATAATATTTGGCGATTCAATTATTTACGTGCATCATAAATTATATAATACGTATACACCATATACCTATATATATGCCTATATGAGTATAAACGTAAAAGTGAAATAGTGTATATTTTTGTTCCATGTACCAGGCTTTGACCTAAAAAGATATAATAAAATATTAAATGTGCAAAATATTATAAGTTTATATAATCAAGCACGTTTAATAATTACAGTTGATAATTACTTCATTTGACTTCTTTTAAATTTAAGAAAGTTGTTGACAGGACGTTACTAGTTAATGATGTAAAAAAAATGAAAAAAAAGAAAAAGAAATTGAAGTTTGAAACGACAAACGTAGCTGTGACGAAGTTCTTATTAAACTTCTCAAGAGAGTCAGTGGGAGGTGGGATGGGGTGGGGGGGAGAAAAAGGGTCGTAAAAAATTGTCACTTTATCACCTTTTTCTGTCTGAGTGTCGTTGTCGCTCCTTTTTACAGCTTTGATGAGAAATACGCATGAAAAATCAAAAAGAATTTTGCTGTGTGGATAGCCCGATACGCACCGTGAAGAGAACCTAATGAATATTGCAATGGTGTACAAGAAATCCCTTTTGAACTCTCATTTTGAAAATACTGTTACGAATGAAATTATATCGCCCTTATTTTTTTCCAAAAGGACTCATGAACATTTTTATTTCATGTATGAAAAACAAAAAACCTTATAAAAGGGATGGAAATTAAATGAAGCCACTGTGGTTTTAAATGCATGTTACTAAATCTCCGACTAAATATAAAACAGTTTCTTGGAAAGCCGCGATTTCAAAGATATGAATATTATATATTATGTGATGTAATAAAGAGGGATGATTACTAAAATATATAATGGAGAAAAATATGTATGAGTAATCAGAACATTTATATTCGACGACGTTGTATGATCTTACAAACAAACCGTCATCGTAGTGCAATAATGGTTCCAATTCAAATTTTTTTTTCAAAAAGGATGCAATTCAAATTTTTTTTCAAGAAGATATCAATTCTAATATTTTTTCAAAACGGTTTCAATTAACTTATTCATTTTGTTCCTCTAAAAAATTGTGAAAGCACTTTAATTTTCAAATAATTGCGTTTGGGCTTACAATTAACATATGTTTATATTATCAAAAGTAATTATTTCTCGGATCATTATAACTATAATAATGTATACTGTGTGCCAAAGGCGTAAAGTACGGTATGTTAGACCGAGAGTGGATTGGCAAACATATGAGATAAAAAAGTTATATACATAAATAAATATTGCTTTTTTTTGATGATTCAGATTTAAGGGAGCTGCGAATATATCTAATAAAGTAAACACTAATACTATTATAAAGTCAATTGGAATTATTTTTTACATGGTTAACGCTGCCATTTCCCCTTAATTAGTTATTTATTGTTAGTTATTTATATAATTTTATGTTCATCTACTGCTAATAACTCTATATTTGATGTCTATATGTGATATTACTGTTTACAAATAATGGCGTGAGGGACGAAATGTTTTTTAAGATTTTTGCAAAAGTATCATAAAATGTTCATATCTTGGACCAGAATTTTCTGCTATACTCAAACCAAAAAATAATAGAATAATAATTAATCAGTAATCACCAACATTTCTGGTTTGGAAAAAAAAATTGTGGCACAACATATGTCTATTTATGTATATTCACTTAACATTAAATTACAGTAGAAAAAATTACTTGCGCATATTAAAGATGTAAATTCCTTTCAAATTTCAAACGAACATTCTAAATATAACTGCAAATATTATTGAATAGAAATTGTTTTTAGGCACGACCACTACACGGTAGAGCCTTATATTTTCATCATCGCAAAATGTGTGATGCATCAAAATATACTAGATAATAGTTTGTAAGAAAAATTTATGTGTGTTAGAATTCATTTAAGGCCCTCCCTAAAATGTATGTAGGGATGTATGTATGTATGTAATCATGTATCAAAGATAACACAGTCAATTTTTGACCGATTTAGCTGAGATTCACAGGGTAACTTCGTCATAATGTAATTATATAGCACTGAAACAGTTGAAGTTATGGCATTATTTTTAATTCCTTAGAAACGGTTTTGTAGCATTATCTTGAAATGTATTAATCCTACATAAAAACTTTATACGAAATGTTCGTCTCAAAATAACAAAACTTTTTCCTATTGTACACTTAACGCTCAAACAATATTTTCGAAGATAAACATAGGAAAACGGTCAAAATAATGAAAAGCACAAAAAAACGTTTTTTCACAATAAAACGAAATGTATTGTTTTTACTAAAATCTTTTCATGAACGAAATGTTCGTCTCAAAATAATAAAACTTTTTCCTATTGTACACTGAACGCTCAAAACAATATTTTCGAAGATAAACACAGAAAAACGGTCAAAATAATGAAAAAAAGCACAAAAAACACGTTTTTTTGCAATAAAACGAAATGTATTGTATTTACTGAAAAACTTTTAATGAACAAAATGTTCGTGTTAAAATAATAAACCTTTTTTCTGTTATACACTTAACGCTCAAAACAATATTTTCGAAGATAAACATAGAAAAACTGTTAAAGTAATCAAGAAAATATGATAAAACGTTAAAAAGTTGACTTCTATTGTATAATTATTGTTGATGTAATATCATTTTCTTTTATCAGTATTTGTTATATGTAGGTCTTTAATATCTTTCTCCGGTTCATCATTTTCGTCATCAGATAAAGTGCTACCATCTTGTAAATCTTGTCCAACTATTTCAGAAATATAGTCAAGTGACGCCTTAACCGCCAATTTTTCAGTCTTTCTTGAAGTGTCAAATTTTGTACACCATTCTAAAATTAATTATATTTATGTAAAAAATGAAAAATAAAATATTGAAATTATTATTATTGTTACTAAAAATGATTCCTATCTAACATTTTTGTTTTGAAGGCGTATTTTTTTTAAATTCAGGCACCCAACTGGTATGACTTCATCATTTAAATGCACTACACTTTCATACTCATCTTTAAAATAAATTAATTATTTTACAATTATTTTACAAAAAGTAAAAAATTATTTTCTTTTATGCTATAATAAAAACTTACATTACAATACTTTTGATGTACAAAGGACAATTTTTAACAAATGTTTTATACTCTCCTTATCCTTCTCCAAAAATGTTTAAGCCATACTTTTCTTTATAAAAACATAATATATGTATGTATAAAATAATATAGCTGTTAATAGACAATTACATTGTAATCTATCTTAAGATTTTTTAATAATATATTTTAATATAACAATTTCAAAGTATTAAATTTTATTTGTACCGTAAAATACCATTTCTATCTAAAAATTCTGAATATATATCTTATGTAAATAAATGCACTTACCACTTTTATAATTTTTCACTGTTTCCTCTTGAAAATCTTTATAAAGTTGTGGTCTGAATTTTTGTTCTATACCGTAATTATAAAATCAAAACAGACACTCAAACCCATAACAATATGGAGTGCAATTAAAATTCTCCTTTAAGAAAAATGACCAAAATTGGAAGAGTGCGTTCACCTCTTGTCACATCTCTATACCAAGTTGTTTACGCTCTGAAATAAAAAGAGATTGCATGAATTCTAAAGTGAATGACTTTATGTAAATTTTATAATGAATATAACAACATGATTAATATCAACATGATTTATTTAGTTAAGAAAAGAAAACATATTATAATAATCATCATCGCATCAAGAATTTATAACTTAGTTACAAAAAGTAAATTCAAGGTTTTTTAATATCTTACCTTTTAAACAACGTGAATGATATTTATGATACACTTGTTGAGTGAAACTCGTTTACTTTCAAAAACGAATGACTAGGATGTTGGAACGTTGGCAATGATTGCTGAGCACCACCGTAACTATACTAGCTAAGAAACCTTCGTTTGAACTTGTATCAGCACTACTTCTGTAAATATAAAATAAAAACAAAAACCTATCATTATGGTAATAGAAAATAAAGCTAAATATTCAAAAACGTAAAAAATATCACATTAAGCAATAAAAGTTGTTAGAAAATAACACATTAAACATCAGTTAATGGATTAAAAATCTTAATGATGTTCACAAAACTCTTTAATTAATATTGCATAATTACATAACTTAACAATTTATATATGTGTTAAATAAAAATTATACTGTGCTTAAATTATAAATTTTATAAGCTTATTTCAAAATTAATATCTATGTAATTTATATATTTACCCTGAATATGTTCTCGGTCTTAATAATTATAAGTGCCGTTCTTTTAAATTATATATTTATTATTACATATTAAGGGCAGTCCGTACTCATAGCTTCACAAATCTACCACTCGAATTTTGCGAGCAAAAGTGGCGCTGCCGTCAGATAAGCTGAGTTCATATTGGACAATAATTATGAACATTTATAGGAAATAGAGTTTCTACCACACAAAATCAAAGTTGAGCGCCATAGCTATTGATGTAATGATTAATTACATATTGCTTAGCTGATCGAAAAGTCAGTATTTTCGACGAATAGTGAGAAGTACGAATCAATTCTGAGAACACATAATTAATCATTAGATCAATAGCTATGGCGCTTAACTTTGATTTTGTGTAGTAAAAACTCTATTTTTTTTTAATTGTCCAAAATTGTTGTCGAATATGAACTCAGTCTATCTGACGGCAGCGCCACTTCTGCTCGCAAATTTTCGGGTGGTGATATATTCAATTATACTCTACGGACTCCCCTTAAGAACTTTAATAGTAAAATAATAAATACAACATTAAATGCAAACTTAATGTAATTTAAAATAAATTAAAAAATGTAATAATAAAATGTTACAAACCGTTAATGTATACCAGATCAACCTTGAGAAAGATTAAACATCGCCAAAACTATCCCAATACAAAACAAGAGGCTCGTGGTTATTGTTGAATTGAACCATTATTGTTCGACTCACTACCATTGTTACTCTTGTATTAAAACTGACTAGTAGTTGAATTACTCCTATAATTCATAATTATCTTATATCAATTATCTTTAAATTTAATTATAATGTATTCTACAATTTAAAATACAAATAAAATATAAAAAATAAATATTACTTAGTTATTGACAACTTACGGCAACTTAATATTTTCAAAAATAAATAAAATATAAATTTTATACAATAAATAAACTAACTAAATAATAAATAAAAATTATTTACCATCCAAAAATAGTTATTATTCTATTATTTTCGAACTCTGCCAACATTGGACAAATACTGGACAAGAGCTCTTCTGCTATTTTGTAATGCTCACTTAACTGACTTAACTTTATATTAGAATAACTAATATTATACAGTAAAACTTCATGAAAATCATATAAAAACTATGTATATACGTAATATATACATATATACATAATGTATATACATAACTCTATATACACAATAAAATAAATAAACTAACGTTATATATTTATTGTCCGTTTAAATAGTGCCATCAGCGCCATCATATACACATAAGTATAATGTATATCGCATTGTATGTAACCCGCGTCCCGTATCCAAATTTGAATTTCAAATTTTTTTTATATTTTTACAAAAATATTTATTTATAACAATTCTCTTTATTTATTTTTTAATACAAAACATCGAATAAAAAAAAGAATTATAATATAAAATTTTATTTATTAAAAAAAAACTAATATTTTTATAACAAAATTTGATATAATAAATATAAAACAGTAAAAAATATTTACCACACACAAAAATAAAATTTTTAAAATAATCTAAACGTCAAACTCTGTAAAGCATATTTTCAATATCTCCAAATTATTCTAAAATTTTAAATTAAAATTTAAGTAAAATTTTTAAATAAAATTAAACAATAAACTTTGTTCTTAAACTTGAAAAATTTGGACTTGAACGTTAAATAAACATATCGAATTTATTGTGTCCGCGAATTCTAAGAATATATTGATTTTATATTACTTAAATATTTTTGTCTTTTCAAATATTATAATTACTTTTTTCTTACTTTTCTTAATTTATTTAATTAATAAAAAAAAGAAAAATTAAGGTGTTTTCACTATTTTTTAGAGTAACAAAATAAATAAGTGAATTGGAACCTATTTGAAAAAATATTTAAATTGATATCTTCTTGAAAAAAAATATATAATTATCGGTCTTTCCGAACTAAATGCTTTATTTTTGGAATAAAGCAGGCCCATTATACCCTTTGTCCACTAGCTTCTTGAAAAAAATTTTGAATTGGAAACTTTGCGAAATAAAAAGTTGAATTGGACCTTTTTTGAAGAAAAATTTGAGTTGGTACCTTATTGAATAAAAAATTTGAATCGGACTCTTTTTAGAAAAAAATTTGAATTTGAACCATTAATGCAGTTAAGGTGACTATTTGTTCGTAAGATCATATGACGTCGTCGAATATAAATGTTATGATTGCTCATACATATTTTTCTCCATTATAAATTTTAGTAATCATTTAATTATTTTAAAGCATAGAGAAAAAAGTATTATCACCTTTTATATAATACGGAATTTATTGCTGTTGCACTTAAAATTATTAAGAAATGGTTAACATTATACTTTTGAAAGTTACATATATAATCTATCGTGTATTTTGTAGTAGTAATAATCCATAGGAATAGTTATTATAATCAACAAACTTGATATCAAATTGTTTTAAATTTAAAAAAGAAAAGTATATACTCTAAATATTTGTCGTTTTTGTGATTTGTATGCCGAATGAAATATTAGAAACTAAAGAATATAAGTCGATATGTTTTTATGTCTGTTTCATAATAAATTAATTTGCACATTTTATTTCGTTATTATATTAATTTTTCGGGAACGGCATGTTTGAAATAAAAAATTTGGTAAAATAATTATTATCAATTGCTGTTTCACACCGTATGTAAGTAAAATGATAAGTCGAGAAATATATAGCTTTAGCTTTCTTTAACCGCATTGAAGTCAACTCTTGATAAAAACAGACTTGAATTACTTATTGTAATTTATTCTATTAAATAAATATATTTGTACGTTTGTCGACTAATAAGTGAATTAATAGATTTTATTCTTTTATCTCAAATCTATATGACAACGAGCTAAATTATTAAGAAATAATTATTTACTCGTATCAACACACGATGTTGCAACTTATGGTATTATTGCATGGGTCGGAGCGTACAATAATATCTTGAATTTACTGAAATCATTACAAAAGAGACTTATTAATATTGTCAGCTTAAAGAAAGATAGAAAACAATCTCTATCAATCAAGCAAGTTTTTTAAGTTAATTCATTATGACATTATTACTTTGAGTTTAAGATAAATGTTATATAGAATCTTCTTGTTAAACTAGAAACAAAAGTTTAATACTACTACTAGCTGAGAAAACTATTAGTCAGAAATGCAGTAGTATTTAAGCAATGAAATTATAATATCCTACCGAAAGATTTTGAAAGTTTAAATATAACAGCAAACAAACTATATAAGCTAAGCTAAAAATGATATTTTAAATAATGTCAATTAATTTAACGAAAATAGTTTATTTCTAATTTAGCTGAAGGTTATTCAATTATCACACTCATTAACAATTATGCTCTGTTATATTTTATTATATTTATTGTTTCATTAGTTATGTATTACATTTTAGTTAGTGGACCTATGTGCAGGTATAATATTATACCTCAATAGGATGTTTGTTGTGTCAGACTTACTTTACTATGTCTTGATATCAGCAGCATAATATATTTTCGGATTAAATAAATAAATAAATAGATTAACACGTCAATTCTTAAATGTTAAAACACATTTCTCGTAATGATTTTTGACCGCAGCGTAGTAAGAGTTAATATTCCCATGTAAAAAAAATAGTACATTCTATATCTATATTAGATACAATTTATTAACACCCATAGCCTATATACATTCTATGTATAAAAACAAATTTTTTATTTTTCCATAATTAGAGATGAATAAAGAATACAAAAACAAATTATATTTATATCTACTTACTATATAAAATATATGCACGTTTTAAGTATAAACTGTATACAAAATATATAGTTACTTTATTTGTATAGTAATACTGATATATAAATATAATTTGTTTTTTATTCTTTATACAAACTCTAAATATGGAAAAATAAAAAATTTGTTTTATAGAATGTATACAGGGTATGGGTGTTCATTCATATACATATTCTTTGTATAATAAATTGTGTCTAATATAGATATAGACTGTACTATTTTTTTTACATGGGTTAATTTTTTCCATGTATAAAACAGTTGTTAATTAAAATTTAATAATTCTTTTTCAAGGTTTCTCACCTTTGCCAAATGAGTAAAATAGATAATTAGCAGCAAGAACTATAAAAACTTACTGACGTCAAATAAAAATTTTACCAGGATCATTACGATGATAATATCTCAAGTAAAATTAGTATCGTACGTTCTGGTGATATAATAAAAGAATGAATGAATTGTCAGGTAGAGGTTGTTACTTTGTTCTCGACAGTAGGGCCCCTTCGTTGAAGAAATCAAAGCGAGGCTAAGAGGCGCATCCGCCCGGCTGTTTTCTCGGCGGCTGTTTCACTGCAATTTCCGCGCACAAAGCGGTTCTAGGGAGCGCGGGGGCGGGCGCGCGCGCAAACTCAATTAAAACGTCCTAGAACAGGATCTCGGCCCTTTGCGTCGCGTCGCCGCGCACAATCACCTCCGACTTGGTATAATTATCGATCGGCCAGTCTGTTAAAATCGGCCTCGCGCGTCCTGGTTACGCAACAGATCCCTACGCCCTCAATTAATGCTGTTATTATGCAAGAGCTACCACCAAATTTTGATATTCATGCCAACTCCCACGCACCGATGGACCTTCTTTGTTTCAACGGTATCGAGTCGCTCGTTTTTTATTCGCTAAAATTGCAATCAGCGATACCTAGCAATTTTCAAGAAAATATATACCGTTAATTAATTTAATTTAACAGAAAATTTCACTAACTTTAATTTCTTCATTGAAAGGGCTTCGTTTCATTTATTTCCAGCAGGGCAATAGCAATGTTTCTTATTTAATGAAACATTTGCCTGCAAAATTTGTCCTTTCAACAAAAAAAAATAAGAAAGAGAGAAATAAATAGAATTGATAAAAGTGGAAATTATAATGCACCAAAAGATACGGAGGTTAAAGCGAATATTTACATGCTAACACCTTTATTTAGCCGGTAGCATGTGGACAATACTGCGGAATTTTTTGTGCGCCCTCGGTGTGACGTTATCTTTCGCGTCGCGGATGATTTCGAGTCGCTTACGAATTTCCCTCATTTCTCCCGAATGGTTTTCTTAATCGTCGTTCCTAACAAAACCCTTCGCACATACCACCCTTGTGCATCTGCATTCAGAAATTGCCGTCGGAGGAGCTGTCGTCGTGGATGCTGGCTAATTTTATTCGAAAGAATAAATTTGCAGCCCCGGTACCTTGAATTAAAAATTCTTTCCTCCGTCTCAAAGTTTTTTTTTATCTATTTCCCCTCGCCCCACCCTTCGCTTTCTTAATGAATCAGTTTAAAATTTAATTTCGCCATAAAACGTATAATATTAAGGTTTAAGGAAAATTCGATGAAATTGTAACTCGTTTAATCGTGACTTTAATAAATTGATATCTCCGAAGTAATATACTATCCCTTTACAAATTTTTTTAATATATATGTCAAAATATTTAAATTTCGATTGATGTAAAATAATGTTTGTACAAATACGCGCGTGATCTCGAAAAATAAAAATTTGAAAGTACGAAGAAACATTTAGCATTATACAGGCATCCCCGAGAACTCGAATTCATCATCTTCCCCTAACCCAAAAACGTGGGAGAGCGTCTCGTGTCGGTTGTACACGTATTACACGAAAACAGAGAAAAAGTATGAAAGAGAGGGGAGTAAACGAAGTATAAAGTAGCAGTGACATTTTCATGAGTTTGTAACGCACTTGAAATTAGTTTCGAAGAGAGCTCTGAGAGAGACCTTCAGAGAAAAAGGTGGGAGCTCCTTGCGATTATTTTTCGCAGGAAATATGCGCACAAAGCTCAGCTCGGCGCGCCAGTTATTTAAAGGTGGAACCCGGACGGTACTTTTTCCTTTTCTTTACTTCTCTCTTTTTTGTTTCAGAAAGCGCGGTATGTGGAATTCAATATTTCGTTGCCGCGTTCCCAGATACAAAGACCGAACACGCGCCATGGTTACGGCTTCAGTCATGCAGATATTTTTCCCTTCGACTCAGTATTGTTTGATGCCATTTCTCTTTATGCGTTTCTACCGGTGGTATCTTTGCTTCTCGGAAGGTACCTCAAGCACTACGGAAAGTGTGACTGTTTTTTTTACATTTTTCAGTCCCGTGTAAATAATTCAAACGATAAATATTATTATGTAGCAATAAATTGTATATATACGTATATCGCGAATCAGTGTACAAAACCTTGATATAGATTACGTAATATTGATATTTTAATGAATATCTACTCGTATTTTATTTCACTTGACGCCCTGTTTGTTCTCTCTGTAAACGGGAGAGATTCCAAATTGTTGCGTTACGCAATCGTTACGAAGTTCTTATGCAAGTCGTCGTAGCGTGGGCTCACCGTAACGTATGTAGCACGATAGTTTCGGTTAAAAATATTTTGTTTCTTCCGTGAAATAGTTCAATGCGTAAACTTTCTTGCAAGGCTATATGTGTGCTTCGTAGCAACATTTATATAACTGGGGAGTGTACCTATTAACCAACATGAAGGAATAAATTTATTTTATTTTATTGTTGGCAAGATCGTCCTTTATGATCCTGCGTTCTCTTTTTATTTTAATGCACGAGAAGTAATTTTTACACTTTTTTCTAATTATTATACTAAAAAGTTTATGATAATTATGAAAAATGTAATACTCCCGGATTATATAAAACTCGTTTGAAAATTTTATTACAATAATTAATATTTCTTTTTCCATTATATTTATAAATAATTTTTTTTTTGTAAGGGGTGAAATGACAAGCCCTTAAAATACGAATTCACTTAATTTAATATATTCGGTGTATGTGCAGCAAAATTTCAAAAGGGTAACGCAATATTTAATTATAAAATTTTAGGTAAAATATTACGAATTAATATGTAATTTTATTTGAAAACTCGTACAAGTTTAAAATTTACCTTCAAAATTACATAGCATCGTTCCTTCGTCATTCCTGTAAAATAGTACATCTAACTTTTTAATACGACTAATTTCCGTTTCAGAAACTCGTTGATATTAGAAAACACATGAGTTCGTGTTCGCCCGAATAAAATTACGCATATTTCAAGCTATAACAAACTTTCTCTTTGTCAAACGTGAAGATAATAAAAGGAAAAAAAAAACTAGAGAAAAAAAGTAAAATGAAATAAAATAAAATAAAAGGGCGATAGGAAGATATTAACGGCGTTGAAGCTGAAGCACTAATTGGCTTCAGTCTACAACTTTGGCGCTCTCGTGTCTCATATTGCAGCGGTGCACGTTGTCAAGGAAGAGATAGCGAGAGTCCTTAAGATCGAACTTTTCTCATCGGTTTAACTTTCGTCGCCATACCAAGCATAATTATGTCACGAATAAACTATTCTCTGTTATCCGTGGAATTTAGCTTTATATTTGAAAATAAACGATTGAGCGATGTGTATAAAGAAACTTTGCTCCGTTCGGTGTTTTGACGGATACGTAGTCGTTGACTTTACGACGCGTAAAGTAGTCAAAAGAATATAAGTATATATAAAAATAAGAATAAATCAGAAAGAAAAATAATATGTAGTATAGCTAACGTGGAGGAAAGATTAATATTTTACAGAATTTAGGTGCACGTTAATACCGGATAATCACAAAATGATCTTATCCGAACTATTATCGCGAATAAAAGCCCCGGGATAATAATTTTTTCAACGGTAATTGTAATTAAAGCTCCCCCTGGCTTCCGCGCGTTGCCTCGCAGCCGAGCAGGCCGGGTAGCGAGAGCACCGAGATTCTTTCGTCGAGCGAGTACTAGTTTTCCGCTTCCCAAAGCCCCCGGAGAAAACGCTCCTCCGTCCGAGTTGTACTATTGCATTAATAATGCTTGGGTATACGACGGTGAAGTCGCGTTCGGGCCATTAAAGCGAGCCGGGCCGCGCACGTAAATTGAATTGGCGAAAAATTGCCAAGCGCTCGTGCAAAAGGAAAAAGCAAAAGCAACCCAAGGAAAAATATAAAAAAGTAAACAAGGAGGATGAGAAAGAGAGGGAGAAAGAGTGAGTACGAGACTATCGCGAGCTCGATTACTCCGAAAGTTGCGCTCGCCCTCGCGCGCTTTTTAATTCTCGAAGTGAAATTGAAGAGACCAGGAAGCGGAAATTTGTACGCCGGAGGTTAAATTAACATTGGCTGGACAGTTGACTCTATTTTTCCTTTCTGAAAGCTTTCAACGGATTCTCTAGATAAAATTGTACCAACATTTACGCACAACTGTGTCAAAAGGAAATCGCGACTCCTCAACCCTCTGAACTTTCGCCCGATTTTACAACTACACATTTTAGTATAGCATTCACTTTTTTCCCGATGGCATTAATTATATCATTTATATTTATTTTCATTCATCTATCAACCCGAGGTTATTAACTTCATCTGTAGCGAAAAAAAGTATAATCTTCGATGTAAATTTTAACGCTAGATTATGGAATTTTTTAAATATATAGCAAAAGCTCTAAAAAGAGGAAAGTGCAAACAATATGCAGGGAAAACGTAAATTTCTTCATGAATTTAACGTTGTTTGTACATTAAGCAATAAAAAATTAATATGAAATTTAAATATTATTTTAAGGAATGGGAAATCTCTTTAAAAAAATAAGCAATTTTAATTGAAATCAGGTTTAAATTAATTAAATTGATCTTTATTTTCACGGGTGATAACACAAAGAACCATTTCTGCCTTAGTATATTCTTTTGTAGGGAATTTAATATTAATGTTATATTTTAATTAACGAACATTCGGTCTTTTAATTTTGATCTGAATACTCTCGTACGGTAATTACAGCTATTGTTATTATTACTTCGATTACAATATTACCTCGAAATATCAGTTACGCGTACAAACCATTTTTTTTCTTAGATTTTCAGGATTTAAATTTTAATAAAGTAGATGATATTCTACCGAAACCTTATTAGTTCAATTCCATTTGTCGGTAATAAAGATAAAGAGTGAAACGTTAGATGAAATTGCGAATGATTCGAGTTGTCTATAGTCTCTCGGTCGTCCTGTTGCACTACTAAAATAATATCCGTATCAGGAAGCGACCTCGATCGATACACAAATTTGCGTGACACGTCGGTCGTCATAACCTATAAGCGTATGCGCACGCGCGCATCTATATACATTTCGCGTTTTACGCGCCAATCTGCTCATGACAGCATCTCTCTCTCTCTCTCTCTCTCTCTCTCTCTCTTCATCTCTCTTTCGCTCTTTCTCTCGTTTCCGCTCATCCTTATAACCCGCGGGCTGTATCCTAAAAGTTATCTGAAAATTTCATTTACGATGAGAGAGAGATAGAGAGAGGAGGGGTCGAGATAGGGGTTGCGGCAGGGGCAGAGAGAGAGAGAGAGAGAGAGAAGAGAGGGAGAGGTTGAGTAAGAGGAAAGGGGGCAGTGAGCGAGTTAATAAAGGTAAATATTAGCTGTAGGAGCGGTTTCGAGGCGCGTTCGCCTTGCTAGATACGGAAAAGCTAGTAGCTGCTTGGCTCACCGGAAGACCGAATTATACTGGGAAGGAGGATGCTTTACTCGAGGAGGAGCCCTAAACACTTCAAGTTCATTAAAAAATAGATCGATCCTTAGATGTGCGCAGCTATCACAGCGTGCATATACATATATATACATACATACATATATATTTATGGAGCTCCGAGTTAACAAAAAATGTTGGTTGGATTTTTATGTTTACTAATATCGAGCCTTACGAGATTTAAAATTTAACACTTTTACGGGCAATGATTTTATAGTTTTATGCTATTCGTTAACCTCTTTTTAGAAACTGCGATTGTCGCTCAAGAGGTCTCGAATTAATTAGAAAAAATACGTAACGATAATGACCAGATGTAGTAATAATAATGACAATAATAATAATTATTATTTTATGTCAGTAACTAAACGTTAAAAAAATCATATTTTATTTTTAAATTTTTAAATTTTAATAGCATTACATACCAATTGCGAAAAAAAAGTACAATATTCCAAAATAATTGTAGTAGACGCGTTATCCAGTTATTATCTAGAATACGGGCGGTTCGTTCTCGAAAAGGGTTAAAACAATCAAACAAATATATGCATTCATTCGAATGTTGAGGGAAGTGACGGTCAGCGGTAATAAAAAAGATTTTAAACTCGAGTATTTCTAGGCGGACATTGTTTTGCTACGGTTGTTACGAGGCAAAGTGCCCACGAAAAGGGAGGTTATGGCTACACAAAGAGAGAGGGAGAAAGAGGCAAATTCAAGAATTTTTACCGAGAGTCGTTAAGTCGGCCATGCATCAAGTGAAACGAGTTTACTTCTCTGAGGCGCCATGGACGAAATGATTTTTACGACGCTCGTGTATTTCACGCTCGGGTCACGCGCACATACACATTTGCCAATTTTTCCACATACGTCTTTCGCGTATAGCGCGCCGCGTTGCAGACCTATGCACTTTTTCCAAAGGAAGCCGTTAAAAATAACCGTAGATCAAATTATGCGACGTTCACTCGCAATCGAATCGATGCTCCCACTGCAGTGATGTCTTACACACTCGGAACAACCGCCCTGCAATTTATCGAACTAAACTCGAGCTTGCGGCTCATGGGTTTTTCGATGATACGTATACATACTCGAACGTCCAATTAAATCGGATGGCTCTACACTACCTAAGCCTGGAAATTTATTTCGGAATAGAAGCATTAAAATAACGTCGGATGAATCATCGTGATTAATTGTAGTAGTACACATTTACGTATTACCTAGAAAACGAGTTGAAAATAATAATTGAGTAAACAAACGCGAGGTTACGAAATCCATTACGCTGTTGTATATGTGATATAAATTTTGCTCGATACGAATGAGCTCGATAAAAGCGCAATAGCGTGAGGAATAGGGCAAGAAAGGGTCGGGGCGATGCGGCCGTCAAAATCGTTCGGTCTGGTGGCAAAAAATTTCACTTACGGTCCATTAGTCGAAAATGCCAACCTACTATATATATACAGTTCTTCGTCTGTGTATTCTCGTATAACTACACGGTACAATGTGGCCAAGTTTTTTTTGTCTTCTTATAAAGAAAGAAAAAAACGCTAGCGTGAGTCGAACGCGAGAAATAAAGGAGAAACGAAACGATGCGAGGAAGAGAAATGAATACGAAGGATACTTTGGGGACGTTGTGATAAATAGAAATAAACAATTATTAGAAAGGTGACTGCCAATGATTTATTAAAGTTTTTTTATACACGTTGTTAATTTAAACCAAAATACTTTTCCTATGAAAAGTTTAATAATTGTAATTAATATATGTATACTATAATTAGATTGATTGAAATGGAAAATCAAGAATAGATCGATTGCACGTGAAGAATTGGTCTATCTGTCGTTATTCATGAAATCGGTAATATTAAAGAGGGTGAAAATTTTTGAAGACCATGTACCGAATTAATTTCTGGTCGTATAGCGGGTGCGTTTTTGATCGCGAGCGACGCCCGTATATAATTCCTGAGGTACGGCAGCGAGAACTACGGGGGTACGGAAAGTTTCCTCGTTTCTCTCGGCTGCTAATCCGTTACTCGTAATTAGAGTCGGATTGCCAATGGCTTAATCCCTCAACGTCAAGCTCGAGGCCTTCGTATAGGAGAGAAGTCTAAAGTACCTGAAAAGTGAGAAGGTGCTTGCCTAATGTCGAGGGAATGCCGTTAGATGAGCTTTTCTTTCATTTCTTTCTGTCGTATCATTCGATTGCTTAATTTACATGGTTTATCGTCCTTGATTATGGGCTTTTACTCTCGGATTATTGATATCAATTGATTTCAATGATTTCAATCAACCATTACATTGCTAGGACAATATTGTCCCAATCAGATGCTTATTATTACATGTTACCTCAACTGACACATTTACATTGTAATGCAATAATAATTTCACTCAATAACATTGAGTCTTAAGGGGTTAAGTACACTGATTAAATATTAAAATAAATAACAATTGTTAACAATCGCATAACAAAATAGGTTATAAAAGATATTTAACAGAAATTTTAAATTAAATTGTATATGTATCAGTTTTTTTGAACATTCCCCTGAAAGATCCATAAACACATTTGCCATAGGAAGGCATCCAAAAATCCCTTCGATGACTATTAGCTATTAAACATTATTTTAAAATTATATAAAATTATTGAATGTGGTTTAATTTTTAGAAGATTTTTTAGAAGAATTTTTGAAATTATTAACAGTAATGAAAATACTAATATAATTTAAAGAAACGTATTTGAAGTGATAATATTTAATCAAATTAAATATCTGATAATTAGAATATAGTTTTTTCATTTGAATTAAACAAAATTTGTACAAACATTTATTTCGATTAAATGTTTTATCAAATATAAGAAAAATATATTGTTACCCAAATCACCTGAAAATATCACTTTATTGACTTTAAACTTAGGTACTGCCGTCAGTCTTAAACTCTTATGTTGATTCACGTTGCCGTTAATAAGTATATAACTAATAACAACAAATTTTAAGGAGACAAGCCTGAGTTAAAATTTAAAAAAAAGCTATTAAGATAATTAAAAATATTTCTGAATTTTTTAGACAAATTATATTATCATTAACTTTTATCTGAAATTTTTTGGCCAATTTATATGTAACCAAACTATATTAATTAATTATAAGATTCCGTACTCTGATTTTTTTCCATAATGGACTTACACCACAGGATACCTCAGGAACCACTTCACTAAATAGGCTGAAATTTTAACAGTAACTTTTAAATATGATTTTAATCTACTTGAATGGAACAAACTGTATTAAAATTGTAAAAATAAAACTATTCTTACTAAATTATTTTAAAAATTTAAAAATTGTTTAAAAATCAGCTCAATTAATTTTTAAAAACAAACATTTAGACTTTCATTGAAATTCTGTAATTAATATGTTGATTGTTTAATTATGTTTTTAATAAATAAAATTAATAAAACAAAATAAAACAATTTCAATAAGTTTATCTAATGAAATGTAATGCGCAGCAGGTAATATAGTTATTTGATCGTTGTCGCTATATTGGAATGAAGAACATTGAGACGGATGACGTAATTAAACCTTCTACGTAATAGATTAAAAATCTCTATTTTTCATTAGTTTCCATAATGTAGTTGCGTAACAATGAAATACGTCTCGAAGTACATTTGCGCACCGTGAAATGATTATTATATTTATATATATATAATCATTACGTTTATTAAATTTCACTTACGTTGCACGTGGACTCGAGTCAATTAAGGCTAATGAAATAATCGCATCAACACTGACTACTCTTTCATTATATCTAACAACAAACGTTGAATTTAATTCGAAAATAAAGTATAAGTAACGTACCAACTACGAGGAAAGGAAAAAGTAACTCGGTGCGGAAGGACAAAGTAAGAAAATAAGGTAAAAAAGGCGTGAAAGAACAACAATGAAACGGAAGAATGAGACGGAAAAAGTAAGGGAGACAGATTCGAGAGACTCCTTTGGAGATATGTATGTATGTGTGTGGGTGTGTGGGTGTGTGTGTGTATATATATATACATAGAGAGAGAGAGAGAGAGAGACGCAGCACCCTACACTTTGAGTAATAAGATAGGAGTCGCGCGATGTCTCGCAACCCAGGCTCCCTTTCTCCCAGTGAGATAACGTCATTGCGAGCCAAATGGACCGAGATATAGATAAGGGATAATTAGGGGAAGAAAGACAGACGCGCGCCGGATATAAGGAGAAGCGGCCGACATTTGTTACACCGGCTCTCACCTACCTCTATATACCCGGTCTTTCCTTTTCTCTCTACTATTCCTACAAACTCCTTTACTTGCAAACGATTGCTTTGCGTCATCGCGCGCGAAATCGAACCTACATCCGTCCTTCTCGTCTCCTCATTTTAGTTCTCATTAACGATCTTGTAATACCTTTCCATTCGATTTCTACCATTGATTCTCTTTCCATCCTCCACCTCCTCCTCTCAGCCCCCTTTTTTTTAACCTTTTTACTTCATTTTTGCAACGAGATAGCTTTTATCTACGAAAAATCTAACGAAAAATTTTATATGTCTTGGTTTAAAATTTCGAAACGGATTTTTTTTGGATGTTGTTAATCTATCTTTCGCATTGTCATTTAATTTACTATACGGCGATTGGAATATTTTATTATTACAATGTATTTCGCGTTAGAGAAAAATGCGTTTTTGTATATGGAATTATGTATATACAAATCGGTTAATCAAACCATGTAATAATTAATACTGGGTATTTTAATATAAATTATTACGCATTACTTAATTTATACGTTATGTTTCGCTAATGAATTATTTAACATTGCAAATATTAAATATCACCGTAACGTTTTGTCCAACCTTTTATAGATTTCGTCATGCATTATTATGTACATACAGGAGAATCAACAATTGAATAAAATAACGTACAAATATTTATTTAAACGAAATTATAACGATGAATATATGCTTAAGCGCGTAATGATGAATTGATGTACGGTAAAACAAAAATTTATACCAAAAATAGGGTATAGGTAAACTAGTAGTCTAATTGATCGGTGATCGTTGGAGTTAAATAAAAATGATGGAAAGGTAATATACATATACAGACACGTATGGGTGTGCATAAAGACTGAACACATGTTCTTCGGGTATTATTTAACTGATTTATACGGCATCAAACAACGAGGGTAACCCGTCAGAGGAAAAAAAAGCTATTCTATATCCTGTCACTTCGCACCACAATTATCCTCTGGAAAATCCGTCATCCGTGATTTCCGAGCTGCGCTCGCATACTCCCTCTCTCGCTCTCTCTCTCTCTCTCTCGCTCTCTATTTTTCCAGGTATACGCATGGGCATCGCGTCATTAAATTGCATTTGCATATCAGTGATCCGACGCGGCACGCCTCGCGACGATGCCAATTAAAATCGACGCCCCCGAGGATAGAAAGAGATAGAAGAGAGAGGGAGAGTATATATACTGCGTCCAACTTTTTCCGGGTCCCCACCCAAGCGGAATATCAACTGCGGCACGTTCACCGAATGTTCGACCTACACCGATGATTACGAGCCACGAGGGTTCATCTTGCTGATCGGATAGCTGACGTAATTAATTTCATTGTTCCCGGCTTCCGAGTACTTCGGATTTTACACTCAAGGGTTGTATTGTACATAGTTTCCAAATATTGAACCCCTTACCTCATCGGGTTTACGGTACTCGATACATCCTTCCGCGTTATTAAAATCTATCTTTAATACTCGCCCGCGTTTACTAATTTTCGATCGTATCGTTGCTTAGTAATGTTTTAATATTCCCATAAGGTATAAGCAAACGTCCAAGTTTATACGATAAACTCGAAAGTTCCTATTAGTTCGAGCAATGTCTATCCTGAAGACCGATTCGGCATCAAAATCTATAATACATGTAAATTAGATATTCTACAGTAAAATAATAATTTAAAGTTACGTATTGTAGGAACAACGGAGAGTATATATACCGTAAGATTTCAATGGGAGTTTAACTGAAGCACCGATGAATGTGTTTGCGACTACTCAGCCTAAATCCGAAATTTCCCGTGTATAAATTATGAAACCTCGTCAAAGCCTGTGTAAACTCGGAGGAAAAGCCAAAGGGGTGGGTAAGGTACGTCCGACTATCGGTACACGAAAACGCGTCAACACCTTGGCTAAAAGGTTATAACCGTGAATCCTCGTTCGCTGGTTATGGGAGCTCACGATTACGGGTGACCTATATATTCCCACGTTTCACCCGTTTCGAGTAGTCTCGATCGCGAAAAGATTCGCTTGAATGCGTACGGATATAGTATCGACTGGAAATGAGATGTAACGGAAAGAGATTAGGAGGATTTAAGTAAATTGAAAATCCGTTCGTTAAAACTCTAATACTTTTTGTCAATTTTTCTATCACCGACTACTGCTCCGAATTAAAAAGCCACTCCTTTTCTTTTCAACTTGGTGGTGTCACTCTACCTCCTATTTTTAATTATCGTATACCGCCCTACATTGATTAATATTTTATACTCAATAAGTTTTCTTTATATACGCGCTACTATTTATTCCAAAGGTAATTTGCACGTTTCAAAATTACATTCTTTTTTGAAAAATTTTCAATTTATATTTTCAATGGTTAATAAAAAATATGTTATACGTAACGTAGATTAAATATCTAGACATGGGTTTAATTATATTTTTTACCCATCAAGTATAATAAACCCTTTTTGTTTTTATGAAATTTTTTAAATACACGTGAAAGCTTTTTTGAAACGCTAGCAACTATAAAAATACGTTTAAGAAGTGAATACAATGTATGAATATTGCAATATCAATATATATTATTTGTTATAAAACTTGAAAGAATCTACAATAATTTAGTTTTTAATTAAATTAATTTTTAATATTCTTTGTATTACATTTTGGATGAACATGCATTGCAATAAAAATTATTATTCAGTTATTATAAAAAAAAGAGCATTGCAATTTTTTTTATATTTCATATCAATTTGAAATTCTTGAATTTACGGCGTGGTCAATTCCGGCGAGGCAGAAATATTTGGATCTATTAAATGAGAATCGGGCCGAAGCAATAAACTTTAATTAAAGAAAAATTCGCAAGACCTCAAATTGATCATTTAATTTCCAAGTTTAATTATATGTTACTTGAAATTAAATTATGAATACCATGAACATGAATTGTCGTTGCACGTATTTTATCAAATGTGCTCAATAATATACTATGTTAATTAAATGCATTGCAATGTATATCATCGAATTTGAAAAATGTTACGTAAAGACTATTATTTTTTAAATTTATGATATTTAATGATTAAAATCAACTTTTTATTTTTTTAAATACAATGTCAACATTTTTTGAACCCTATATGAATCTGTGTTATACAAGTTACATAAATTACCGATGATTCGGACGTATCGTTAACATCACATTTTCAGGGCAAAAAAATGTTAAAAATAGTCACATAGTTACGTGGAGTACTTTAAATAAATTCGATAAACCAATTATTAATTATAATTTGTAAATGTAACGATTAATGTAATGCTTATATTGCAGTTTTACACACTCGATTTAATGAAACATTTAATATTTAATAGTTGTTAATTACAATGAGTAACGCTTGGTTCATAACAAGAAATTTCATATACACCAAGTAAATAGCACTTGTTGTAAAACGCGTGGATCGATATGCGATAGTTCAAATATTGATCATAACTTCGTATTAGAAATGATCATTTTAAAAGAAGTCATACTTTGAATTTTAAAGCCATTACTATTCCATGTATTACAAGAGAAATACTTATGAACGTTTCCTGCATATGACTAAGCGAGACCGAGCGTACGTGCGTTTTAAAGGACTCGAAATGCCATCGAGCGAAGCATCACGTTTTCAGGCAACAGCACGCGTACATACTGGAATTTAGTCGCTTTGAAGTCTCTCTCCTATTTTTTTCGATTTTTTTTTTCGTTTTGTTTTTTTTTCATAGCAGTTTTGACAAACAGATATTTGAATAGCTTGAGTGCATTTTTATGGAGATGGACGAACGAGAATTCCTGTAGTTGAATATTGAGAGTCGATATCGATGTGTGTGGAAAGTAGCCATGAATCGTTTTTTTATTTTTTTTTTAACATATATTTCCATGTATCGTATCAAATTTAATTTATTTTTTTTTATAACTGTTGAATACATCGCTAATAATAATTACATTGTTTCGATGTATATTTAAATATATAATTTAATAAACCATAATATAATACCATACATAAATGAAAGTTCGAAATAATCTTAATTTTATTTGTATGGTTTCTTAAGTGTACACGGAGAAACCATATATTAATTTGCAATTGTAAAATCGCACTGTAACTGCGTAATATAGACCGGAGTTCCAAAATATCGCAAGCATCGAGATGAAGTATATTACATAAAACTCCTCTCGACATTCTCTCGTATAAACGAGTACGTCTTACATCATAACGCACGTCACGGGGAAAATAATTTCCGCGAAACTCGGAGAAAATTGAAACTGGAACATTGGGGACAGAAAGGTGAAGGATGGAAGTTGAGGGAAAAAAGTAGCCAAGTACAAAGGACGAACGAAGTCTTATGTAAGTATCAAATAGACTTTTCCTCCAAGTTGCACGTAAAAAGATGAGATGTATATGTATATACGTATATATATGTAAAGAAAAAGTACGAAAGCAATAAAGCTTTGGCGATCATTACGAGAAAAACAGATACGCGCGTTTGATGTTCGTCTTTTATATGCGGGGTCGAACAGACACGCGTATTATCGAAAACGCGACAACACCGTCCCATCTTTTCGGTTCTCTTCAACGCGTGATTCACTTTATTTCGTTCGTTCGGATTTATTGAATTTCTTGAGCGACTCGCTTATTATCAACGAGCCCGTAAACTTTCGTTATATTTTCACTCTCGATTCTACGCGTTTTTCTTTACGATTTATTCACAAAAATGAGGAAGGAATATGATATTCTACAAGGATTTAATGCAAATGATTTTTATTCTATACAACCCTGGTAGAAAATAAAGCAGTGAAACTGGTGAGCAGATTAGTCACTAGCTAAGATCAACTGGGCAGTGTCGCTGGTTAGGCACTGGAGAAACACTGCTTAAGAATCGATATGAATCGAAACGAACATATGATTCGTAAATATAACCTACAAAAATTCTCCCGAAATCGATTTTCTGTTCTGGAAGTTTAAGTTAACGTATTGATAGGAACTTACATGTAATCATCCATCTAAACATTTTTTATTTTAAATATTTTTTTTAAATATTATTAAGTAAATTAAATAAATTATTTAATAAATTAATTAAATAAATAATATTTTTTATTTTTAAATATTTTTATTATTTTAAACGATATAAATCTGTAATTAAATTATTTTTTTCCAATTATAAGTTTATGGCTACACCCTAGCTAGTGAATCCTTAAAACTCTAACGAAAATAACACGTCGACTAGCCAGTCTCTACTTAACTCACTGCCCAGTCTGTTTTTCACTCGCTATGGACTAGCCAAAAACTGCTCAACACTTGTACCAGGGAAGTACTCTATTATTTTGTAGAATTGATAATCGACAAATCGATGTGAAAATATTTTACTTATTTTTCTATATAGGGTACGATGAACTCACGGTCCACTATGAAATTGATAGAATATTTCAAACCACAGCTTCTTTTAAAAAATATAGCTGTTTAATTTGATTATACTTGCCTATCGTAAGATACGTAATAAAAATGGACGCAAATCTTACTAACGAGTAGAGAGATAGCTGGCTCCCTTTAGCGATGGAAAAAACATCTAACGAAAGTGCATCGTTTGTTTTAATTATATATCTTAATTATTAAATAATGATAATATTTTTTAACTCTTCATTGTTAATTTAAAAATTAAGTCGAAATGTTAGATTATAAAAATTAAATTAGAACGATGAGATTATTCTCAAATTAATAAGCTTGAAGAGGTTGGCTGCAAAATGGGTTTGTTCTTTATTTAAATAATTATACTTACTTACTTTATCGGTACCTTTTACATGATTAATTACCATACACTGACAAAAAATTTCTAGTATAAAAATTATAATACTGTCTAGTAATGAAATTACAGACTGTCAAAATTCGAAAAATTACTCTACTATATAGTAACATTCACTAAAAGGCTATGAATTTTTACTAAAATTTTTGTAATATCAACATAAGTTCCGTAAATTTTACTATACAGTATAATAATTTTTTAAATTATGACAGTCTTTAATTTCATTACTAGACAGTATTGTAATTTTACTTTAAGAGAATTTTTTAGTAATGTTATATTACTAGGGCATAATAAAAAAGAAAAAGCAAATAAGAGAAGGAAATGAATAAGATGTATAAAGATTGAATTTATCTTATACTTAAACAAGATCATATAGAATTAACAGTCAATTTCCCTTTTTTATCATTATAAAATAATAGTTCCTTCGACCTCATTAACTTTCACGTCAAAAAAGTTAGTCCGACATGTAGATCTTTTTTTTTAACACTAAAATGAAATTTAGGCCGGTACCTCTCATCGTCGCGACTGGGCTTAATGTGATTTAGTTTTACGCTTAAAGGCCTCGGCAAGTTTTTTTCTCCTCCAGTTCGCACTATAAGCCGGTGGGAAATGCGATTAAAGCGATGAACGCGTAAGAACCTCTTGGCATAAGGAAAGGGGTTAAAGCGCGCTTTCGCGGAGGGAAAATGCCCTCTTTTCAAGACTAACGGATCATTAGTATCCTCTCATTTAATTTAGATTAGTGTTCGAAGGAGGTGCGGGATCTTTCTACCGCGCAACGCGCTTACCTAGACTATTTATCTTTGGCTAGGCATGCGTGTAAAACTCTTGAACTACTTAAATTACCTATATAAAAAATACACTCTCAATGTGGTTATACACGATCTTTCACCTTTGCGCTCCTTAAATTAATTCACCTTCATATTTTATTAATCATCAACATATTTTTATAAATTCTAAACATTTGTATATTTCGTATATTTATTTATAAGACACATTAATAACTTCATTCAATAATTTCCTATAAATTCTAAAAATACTAGATTATCCGTCGGTTTGAACGTAGGGGGAGAAAGTCTAATCTAATAACAATAAAATACAGGATAAAATACTCGTGACCGTGCATAAGCGATATATATATATATATTTTTTTTCAAACCGTAGGTTCACGCAAAGAAAAAAATAAAAAGATTTTCTAACTGGATTGGGTGAAGCGGTAGAGGTATGTGTATAGCAATTGTTTTCCGGGTTTCATACAGAACTAGCGTCAGGCAAACTGGTCAAGCTTGGCTGGTAGCTTGATTTCAATAATATGCGGCTGATCCGATTACAGTGGTCACCATCGGGTTTTCGCGGATCGACGCTTTCCCAGATAAGTCCTTGTATATTGTCGTTCGACAGAATTTTGCACCCTATGGACTTTGGTGGTACCCAATGTCATAGATTCGCTTTGACCGTATATAAGCTCCATATTTTTATTTTCAACCAATAAATCTATATAAACCTTTTTATTGCAAACGTTACAGTTGTAACGATTTCTTTTCATTCGTATCAACGAAATGTAGATTATTTTATCGTGTTATCGTGTTATGATCGCTCTGATAAGTATGAATTATTGGTACGATATTTGAATTTCGTTAGTTCATTACAGTAGTATATATTTGTCGATATGCGTTATAATTGTAGTTTTTATTATTGATACACAGGGAAAAATTTCTGATAAATTTTACCCTGGTGTTCTAGTAAAAGTGGGACGAAGGACACAGCAGGGTAAAAAATACCCAATTTTCAAATAAATTTTAACCGAGCAGCAGGGTAAAATTTATTTAAAAACTGGGTATTTTTTACCCTGCTGTGTTCTTTGTCACACTTTTACTAGAATAGCAGCAGGATAAAATTCTTCAGAAATTTTTCTCCGTGTAGAAATCCCACCATCGAATGAAAAATAATTTTTTTTTATTTAAATGTATCTATGTTTGTGTGTCTGCTTTTATTTTTTTAAATACATTTAAACATAATACATAATATAACTATGCACAAATTCCGTATTTTGTTGCCACCGAGTATTTTCCCATTAAATTCCTAAACCATATGCATAAAAAAACAAAAATTTAATTATTTTCCTGGATACATTTTTATAAGCGCAAAAAGAAGGGGCAATGAGAAATAGGAAAAGAGAAAGAGAAGGAGAGAGTGAGTGAGAGAGGGAGATAGGCGAAGAGAGAGAGAGAGAGAGAAAGTGAGAGAGGGAGAGCTGGAAATGAAAAAGGAAAATTGAGGAATTTTCCGTGTTTTGCTTTCCGACTCACCGTCTGTTGTTGGTTTATATTTGCCCAGCCGATTCATTCGGAAGAGACAAATGCGTGAGCGCAAGCGAAACATAAACATTTCCGACTAATCTCCCAACGGCCAACACGAATTAATGCAAAATGCTTCTCTCGCAAGCGTTCGCTTGAAAATTCTACTATACTCTAACGGGCATGCCCTTTGCTCTCTCTCTCTCTCTCCCTCTCTTCCTCTCTACATTTTGCCACATAAACTTTGTCACCCATTTTACGATCGAGCAGGTTTAGTAATCTCGGAAATCTTCGTCGTATTTAGGCTGAACCGTTACCAATATATGATTCGCTTGGACAAAAATGACTCCTAAGCTTTTTGTTTGTCCTTAAAAATATTGTCACCGTTCGTTTCAGCTTAACAAGGACAAATTACGCGATACTCGATAGCAAAAAATTTTATTTTTAAACCAAAAGCGTCGTAGTCGATTGATAATTATATTTTGTTTGCATTGAAATGCGTGAAAAATGGAATCAGTTTTCAGGCATTTAGGAAACGATTTTTTCTCGTTGTTTTGGCGCATTAAATGCTTTGGCTTCAATTGTTTCTAGAAATGTTACGCCTGAACAAGGCATTTTCGAGCATAAAAAATAGTTTTCGCTTGGTAAGATTAGTGACTCGTTCCGGGCTATGAAAGACGCATTAATAATGCTTTTGGTGAAATTTTGAAAAAATTAGTAAAACTCAAAATATCTCGGAAATGAGGAATTATTTGCTAGAAAATGATCGAAATTCGTGTATAAATGTAGAAAAGCAATAGAATAAAAGAATATTTGCAGAGATTAGAGTCCAATTGAACCGAGAAACTGCTGTTAAACAAATTTAGAGGTTATTTCCATTCCATTAAATGCGTGAAAACAACGAGAAAAAACGTTTCATCCTACCCATGTCCTACCTACTTTTCTTACGTTGTTTCTACCGAACCAGCACATTTTAAATATTATCATTTCTACTAGGGGAATATTATTCATCATTATTTCGAAACAACATGGTAATTTGAAATAATAAACGTAATTCGCTGCTATTTACGCGCATTACATTTTAAAAGAATATCCCTTTATAATAGGTTTGTTAATCAAACATTTTAGATTTTATTATTTACAATTCCGCCTATTGAAATTCAATATGTTACTGTAACAATGGGGTGTATATCAAAGCTCCGTATTATGGTATAAAGCATTATACAAACAAAAATATCCAATCAATTTTATATTTTTTGATGAGCAGGAGACCTACCAAATATAATCAGAATAAAAAAAGGATAACAAAATAAAATGAGATAAAAAAAGTAAGTCAATAGCGTTATTCAATAATAAATTATACCAATGAACCAATTCACTCGATGAATTGTGACTTGTAGAGTGAGAAGCCAACGGAGAAAGAGAGAGAAAGAGAGCGTGTGAGAGGGAGGAGGAGAGTGGTGAGAGGGGTAGGGAGGGGGGGGGGAGGGCAAAAAATGTTTCCAATAATCCCCTGTGTAAATGCGAGATTTTAATCATGTATCGGCACATATCAATGTAAATTCCGGCGTCGATGTTGAATCGTATTTAATCAACAGGACTGGACTGAACGCATCAACGAATAAACCCTATGCAGAGTTCGCCGTTTCAATTACAATTTCAGTTCTCCCTCCCCTCTTTTCTCTTTCTCTGTCCTTTTTTCACATTTCCAATCTGCTTTTTTACGTTATTTTTTTTCCTTCGGTATGCGAGCGATGTGTGCAAACTCGTGTCCACGAATTTTCGACTTTTCGTCACTCCTATCCAATGACGTATATTATACACGCAAATTTCATCTCAGTCCACAAATTCGGAGAGTCAAATATAGCAATACAGTTTTTTTTTAAACGTGATACTTATTAACGAATAATCAAATTGAATAAGTGAAAAATTGGTAATTGATAAGAATTATTAGAAATAGATCTTCTACTTTTGTCTTACGACACGTCGAGGGTAAATTACTTACTTTGTTTTGCAGTTTATTCGAACTCATTTTGCAACGCATCAGTTTTCACATCTTGGATGCATAACATTCGATTGCTCTTTGGTATTCTCGATTCGCACGAGGTTCTGTTAAGCCACCTCTCTGGTACATTTTACCCATGAGAGAGCCAACTCATAATTATATATACGGTCTGACCTTAATAAACTATTCATATGACTATTTATTTACGAATGTGCGCGAAATAGTTATCATTCGGATATATATCGAGTTTATCGCGTAATTAAATTGACTCACTTATTTCGAATATTTAAATATATTTCCGAGCCGCGGGAGTTTGTTAAACTGAGATGTAAAGTAAAATTGATCTTAATAAGCAAAGTTAATTATCTTTTCTAATAAGCGAAACATTACGCTTTATAGTTTACGTATAAAGTTGTAAGCAACTACAGGACAAGTTATTATAAACAAATAAACGAATATGAAATTATTAAAAATTTAATAACAATTTATGAAGATATAATGTAAATTATAATCATAACTGTGATTGGCATTATTTTAACATTTTAAAATATTAGAGAAAATAATTATGATTAAACATTTGAAATTTAAACATTCAAAATTTATTAAATAAACAATAAGTTAAATTAAATTAAATAAGCAGTATTCGCGTATTATACACAAAATAGAATCTTCCTCGATATTATAGCGGTGAATACATTATATAGAAAATCTAGGTTGCGTCATCAATACGAAAAGATGAAACGATACGTAAGAATACAGTACGAAATTATTATTGTCTCGTATAATCTAAATAGTTGACGTATGAATTGGTGTTTTCTTGTATTTATAATGAGGAAAAGGTGTGCAAAAATTATTTGAATTACGGTTAGACAAATTTTTAATGATTAAATTAGAAAGTATAAATTTTGTTAGTTGATATATAAACAATAATGTATATTCTGAGGTAAACATTTAATCAATAAAAAAAATGTGTACAATGTGAAGCAGGTGACATTGACCACCGAAGCGTCACAAAAGATTCTTATTTATTTACCTTTTTTTACACATCTTGTTTAGGCAAGATTGATAAATTCATTAATCTTACACTTTTAGAAAAAAACTTGAGGGCTCGACATTTCCTATAAATGTTTATTATTTTGAAACTGATGTCTTTTTTGATGTTTCAAATATGCCTCATTTACTTAAAATGTATTTTATTTGTCTTAAATATCTGTTTTTCAATTAAAAAAATTCACATGTACATATTTAATAGCTTTGACAAATATTTTATTGAATTATTCCCAGTGTATGAATACATTTAACTTAGAAACCAGGTAATATGCCGTATACTAACAATGTAGAAGCCACGAATGAATGATAATCAAAATATTCTTATATAAGAAAATTGAGACGCAACATAATGTTTACGAGATGTGTATATGTGTATTATACACGAACTAAATGTTAAGTAATTAAAAAAGGGTACATTCATATCAAGGAAACAGTTCGAGTCAGTTTCTGCAACTACGTTGATAATCACCGACGACACGCACTATACGTTGCGTCGCTTAATCGCAATCGATGTCTTGCTCGAGTACATCGCCAAGGAGTCTCGGCAAAGCTTTCTCCCTACCCCTCAAACTTAATTAATGCCAATGTCAGTTTATTAGTGTAACCGTGCGGTAAGCTACGAACCGAGAGAGACACAGAGACCGAACTTGCTTCTACGCTCAGAGACGAAAAGACGAACCGATGCGTGCAACCTAAGGAGAAACCACTCTCTCTCTCTCTCTCTCTCTCTCTCTCTCTCTCTCTCTCTCTCTCTCTCTCTATCTTCCTCTTCCTTCTCGGCACATTTCTCCATTATTTCTACGATTTTAAGGAAACGCTTCGTCTATTCGTCTCAAATATACATACATATTTGAGACGAAGATTAGTTCCTTTTTTTGTTCACGCAAATATATCTCCTTCTTTTTAATTACGAGTAATTAGGTAATAATTACCCAGTATCGGGACACTTGTGGAAACCTAACTACTATAAGCACAGTTTGAAAAATTAGAAATGAAACATATAAAACCGCGGTACTCTATTTTATTAATTTTTTTTATTAAAAGCAGTGGTTTATTTAAAGGTAATTTAAAAAGTATGTTGTAAACGACAAAGAGGAAACCGCAGTAGTGGGACATGATTCGGACGCATTACCATGTACAATAGTTTCAAATGTGTCCAACTATACTGTAATATATTAAAATTTTATTGTAAATTTTATGCTAAATTTACAAATTAAACGATTACTTGTTTATAGAAATACTGAAGCTTATTTAGTAAACAATACGAATTCATTTATAACTATATTTTATCACACGCCCCACTACTACTGCCAATATTTCGTTTACCCCGATATTAAGTACTTTACCTTAAGTTTTTAAAATTTCACCAATATGACCAATACTCTTTGAAATAATGAGATCCAGTTAAAAATAATAATCGTACAAGTTAAAGGAATAAATTAAAAATGGAAAACATAATAAGAAAATAGTCAACAAAAGGTATCTTTATTTATTATTCCTCGTTAAGCGTGAAATACATTTGAAGGTGTAGTACCTCTTAGAGGGATAAAATTAATTAGACGCATTCCTGGATGTACGGGGCAAAAGAAGAAAATGCACGAGTATATCCGTAGAGCGGCATAAGAAAGAACCGATTTTAAATTACTTTGAATTTTCGTTCCTTCGCGAAACATCTTCTCGTAGAGTGTTCTCGCGCTTTAATTATAGGCTGAGGAACTACGTCAAAGGCATTACGGAATTCGATGTAATAAATAACCTTTTAATCAGACCGTTTCTTCTATATTTCCTTTATGAACGAAAAAAGAGGATCCGCTCGAACTTGCGCCCTCTCGAACGAGAAGCGAATTACCATTGCAAAGGGCTATTATATCTTCGAAGATCGAGTATCACTTTTGTTTTATTCTTTATTTTGTACTTTATCTGGTATAAGAATTATTTGTACTAATTCGGAATACATTGCAATTATTCCTTTTTTCATTACCTTATTGTATTTTAGTTTATAACGGAAGATACGCGTGCGTTACATTTATTCAAGATAACTATATAGCCTGTAGGTATGCTCTAATATTGCAGCAGCATACGAATAATCCAATAAGAACACTGAGAAAAATGTAGAAGTCAAATGCATTATACATCTAATACAAAGTTCTATATTTTATAGTAACAGTAGCATATATATTCTATACTTATTAAGAATTTTGCTACAATAATATTAATAATTGCCATATACCTACAGATATTAGAAATACACAACGTATAAAACGGGTTTACTCCGTGACATAGAAAAATTTGATATATAATTAATGTTAATGCGAAGTTAATTTTAATTACAAGTTTTTACTAAAAAAATAATTATAATTTAATAATTATATATTTTAAAATATTAAATTTATATTAAACAATACTAAATATTATGTTAAAAATTAATAGGAAAGTGATACTATACAAATACGTCATAATTTTCGGATTTACTACAATATATCATAAAGTGAATTCTAAGGTATGGTTGTATGAAATGAAAAGATAGTCAAGAATTTTGTTTTTAATAATTTATTTTCTTATAAATTTATAAAATATATCACAAGTTTATTCGAGTGCTCAACACATCAGCCGTCTGGGTAAAAGTTTTATGACAGTTTTTTAGCCTCATTGTCCAAACATGATACAACGGTGATATACCATGAATGTTACTAATCTCTAGCATAGTGGGTAACAAGATGATTCTTGAACTTAAATTCTTTTACAAGAACTTTGAAAGCACAAATGCAAAATCTTTCTTAACTTTGAAAAGTATATTTACTATTAAAATTCGATAGTACTCATCAAATTTGTAGTTCATTATATACTACATTTTAATTAATAATAATCAAAAAGTTTACTTAAACCTAATTTAGAATATAGTACATTTAACAATACTGCATAGTGCAATAATCATACTGCAATAATATCATGTAACAGTCACATGTGTTGTATTAAATATTTTTGAAAAATATAATTATATCAATTGCGTGTATTATATTAAAAAAATGATAGATTTAACTATGTGTTTATGAGTAAATTAGTCAGATCAGTAACTGTAAATTAGATTGTAATAGATAGTAACAGTAAATCAAATTGTTTTAGTTATACTATATTTTACTACATTCTTTTGTAAATTTTGCTATGCTTTTTTTTCTCAGTGCATCGTCGATCATCTCAGTTTTTTTCCGATGTTTTAATTTACTACAGATATTTACTTAAACAGTTAAATATCTTTGTAAACAATTATCCGATGGTTTAAAAAAAATATATATTTAGATTATTGCCTTTATACTCGTTATTATAAAAATTACAATATCGAATGCTAAAAATTAATATAAGAATTATACACATATTTTTTCCTTCAAAATATAATAATTTTTACTATAACATTTCTCTCAGTGTGTGAAATAAAACAAATTATTTATCAATTTAAATGAATATTTGATGTTAAAAAGAAAAATTTGTACGCGTAGAAAAATAGTAATAAAAATTATGTACGTATTGGTAGATATATCTTTATATCTAGTTGACGTATTTTGATATTTTCCATTTACGTTCTCGATAAATTAATTTTCAGTGGAACTCTGATGCAGTTGCTTCCGATACTTTTGTGAGAAGCGAATGTTATTGGTCGGTTGACGCTTTTTATGTGTGCACTGCCATTCGGAGGTGTTCCCTTACTTTCTTATTTTTTTTTCTTTCTCTCTAGCCCGAAGCGCGCAGCCTTCTATTCCTTTAAAGATTGTAGAATGACGCTTCGTTTTTGGCCTCCACTCTTCTCCCTCGAATCGTATATAATAAATCTTCGAGTGAACGCGACTTTTTTCCCTTTCTCGGTATGAAATCAGATTGAAAAATACCTTTGACAATCGGCAATTTGTACGTGATTATCAATCTTGCAACATTTGATTTTTCAGTTTTTTTTTATTATATCGATTCACTTTACTATACGTATATTTATAAATTACAATTTTGTATTGTTAATTTGAATATGCGAATTAATAACGTAAATCCAAATAAACGTGCAATTGAAAACGTCAGTTATATAACGTAAATAACATTGATTTTGTTGGACGTGATTGAGGCGATTATAATTGGAATAAGAAAACGTTGCACGATCGTATCGAATACGTTTATAGTTCAATTTTACCTATTAAATTTCATTCGATCGTTTGCAAAATAACTGGTTGTAAGTTAGGATAGGTACGATATATACATTAAAAACCGTATGAAACCACTATGAATTATAGTACGCATAAAATTTTAATACACCTGGATGAGTAAGTACACAGATACATATATATTTACAAATTTAAGCGCATGAAAAGAGATTTTTGATAAATCAACATCTCGAAAATATCGAAGCATCGCGAAAATATCTGATTTTAGTATTTGAACTGCTGAAAATTAATATACACTTTACGATTTAAGCTTGTTGAACCGATAAATTTTGTACGATTGATATATATATATATATATATATACGTATATACATATATTATGTAAAAAAAAGTAATATTTGCATAATCCTGGAAATTACAACGATTAAACCCAGATATTTTTTGTACCTGTATAACAATTTTTGTACGGAGCGTACGATAAATATCGAAAATGAATAAAAGTATTGTTAAAATACGAAATACAAGCAGCTCGTAAAAGAGAGTGATCTACGTATGTATGTATATATATATGGATGAAGTGCACGACTGATAGACGCGGGTCTGTAAATATTATCTCGTGAAAATTGAAGGTAGTCTTGAATTTCGTCTGGTATCACTGAGAAAGTAGCAAACGCGAATAATACGCCGAGCGTAGTGTACAGCAGTGCGCCCGGCACAGTAGTGGAATTGATCGGATCGAACGCGGGCCTCACAATAGCGGATTACGGTGCCATTGAAGTATTATAATGACGTCGTGCGGATGCATAATACGCCGCTATCCGAAGTGGCTTTGCTCGGAGCAACCACCACCATTTATGTATGTTCATACGTACGTGTGCAGGTGCCAGTGCGTTTAAATTGATTTCGGATTATCAGAGGATAAGCAGATATAGAGATATGACTTTGTGGGTGTCTGTACCTGTTTACATGGCTCTCTCTCTCTCTCTCTCTCCTCCCTCCCCTCCCTCTTTCACTCTCTACATTATAAAAATTTCGAGGAAAATCAATAAACGCAGATGCAGCTTGAAAATTAGATCGATTGTATCATTATCGCTTTATCCATCTCTCATTCTCTCACTCTCTCTCTCTCCCTTTCCGCAGTTGTAAATGGATTAATTATTTTTCATTGAGAATCAGAACCACTCGCAATTTTATTTCTTGTTTTTCTCGTGCGAAAATGTATTATCGGTAACAATTTTCATTATTCTAATGATAATGAACCATTAGAGCATATTATGTCCGATAGATAATTTTAGTCAAGTTACATTTGTTCATACGCGTAATACCACTTAGAAAATCACGTTGCGGAATCTAAATTGACTAATTATAATGATTAAAATACGCGGAAACGTATTTCGTAGCATTAACCAAGTATTTGTTATTATTGTAATTGCATGCATAAAATGTACTAGAGTATTCTATTCTTTCCACAGATGCCATAAATAAAAATTAATGACACCAAAACATATTTTCGGACTACTCGATTGCTAATTTTCAATCAAATAAAAAAAAATTATCTTTTTCGTACGAATATTTACATAAATACTTAACAAACTGATATAATTATTACGATAATAGAATTAGTAATTAATTCTATCTTACACCAATAGTAGTATAAGTTTGAATAAAAAATAGTTATAATTTTACGTACAATGCCCATGCAAGGTACTGGTATGGATTGTGAAAGAACGTAAGGCAAGAGATGTAAAGAAAAGAGACACAGAAGTGATCATATTCTGAGCGTAGCCAATAGTGGCCGTAGGCCGTCAAGCTCTCCGAGTTTACCATAGTTTTCTAGAAGTATTTTGGTCTCTTGAATCCGAATGTGGATAATTTGTGCTAGACTTGTGCAAAAATTATTTATTAACTATTTTTATCAGTAATTATCACAAATGTCAATTTTATTTCTACTCAGTCTTTACGAAAATTTGTGTACAGGGTTTTCTTCGGTCGCTGATTGAGAATTTGATATTAAATATTCAATATTTTAAATGTCGGATCAAAAATGACAGATTTAAAATTTAGAAACTTATGTATTTTTACGAAGATAGATGTATGTAGGATTTTTTTGTGTTGCTGAATAATAATTTGATACTAACAAGGAGAGGCCACATCCTCTGAGAAACGGACTTTTACCAAACTCTGGGATAAAATTTATACTATAAAAATATGAAGAAAGCCGGAGTTTTAGAGTTCAATGCCCTTTTTACGATAGATATAAGCAAATAACGCCTAAAAAACTCTTGGCTTTGATCGCTTATAACTCGGAAACGATTAAAGATGTACAAAATGTTTCAAAAAAAGCTCAAATATCTTAATTTGGTCAAAAGTTATGGAAGAAATAAAAATTAGACGAACCTTCATCCAAAATTTAACATTACAATTTAATGATTTCTTTAGGCCAAAATTTCGTCTAACTCTTATTTCTTCCATTACTTTCGACCAATTTAAAATATTTGAGCTTCTTTTTTCTCAAAACGAAATCTACTTGATCTCAGTTTTCTTTTAAAATTTGGTTTTAATGTACATATAAAGTTACTCAAAATTTATTTAATTATATATATATAATAACCAATTCATGTAATCAAGTATATACGAATTACTTAAAAGAAAAGCTTTTTTCAATTATTGAAGTACAAAAAACAGATTATATACAACCACTTTACTATCGACTTCGAATACGCCATGCAATATTACTACTTTCCAAATGTACACTAAAAATTTGTCTTAGTTTTCCCTTGAAGAAGAGCACTAGTCACCAACTGTGACAGAAGCAAAAATAACCCAACTCCGTCAAAAACATAAAACAACTATTATACTTCAAATGATAGTAATCCCTTATGTGTACATGTAGAGGTATACGTTATACGTATTCGACTGGAATTACACTTTTACCATTCTCAAAGTAATACTAGCTGGACAAAACATCTAAGTAGTTTAGTACATTGGACTCAATTAATTCAATAACAAATTCTTGAAGCTATATAAATAATTCAGTTAATTACAAAACTCTTATAAATTTTATAACATTGAACAACTTTTCAAATTATAAATGAACCGTTAAATCTTCTTATTTTGGACATAATAATATCTCGCCATTAAAATTTAATAATAAACTAACAACTTGGTAACATTACGCTAAATCCAAAAAAACTTGAAGAATTTTAACCAATACGATGATTGAAGTAAGTAATTTAGTCTACGCAAACCTCTATATCCAAACTTCTAGATAATAAGCACTAAAATCTATAAAATATCCTATACTCTTTTCTGAGTGAACTGCACAGTGGATAATAGTTATTTATGCACTTAGGGAGTAAAATAGGCATTTATTCACGGGATAAAAGTTGTTAGGCAGTAATTCATCCAAGGGAATAATCGCCTTTTACTCCCGAAATGCATATAAAATTTTTCACCCTAATCATTTAAAAAGTCAGTTTTTGCAATATTAAATTTTTTTTTAATTTCTAAATTATTTCAATATTGTAAAATTTTTTGATATATTTAATTTTATATTTGCAGAAAACGTCTAAACTAAGTGTTCAAAACAAAAAAGTAATTCTACGAGGAATAAAATGTGTCTTCGATAAATAAAATGGATCTACGGGGAATAAAATGAGTCTACGGGGAGTAAAGTGAGTCTACGGGGAATACAGTAATCGAAGAAATAAAATGCAATTTAACTCCACTCGTAGAGGTTAATAAAGTAGACTTTTTAGATGATCAGGGTGAAAAATATGTTAACTGTTACCGTAAAATAAGAGCATATAAAGGTATATATGAAAAAGGCGAATTATGAGACTTATAAAAGAAAATGCCATGAATTGGTAATTATGGAATACAAATTGGTTACGCATCGTCAACTCATCTGTATTTACTTAATATGTGCAATGTAAACCTCTAAAAGAATAATTAAACAATTGTAACAATTAGAAAAATATGTTTGTTACGGCAGTTGCACATACTTCCCTAGATCGGACGAAAAGGGTCGCGATTTTAATCTGTTAGCACGAGAAACGAAAAGGTATATCTTGGGGTAGTGTTTCCATTCTTGCAACACAAAGGGTTGCTGAGAAAGGGGAAAATGCATCACGTAAACGAAAAGGGTGATTCGTAGATGTAAATTAAAAGGAAGGAGGTGCAAAGTGAATCGCGATTATTTTAAAACAATACCGGTATTTGTTTTTATTTAAAAGAAAGAAAGAACGGAGATAGGAGAGAGAAGAGAGAGTTTTGGGTTTTTTCCGGCATTTTTAGATTTGCCTCTAACCAACACGCACGACCGAACTTTGAACTTTAGTATAATTATATTATATTATACGAAAAAACTAATATTTATTACCAAACAAAGAGTTAAAGTATTTTAAGCGGTAACAATGTTATTAATTACGAAGCGATATTAGATTTTATTAACGTGCTAGCGCAACAATGTGTATATATTCTAAGGATTTCCTTGTACCCGTATACGTGAAATATTAAAGCATTAAAAAGGAAAAGGAAGTAAAGAAGAGGTTCGCGAGATTGATTGTGTCTGGTGAGGGAAGGGTCAGCATTATGTAAATCGCATTTCATGTAAATCGCGGATATTTCGGTGGCGTAATTGAATGGAAGAGTCTGCTACATCCTCTCTATATCCGATATATATGTATACACACGTATGTGACCCGATCGATGCTTAGCAACTTCCATACGGTATCTCAATACGCAATGTCTGTCGAATGGTTCGACGAGACGTGGCAAGAAAAACCTTTGACGGGTTATATTCTCAAGATCCACGCGAACCTACCTGTATGGATTTTACTTCCAAGATGGGAATAATAGATTGAGAATCGTTTCACAATGTCGAGTCTTCCGTAAGCTGTCCGACTATACATTCGCAGGTTACCAATTGTCCGCTAAATCTTACTTATTTCATATTGATTTGTAAATTAAACTAAAATTTAGTAGTTTTACTAAATATTCACTAGTTCTCTGAGTAATTGTTAAATTGTGATTAATTGTGATACACGGATAATTTTAGTACACTTTTGTTTTGTTTTTATTTTTAACAGTCGATGTTTTGTGGATATTGGATCAATAGACGTAAGCGAATTAAAGATAGGTCAATAATAATCCTATAATTACTATACGTCGGAGGAGCTTAGAAAGTTTTTTCGAAATATCGAAATTCACGGCTGACCAAACTCTGAGTGCGCTACTCGGTTCGAGAGGAGGGCTCGCCGCGTTCCTTCATCGCAGGTTTCCGCGCTAGCGCTTTCGTTGCTAAGGGAATTCTCGGAGTTGGTTACCTTCCTTCACGTATATTTACGCGCTCGCTTGGACGTGTACGTGTGTGTGTGTGAGAGTATACATATTGGACAAGAGAGTAGGAAGGAGGGAGGGAGATGGAGCATCTTTGCTGCCACCGTTTCTCCCTAGAGTCCCCGAGTCTGTACGTCCGATGTCGTCCTTGCAATGCCAACGTCTAAGTTTCCTGATTCTAACAGGGAAGATGGAGATAGCAAACTCCGGGAAGAGGACAGAAACACGGATAGGATATATGCAGGTGAAAAGAAATAATCAACTAAAGACATTGAGAAACACTGTGAAGGGGAAATTGAAAGAAAGTAGTAAAAAGAGACGAACCGAAGAGAAGGAAGACTAACTTCCTCGAGTGAACATTCATTACAATGGACTGGATCTATGTTATATTTTACCTTCAACTTATTTGAATAGCGTTTTCTCTCTTCCTTCTTCCCCCTCTCCCAACCCCATCCCCCTCTCTCTCTCTCTCTTTCTTTTGTAACCGAGGCCCTGGTACAAGTGAAAATAAGTATTTAATGAAAAAATATATACAGTACGACGAGGTAGTTAAGTTTTTGAAGTATTAAACTTAAAATACGACCAGTATAATAAAATAAAATTTAGCATTATACATTTAAAATAAAGTTCTATTTGGGAACGCGGTGCAATACGAAAGTTGTTTGTTAAAGTTTGTTAAAACTAAGGTGCCCCAGGGTACGAAATAAACAGTAAAACACCGTACAACCTGCAAAATGAAATTTATTGTTTAGAACTCGGTTCCGGTGTAAAAAATAAAAATAAATCTGGCAAACAACGAGTCTTTTAAATACACACCGAAGATAACATATTCGACGCGATCAACTGCTTTTAAAAATGTTTACTTCCGAAAACTAACCGGGGTTCATCAATGTTGTACAGGTAAATCAACCGATGCTTAAGCTGGGTATATCCTCGCGCTTGCAATATGCGGTCCGCGCGCCCCAAATTGCGTCGAACTCCAAGAATTTCGTGTCCTCGGCTCCCCAATAAAACGAACGAGTAAAAAGATGGGGCGAGTCGGAGAGAGTCGGGGAGAGTCGGGCGGTTCGCGCTCGCTGCCACCACATCAAAGCTTGGCGCGAGCTTTGAACGGCCCGGCTGGCTTTGTGACACCGCAGGGCCAATATAGTCGACCGGGCGCGCGTACGCTTCGGCCCCGTTATTACCCCCCCTCCCCCCTCCTACTCCTACTGCCCCTAACCCCCTTGCCCCCCCCGTTCCACCGTTCACCCTTCCCACCTGTCTCTAGGTGGCCTTCGCCATTCAATATCCTTAATTAAATTCGGAAGCTTATTCACTGCGGTTAATTACGGGGACACTTGCGCTTCGTTCATCTCATAAAACGAGATCTTCTTCCCGAAGATCGACTCTTGCTCGATGGGTCATTTCCTAGATACACAAATTGTGTTTCCTCTGTTATTTCAAATATTCAATCATCGTTCTTATCATAAAAGATTCACTACGCCTTATTCAATATTTTTCTAAGATTTTATTTTTCGTAAGTATTTTTAATTATATATGTATTGTTTATACCTTTTGACTTAGTTAATCGACGTATAGAATTACCATAAAATTTTCATAACCACGAGGTAGAAACTTAATAGAAATTCACTCAGAAAAGATAAATTAAATTAAAACACACCGTAGTAAAAGTATTATACTAGTTAACTGGGTTTTTTTTCTAAATTGGCGAGAGAGAAAAAAAGAGGCGGTGGATGAGGGGAGACGAGGAGGAGGAGGAGGAGGATGAGGAAGGCAAAAGTTTAATAGAAAAAGCAGTAAACCGGGTCAGGTATTACCTCACCCGTAAAACCATCCGTCAATAGAGGAGGGAGAAAGCGAACCGTTGTAGAAAAGCCCTCGCTGAGTAAAAATCGTCGTGGAGCATCTGCAATGGGCCGATCTCTTTAATACATTTACGAGACCGAAGTATAAAGAGTAGAGACGAGAGAGGGAGAGGGAGAGAGAGAGAGAGAGAGAGTGATGGAGAGAGGAAAGAGGGAGGCTGTAAGTCGTTTAACAAGGTTGCAGCTTCTCAATCGATTTCTCATATATATAGATATAAATGTATAACCCGCGCACACAGAGGCAGATATCACGCGCGAATCCTCTACGAGAGAGAGAGAGAGAGAGAGAGAGAGAGAGAAGAGAGAGAGGCATCGAATTGCAGGGGCAGACGGACCGGTTCTCTTCTCCTTCTGCGGAAAGAGGATTTCACAAAATCGGCTTCCAACACAAGGCAACCATCCTCTCCCTCTATCCGCTTCAATTTCTCTCTTATTTCGCGTACCTGTGTCTATTTCTATGGGTCTACTACTACTACTACTACTGCTACTCTCTCTCTCTCTCTCTCTCTCTCCCCCCCTTTATCTCTCTCCTCCCCTCCCTCTTTTCTCTTAATTTCTCTTTCATTTGCTCGTCCTTTCTTGTTTTCTATTTGCGAGTGACTTGCTCGAGTAATTTCCTGAGCCGTATGAATTTATATTGAAATTATATTAATTTATTCGTCTCTACTTGAATTATAACGCCATGTCTATACTTTTATACGTATAAAGAAGCAATTAATATTTGTTCTACTCGGTAATAATAATAATTGCTATATAAAATAATGTATCATTAATTTTTCTTCTCTGGAATTTTTCTAGTCAAACGTTATTCTACGTTTATCTGAAAGATTCGATTAATTACTCGTAATGATATAGTAAATCTGCAAAATTAGGGTAAATTATCGGATCATTATTTTACTATTAGTATCGTTATAAAATCTGGCGTAAAATTTACTCTCCTATCTTTATAAATTTAAACTTTTCAGCGTTTACTATCTTTTCATACTCGCAATCCGAAGCTCGTAATCTCTAAAATCTCAATTATCCGATGTCTATATAGAAAGAGATGTAGATACACGCGTATATGTACAAGTATATAGGTATACATCACGTATATATATATATATTATATATATATAGAAAACGCATCCGAGACGGGGTGGGCTTTCTAGCCAAATTGTGCACCGTCACGTTCTGCGGTCTCTCGGTGAGCGATATAGCGCTTGCCGAAATTCGAATTCCTGCCGAGAAATGAACCCCTTCGCGCTCATTAGGCGATGTGCCTGGCACGGCGTGGTCTCCTTGAATGCGTTCTCGTTTCGTCTCGTCCTGAAAAATTCGCGGTAATGGCCGTGCGATGGGGATTCAGACATCGCGGCTCGCTTTTCGCCTCCCGTCCTCCCACCTCCCGCCACCCGTTTCCCGGCTCTCCGTCTAATGAATTTTTGAATCTGATGAAGTGGATTTACCTTTTCAAAGACCGAGCGTCCTCTCCCAACGCGGATCATACTCGAAACTTTTTCAACCAAAGAGATGCTATTGTTATACAAAAAAAATTTCAAATTGTGGGAATGCTATTAAAGAAATTTAGAAAGACGACGGAGAAGTCGAATGAAAGAGTTAAATAAAAAAATAAAAAAATTAAAAAAAAAGTAAAAGTAGAAAAGTCTGGTAGATTGTTAAGTTTCCCTTTCCCTGCAAGAAGAGGAAGGATACGAGTTATTTTACCGGAAGAGCAACACGTCCACCGAGCTGGAATAGACCGAAATCCATCAAAATTTCCGGTTTGAAAATTTCTCCGTCACAAAGCTCTTTCTCGTCAGGGTAAAAACGAATCAGCGTGCAATTCCCCGAAGACGGAGGAAGAAGGAGCCCTCTTCGGTATCTGGGTCCGTCTCGCGCCGCTCGTTTCCGTCGCGCTCCATTTCCGGACAATAGTGCGCGCCGCGGAGCCGCCGAAACGATAGTTTGGACAGCTTGTTAAATGAGACGTCTTCCTCAGGTTCTATCTGGGTGGGGTAAAAGACACACTCACCCTCCCCGCCCACCCCTCCCCCTCCCTCCCTCCCTTTCTCACTCTCGTTCACTCTGTTACGATTCCTTTCGGTTCTCTTGGGAACCGAGGCGTTCGATTCTTTTGCAAATACATTAGGGGCTCATTGTTGCCCCGCACCGACGAGACGAACTCGAGAAAGCGCTTCGGGCTTTCCTTTCCTCAAGGACCTGTCGGTTTTTCCTATTCAACGAATTTTTTCGCGCTTTTTCAAAATAGAACCTCGAGGTAATGGAGTTGCGAAAATTCAACCTTTACCAAATTTCAAACTTCTCTTAACGTTCACAATCAAATTCTATTACGTCGATCTGCGAATATTACGCAACTTCATTTCGATATATTTATTTTTAAGAGGCATCAAACAGTATTTTATTTCGTTACTTTTATACACTGCCTTTTTTCTTATTCCTAAACGGAATTATCAATAAACCGAGTGTTCTTTATATAATTAACTACTTCACGTATATATGTATACATATATAGAAACGAGCAACATCAAACTTTTTATATCGCGCGTAAAGATAAAATGTAAATTTGAAAACTTATTTTATAAATTGATTCTTTAGATTATTTCTGTTATAAGTAAGAGTCACTAAATAACGAAAATCATTCTCCGCTTTAGCAATAAAAGTATAGTCGACAAATTTCGTTTTATTTCCGGGTAAAATCTCAAATTTCGGATTGCCCAAATCCGTTCGATTTTACGATCAATATAATAAAAAGTGCCTTCGAGAGTCCTTCGAGCGGGTAAAAAAACTTTGTCGAACTCGTGATCTCAAAAAGATATTTTAACTTTCGACGGTTGAGGGAAAAAGAAAGGAAAAAAAAAGGAAGAAAGTAAGAAAGAAAGAAAGAAAGGAAGGAAGAATAAATTAGTTCAAGCGACAGGGCGATCGCAAAGTATAAAAAATATAAAACCGAGTGTCGATTTCCCGGGGTATAAAACGTTGCTTCGCGAGACATACAACTGTGAGCACAGCCTTTTACATCGGGAAGTCTATGGGAACGTTTATCAAAACTTGGATATACGTCAAAAATCTAGCCAACTATAAATTCACTTGCGTGAATGTTGAAATTCAGTTGAATAATCAGGGGAAATGGAGAGAGAATGAATCGAGATTATTAAATTGTTAAATCTAAATCCTTTTGCTTAGGTTCATTGAAGTAACCAGTCGGTATACCCCGGGGGAATTCAAGATTCAACGCGATTTATTCGAGGCGCGGTAAATCCGCCTTGGAGTTAATACTCGAGGTGAAAATCCCGTAAAACCTTAAACACTGGTGTACCGACCAAAAGTAACCGGTAGACGTCGAAGCTCCTCGCGTAATAAACAAGCACGGTAAGGAGCGAAAGAGAACGAGAGAGAGAGAGAGAGAGAGAGAGAGAGAGAGAGAGAGAGGTAGCGGTGGGAGGAGGGAAAAAAGGGAAAAAGAAGGAAGAGCGAAGCAGAGGAGGTACAGAGAAAAAGGGGGCAATCTCGATGCAGGCTCGGGAAAAGGAGAGATTTAAAATAAAGAGCGAAAGGAGAAGAAGGGCGCGAACAACCCAGCGAACGTAAAACGGAGCTGCCGTGAATGGCGGGCACTTACTTAAGCAAATGCCCGCTATTCGGATTAAGTATTTGTTCTAAAAGCCAAAGGGAGAGGAGATAGAGCACTAGCACTGCCGGTTGGTTGTAAAATCCAACGTACCACCTCCCCTACGCTCGTGTGCACCTGGTCCTTGTGTCTGGATTATGCGCTATCCTCCCCACTCCTCCACCCTACCCCTCCCCCCCCCCCATCGCTCCTTCGACTTTCCGGAGAAAATTCCGGAAAATTCTTACGTCAACCATATCGTAACTTGACGAGAAACGTTCGGGTTACCCGGTCGAATATGCGGCGCGATAATTAATCTTTCCTTCGCTTCGCTTAGAACTCTCCGCACTGTATTACACTGCACCAAGGTAAATATACATTCTACGTGTACAAACTCATTACCCAATAATGAAAACAAATAAATATATTAGATGTAGTGGATTTTATATTATTTGAATTGTGCGTCTAATAAGAAGCTCATTGTAAAGTGAATTAAAATTTAAAAAATTTGATTTAAAAGAGCTGAATATATAGGTATATACGAGATAAGAATATCAAAACTCAAAAGAAAGGAAAAGGGAAGAAAAGGCGGTTGAATTCAATTTTTATTCTCGGGTACGGATCATTTGTGGGTATACCAATTAACCTCCTTGCGCGGTTCCCGAACGTGCAGGGTACTAGCCATACATCCTTGGGAATATAAAACCTCGAGGTGTTCCCTTCTTTTCAACCCCGAGTTCCTCTCTGTCTTTCTTTTTTTCTTCCTTGTTTTTTCTTTCGACGAGGAGACCGGCTGCGGGGTTATCGAGCGTTCGCCATTGCGAAATTACCGTCTGCTTTCAGCGGGATTAAGAATCCGGTTTAAGTGCCGCTTCGAGGCATTGCCCCGCTCATTTTCACATGCCGAGTTATTGCTTTCTCGATATACCGATTCGAAGCAAGTAAAAACACTATCGCTTAATAAGTGGTTTTTCTCTAATGAAACTACACCCAACTTTTGTTTCGTTTATGCATCGCCTACTCTTCCAACCCGTTCGATTGTCATTGGGTATTTGAATTTTCGCGCTCTCGTTAAACAGCTTCCAAACCTTATACATATTTTCGATACTCAGTTTTAACCGTCATCGAAAAATACATATTTTTCAACAATCTAATATTTTGAAATTGCGTATGTTTTGAAATAACTATACACACACACACATATATGGGCCATTTCACGTCAACTGGTAGGATCAAAATTTTAAAACGCTCCAAATTTTGGGTACACACCGGATATGTTATTCGGAAAATAGAAAAAAAATTTTAGGTGCAAAAAATAATTTGTTTAAAAGTTATTCTAACCTCAAAAAGTGAGTTTTATCTAGTTTTATTTCGACAATAGCTGACTTTACTTTCTATTTATCTCAAAATCTTAACTTTTACTATATGTAACATTATATGTAACATTGGTTGCTAGTTTTCTCTAGAATGTATCCTTTCGGGTTAGAATTTTTAATCTGAATGTCAATGACGTGAAATGGCCTAGATATATATATATATTCCGTCAACAACAGAGTCATATTTCAATAAATTTGTGATAAATAGTGGATTATTTGACAGTTTGTAATCTGATTGATTTCAATGGCTCACTTTACCGATTTTCAGTTTACTGTCAAACGTGAAGTAAATTAGAAAAGTCTACAAGTTGATCGTACAAATCCAAGGACACGTCAAACCTACCGTTTACATTTGTTACGTCTCATCGGGTATATATTTATCGATCTCTTGTGTATTTGTTCAGGATGCCAAGTGAAAATTTCGTGGAGGAGAAAATGAACTGCGCGTTCCACTATAAAAATCTCGTATAAGGCAGTTTCGTATGTCCGTAGTCAACATTTGGATTTTATTAGATCATACGTTGCTTTCAATTTGATTGTAGAAAATCCAATCCTCCTTTAACCCAGGGAATTTTTTCTTTCCGGAAGTTTTAATATATATATATATAGATATATAGACACACACATACATATGTAACCTCTTAACTTTTTTATTTGGTAAACATGCTTTTTCTCTAATATTTCGTACTATTTTCGAAATGTTTGTAAGGTACACTACTATTACTATTTTATTAAATATTCCGTAAATATATATATAAATCGTACACGAGAAATGTAAAACCTTTAAGCTTCATTGTGACGTCATGCTCGGTACAAATATAATATTTCAAAGTTTCACTACTGCAGTAACTTAAACTCCTTCAATTTCAAAGAATTTTGTAAAAATTTTAAAACTTGCAGTACGACGAAATTTTATTTGAGATTTTGAAAATGGTTGAGTATAGGAGGGCGAGGGAAAATTAAATTTAAAAAACAAAAGTAGTAAATATGTAATAGCTTTGACGAAGAATTGACACATTTTTGGTTAATAAACAAATGTTAAAAGTTTGGAGCAACAGTTTTATTTGGACAAAGAATATATCAAGACCGAAGAAAGAAAGACAAGAAGAAAGGAATAATGGAAGACTGGAAGAATGGAAGGAGGAAAGACAGAAAGGAAGGAACTAGTTTTCGACATAGTCAAAATTCCGATGGGTAAGCCAGGGGCGGCCGACGCGACGCCTCCTCGTAACAGTGAATACAAACCCTAAAGCAATCATTCAAGCTAAGATCCCAAGCACTCGGTCTGAAGGATTCTTTTTTTTCGGATACGAAAGGAAAGAGGGAATCCCAAGTCGACGTTCTCCTTCCTCGGTGGAAGCTCTTGCGTTGCGCTCTAGCCATTGGGAGGAACGACGTACGGGCATTTGAAATGAAGGTATTTGCCGAGAGTTTATGAGATTTCGATGGTTCTCTCTACTTTCTTCCTCCTCCCTTTCCCTCGCTCTCTCTCTCTCTCCCTCTCTCCCTCTCTCTCTCACGCTCTCTCTCTTCCCTTCCGGCAGAGGGCCTGTTGGTCCTTAATCTAAAAGTGCTGACAAACCGCGAAACTTTTGCCACCGATGAACAAACACGAAAATAAATCGAGCCGCGCGCTGCCTCTCCCTCGTCCGTTTCTTTGGTTTATATTCAAACTTGTGCGGAGGGTTCTTTTTACGCTGCGCGCTCGAGGCTTCTTTTTCCTTACGGCTCCTTCCGGAGGCCTTGCTTTCTTTCTTGTTTCACGGTATACGACCGATCCCACTGCCGACGCTACCGACGCTACCGACGCTGCTACTGCACTTTTTCACTTACATTCTGATTAACGTCTCTTCTCCTATCTCTACCCAAGGAAAATCAATTTATGGATCCTATTTCAAAAATAATTTTACTAACTCTTTAAAATCATCTTCTTTTTATTTTTTTTTTCCTTTGATTTTTGACGAAAATAATTTTATACTCGTTGACCGAGTGATTGTCTGGTTATAGTTACGTTACAACCTTGGCCCCACGTATTTACATAAAATTATTAATTTTCCATAAGTTGAAACAATGTATGTATAATAAATAGTGATATGCAGATTTGTATTCGGGGATGCGTCGCCGATGTCGGTTAGGTCGAGGTGCGCTGGACCAAAGGAAGGACAGACTTGCGAGACGAGGAATAGAAGGAGGTTTCGAGAGGGTGTGGGAAGCGCCGAGGTAATTAAATTACAAACGCTCCGACTGCGGTCGGAAATAATTTGGCGGCTGGTAGCTTTCTCGTATTTGCCTCTATCTCCCCTACCTCTCCCTTTCTCCCTCACTCACTCTCTCTCGCTCGCTCTCTCTCTCTTGCCCTCTCTCTTCCTTTCGCTCTCCTTTTCTACATATATACGCACGTCTATCGCGAGCCCCCGGCAGTTTATCGGTCCTGGATACAATTGAGGGATATACGGACGCACGGCGAGATCTTCGAGCGCGAACCCTTTATTTGCTCTCTGTACGAACGCCTTATTCGAGGATTTATCTTATGATAATAAATACGCTCTTTCTAACAATTTATGTAATGTCCATTTCTTCCGGGTAATTGTAAATAATTCAAATTATGCAATTAGACCCATGTGCACTGCACGCGGAACGTAAAAAATATCTTGAACGCATTATACAAATTGCTACTGCAGTGGTATATTAAATCTAATAGATTTCGGTTAAAGTTTGTTATAAGCTTGGTACAAGAGTCAATAAAAATTTCCATATTTATTTTCCTTTTTATGAAAAATTAATAGATATAAAGTGCTACATTTTACTCGGTCGAGGGAAATGTTTAAAAGTGATTTTTTCGTGCTAATGCATTGGAACCCAGAATTAGGTCATGTAACTTCATTTAGGCGTAATTTCGCAACATCAAACATTGTAATGTCCGAGCGCATTTCATCCTCTAATGACGATAACATTATTTGGGAATCTCAAATGGCATCGATTTATCGTATGTCATTTTGAATATAAGTTTGTCATTTGAAATTACATTTTCTATTATTTTATACAAGTTCACGCAACTCTTTTTTTTCTTTTTTTAATTTCGAATGTAATTTTTGCTTCAACTTTTTAATTAGATTTCGGCATGTATTAACTATTTCGTCCAATAAATTCTTTGTACGCTGGTAAAACTAAAATATTCCAGGTTTTTGGTTTGTAATTAAAAATTTAAATAATTGTATTTGCAAAAAGTGTCGAAAAACGTTAAATATTATAATCAGCCGAGAAATATACTGACGAGAAATTGGAATACTTCAAGTGGAAATTGTCCAACCTGATAGGGATTCGAAGTAAAAACAAAAATCGTCCAAGTAGGCATTCGTCTCGATCTAGAAATAATAATTATCAAGTAAAGTACGTTACTCGATTTATAAAAAGTAATAACTCGCAACGTGATTTCGAGTTGAAATGTTAAAACGTTGTAATTAAAAGTAATATTTAAAAGTGACATTCATTAACTCCTGCATCCCGAGTGAAAGAAGGAGAGATGAACTCCTCGACCAAAGCTCGGCAAGGAAAACATTTCCCTTTCACAAAGAAGTACACTCAATTTTAATTCTCCCGGATAATATTTTTAGAACGAAACGTAACACCAAAACTTGACTTCACAGCCAACGTAAACGTTAATCCCGCAGGCGTCAGGCTCATAAAGCCGAGCGCTCCAGCCGCGACTACTCTTTTTCCAAGGTGTCAAATTCAACTCCCAACTTTTTCCTTTTAAAACAAGTTTTCCCTTTTAGCTCCTGCCCGCCTTCCAGGGAACTTCGTTGTTCTGTTTTACTTTACTTAGACGCAAAAGGAAAGCTCCCTCGCCTATTAACTTGGTGTACCTTAGTCAGACCGAAAATTCCTTGTTTTGCAAGCCTGGATTTTACGTTTCTCTCTCTCCAGCCCCACCCTCCTTCCCCAAAGTCTCTCCCTCTCTGGACAAAGACTATTCTTCGAGTGATTTGAATTTTCAGCCAAGAAAATCATTCTCTTGATCCCACCCGAATTTATATCGCGGTCTTTTGTTTTTTTTTTCTAACGAATTTAACACGCAGCAACTTCGAAGACATGACTTGACAAATTATAAAATAATATTCCCCAAGTTAGCAAAACATTTAATACTGAATACTTTCTAGAAATTTTGAAAATGATCACGGTTTTTGTCTGTTTATAAATATGTAAGATTCGAATTATCTCGTACGCAAACTCAGACACGCAGATAGTAAATACAACAGAAAATAATGAAAGAATGCGTAAAACCGGCTGCTAGATATCTATCTCAGTCGACTATTTAAAAATTCTAGTCTCCACTCGCGATAACCAAGGATACAACAAAGAAAAAAAAAATGGTATTAGTGAAAAACAAACAAATTATACCGTGTTTGGTTAGATGTAGAAGACGTACTATTTGCACAAGCGAGATGTATACCCACATGCCCGGTTTTCCATGTACGTGTATATACGTTTGGTATCCATGAGAGTAGGGTCGTCACGGTCGAGTCCAAGTACACGAGTAGCAGAAGGGCTATGGTATATAGCGCCCGTGGAGACACCGAGTCAGGGTGTATGCATAATATTTGCGGAGCTTGCCACGCCGAAATTAGAAATACTCTAAGCTGATTTTCTTATCAGTCGAGGCCGCATGGACTATACTCCTATAAGACACCTATTACTATTCGTTGAATCTTATACCCGTATCTCATTTGTTTCTATTTTTCTATTTTACTTTACATACTTTATTTACAATACTTCCGTTTCAAAAGGTTTTAAATTAAAATTCTCACGTTTGGCTTGTAATTCCGTTGCGCGTTTAGAGAAAGGATATGCTATTACGCGAATCCCTGTATATATTTTAATGCATGGAATATGCACGTACGTCATCTGTTCCTGTGTGACGCGTAACAAGCGTAACGCGAAACGTTAAAAGATAGGATATTTTTCATTCTCTTTTTAATAATAATTAAATAATAATTTGGAAATATATTTGATATGCATTATTTTTATAAAAGTACTTATACCTAGTTAAACTGAAACAAAACAATATTTAGAATAATAAAATAATAAATAAATAAATAAATGATCACGTGTTTTATAGTTGAAATGACAAATTAAAAATAAGAAAAGTTTATACATAAAACAGCTGGTTGGACTTTACGCGGCAATAATTTCCGGCTTTCCATCATCTTCAGTTGCCTGAGCGCTTAAAGCTCGCATGCGTGTCAACGTCGATAGTTTGGCAGCAATGCATAAACGCGATACACGTCCCTGTCTCGGATGAATTCTCGAGAGTGTCGATTTTTATCGCTCGTCCATTCAGCACTACGCCTTGGAAAAGTCGTCGATCGGACGACGGGTGTTTACTTACCGCTCCGCGCATATACACGCGTACTCGTGTACGTGTGTACGTGTACGTGTGTGTGAGTACATGCGACAGATCGATCACCTGTATTATACGAAGAGGGTCTCGCATCCATCAGCCATAGGCGAATTTTCACGCGCGACACGTTGCACTTTTCCAGAATTGACTAATATGCCTCGAAGATTTGGACGTCACCTTGATATTTTTAAATACGTTTGCATCCTTTATTTTTCATCCAAATATTTACGATGGGATCTTATATCTTGTCATATCTACGGGGTTCTTAGTAATTACTCTTAACCCTTGGCTGTCGCACTGGAGTATATACATGACCCTAATCAATATCAAGTTAAATTTAAACACTTGTCTCAAAAGAAATTTGAAAATTATTTATTCATACTTATAATATTATTTCTTTATAAATCGACCCAACCTTACTTCTGAAATAATTGTTAATGATTATAAAAAAAAAATTTTTTAATTTAAAAAAGTCAATAGCTGCTTTATAATGCGATTTTATTGTACCGTAGAGTACAAAGCCAAGTAAGGTTTTAATATGAATTTATTTTAAGAAAATACTTTTATTATAATAGATATAGCTTAATGAAAATGTGTTTAGTATAACTTTATCATATATGCATGTAAAATGGAATGGATTTATCGATTTTTCCGTGTCAAGGTATATGAAAAAAAAAGAGAAACATTCAAAGCATTTATATTTTTTTGTGACGACGATGGTCAGTGTTGGCCTCTTTAGAAATTAATCTTATAAATTAATCGTTCTTAACATTTTCTTATTGCTACAAATTAAATAATTTTCGCTTATTTTTTTCCTTATTATACTACACGTGAAGTTTAGCTTATATATCTGATAAATTGGTTTAATCTTACGTAATATTGTAAACATATAAGAATACTGAAAATGAATATGTTCAATGATTGATTTACTACAAACGTGTGCAGTAGTATACGTGCAGATAAACTAAACTCGGATCTGATGCCGGTCCTAAATTCCTCCTCGACATACATCGCCGTTCGCATAATACGGTTTGTCGCTTCAACCGGAATGGCTATCAAAAACGAGCCGGCGATCCGACGGATTTGGTACGTCTCGTTTCTATGAGGTTGATAACCGCGTACTCTATACGATATTTACCAACAGTCGCACCATATTCATTTGTCTATCGAATAACTGTTTATTCGCGAATACGTCGTTCAGTCCTACTTATTTACTTTTCACGTTAATTTTCGTCAGTTTCTCACTGTTATCAAGCGATTGTTTGATTGATGAAGCAGCAAAAAATCTTTTTTTTTGTATATTGGAACACACGATGAGATTTTTTCTATAAATATTACCGGGACATATAAAATTGGGAGATGCATATCGGATGTTTGACAAAGTTGGATATTTTAACTTGAAAAGTATTATAATACTATTAAAGCATCGTCAAAATTCTTATAGTGTTACTTCTATAATTTTAAATTTGTTGATCGAATATCTTAAGTGTACCAGATATACCATATTGTCACGGTAATTTAGATAAAAGAAGAACACGCAAACAAAATTAAATAAAGCCAAGGTCTCCAATGTTTTATTGAAAAAACAATAAATATAGGTGACTGTTTGAATCGAGTTATTTATCGTCAACGATCGTGTAAAAAGCACCAATAATTGTTTATATTAAAAAAATATGACATTGATCTAGGTTATAGGACGAGTGGGTGACAATAGCGGGTTATTTAAACACAAAATTGAAATTAATTTATCAGGTGCAGGATAAATGAAAAGTAACTTTTTACAATACTAATAATTACTGGGTATTCATCCGTAATAAAAGAAGGAATCAATTGGTGGAAATCGAACAATATCGGGAGAGCGGAACAATAATACGCGGGAAAAAAGAAGAAATATATCCTGTATATAGGAGAAATCGTAGGATAATGAAGCTTATTGAAGCAGCGAATCGAGAAGCCGAGTCTCGGCACGCGCGTCCCTTGTTTTTAACGAAGCCTTCTTGTCATCGTTGATCCGAGCGTCATTCGAGCCTGATGAAGTCCGACTGTTCGGGAGGACGTGTGGAGCATCACCAAACGCAAACTACAAAAGCCCCGACCGCACGGCATTATGCGATATTAACGTCCGCGGCCGCGAATCGAGTAATTGAATAACAATAAATTTGCATCGGCTGTGGTCGTCCGCGAAAATCGAGAAATTGTGCCTCGACGCCCGCGGAAATCCGCGATCAGCCGCAGCGCATCTCATAATCGCGATTCAAACTGGTTTCTGCCTCTCTCTCTCTCTCTCTCTCTCTCTCTCTCACTCTCTCTCCCCCTCTCGATTCCAGCCCACCCCACCGCTGACGTCGTCGGTCCCTCGTGGCGTTGCGGTGCAGCTGACCTGCGAGTGACTGTTGACTGACGCGCTGTCGGCTGTCGGTCTTATCTCTCTGAAGGGCTCGTGCATTTCCCACTCTCGAAAAATTACCGGGGTTGTGGATTTGCGGACAATCGCGGTGCTGCGCCCGCTCCTGTTCTCGTGGTCAGTTTCGCTGTTCCGGTGCTTTGTCTCCCTTTTTTCCTTTTTTTAATTCATTTTATATTCTCGAAAATCTTCGTCACTCAGTAGATTAGAATTATTTAGTGGTCAATATCAAGTTATTATTTCTATTTTTATAACAAATACGATACACCTCGATTATTCAATTAGTTTGATTGTTTGACACGAGAATTCTGATTCGATATGTATATAGTTATTAAGTAAATTAGTTACTAGAGTTTAATATATTTGGTAAATTAATGTCCATAATATAATACATGATGAATTGGAATTTCTATTTTAGGTATAGCGAAAAGCGTATGTTAACATTCAGTCAAAGGAGTGTATGTGGTCAAAAACAAAAAATGTTATACGAAGCTGATATAGCGAAGTAAATCCAGAGTTGTATATATAGGAATTGTCGAAACACGAACGTAAAGTACGAAATGCGCGTCACGGAAGGTTGAAAGTCCGAGTAGCCTTACATCTCTTGAAAATTGCCCGCGAAACTCGTCTTCCCGATAAAAAATAGCTCGAGCTACCAGGGGCGATGTGCGACCCACGTGAAATGGGAGATATAGCCTCGGAAAATGATTATAAATGAAGCCATCTCCGTTCCGCCTCTTCGTGGGACGGAAAATAAAGTCGCGCGCCTCTACAAAGTAAGAAGAATCGAGGACGGTGTCAAAAATAGGAGAAGCCCGTACTATCAGCCTCTTAGAAATTGGTACGGTTCTGCTTCGGTGGCTTCTACCATTGTTGTATTTATCTAGTTTCATTACTAATACTTGAGATCGTGATCGTTGTTCAATAACCCGTCGATGACAACGTTTATTCCTGAAAAGTACGTAGTTGTGTGAAACATATTTATATCAGCGTGTAATACTGCAGAAAGTAGCGATTGTAGATGACGAGAGCGATGCTCGAGTCTTGGATTAATTAAATACGTTACAACCTTAGAAACCAATGATAAGGTAACGTTCGCGAATTTCAGTTTTTGACAATTTTGAGAAAATTATATATATTATTGTCTGTAAATTTGAGGTAAACTCGGGGAGTAGAGTCCGTGAGAATGAATAAGGAGTGTTATACTATACGTTTAAATACCAGAAACCAATTTGCAAAGTTGCATTGAAATCCATTTCCCAAGGGTGTAATACACTCCTTGTTAGAAGAAAGTACAATCGCATAAAGTAGATATAAATTCTAATAAATATTACTATTAAAATTAAGATAAAATGCCGCAAGGTGAAATACAAGGTAATCCACTTATAGGTACATTAAGTTTTTCCACGTGACCTCTCTCGTTGGGGGAAACAAGCCGAATAACGAAATAATAATCTAGGTATATATCCAACGTTGGTTAGCAAAAATTCTTGAAAGACTAATTAAATAAAATGCAAAGCCCGTAAGGTAAAGAAGAAATTACACATATTTATGTAACTCGGAATCACCTAATTTGAGAGCGTATAACTCCGTTGGATAGAGGAAGAATTCCTGTGCGTCTGACCCGACCGTGACTCTTTCTACTTAAAGCGACGTACGATCTTTTCTCCGAAAGTAAGGGGGAGAGAGACCGGTGTATCGCGACTCGGGTCATCGTCTTCAGCCACACACGCGGACCCAGTCATTCTCCGCGTCTCGAGGATTTATCGCCTCGCACGCGCACACAGCTAAACGAGGAATTCGCTGCTCGTGCGCCGGGGATTCTCTTTATCGCGGGATGAAGTTGCGCCTGCGTCTCTCCCCGCTTGACAAATGGTCAGAGAATATCTCGCGCGGTCGCTTGTTTTATTCGAGATACGCCGAGAATTAGGACTCGCTGGATTGCGAAATGAAGATGCTCTTCAACTTTTCTCCTACACTCTTTCATTTTTAGACGATGTCTTTGCCCCTTGAAATATCGTTCTAAATTTTATACACCCGAGTTCTTTATCACGAAGGTTAGGTCACTTTATGTTGCATTTTATTCACTCGATAATCAACGTTTGACCCAGTTGAATTATATGCGCATTTGTATATACCACTATTGAAAGTCGATGCGCTTTTTAAATAAATATATTTTCGGTTTCAATCGCTACATCATTTACATTTGAAAAATGTTTTGTTTGTTTCAGGTAAGTTGTCCAGTACCTCTTCTGTGAATATGTGTACTTTCTGTAAGTAAAATGTATTTATATATTACAAATTAGCCATAAAGTATAGTCTATAAAGTATCTAGTAAAAAACAAAAAAAAGCTTGATGTTATCACTCCTTGATAACACGCCGGATCATTAGGGTCATCTTTACAGCTGTGATAACATTATGCAATTTATGACATATATATATAAATTTTACATGTGTAATATTCGTCAAAACTATATAAGTTAAAGTTCAATCAATATATATTTTAACACGTGGCTAGTACGTTACACATTTCCAATTTTAATAATATACCGATAGAGAAGACAATACTTAAATACAAAATGTTATACACTGTAAATAGAAGACAAATTTTTTTAACTAAAAAATGTTAACAAAAAATAGTTCCATTGGTTCTGTATTTAAAATTGAATTTGTTCGTTATTTATTTAAAATTTAATTTATTCGATGCAACAGCCCTTTATTATTTATTATATTTCCTAAGGATTTTACTTTGAAGGAAAGTTATAAGGAGTGAGTAACATTTACATACGTACTCTGTTTATATGTTTTGTATACATTTACTCAACAAGCGAGACTCTGTCAATTTGTTATGTTTGCTAATTTGTCAGTCTTGTATTGACTCCTCCACGATATATAGTAGAATTTTGTAGCGTGTTGTAAGGTGAGAATTATTAGCTGATTTGTCAATTTTTGGTTTTAACGAATATTGTTTATATTAAGTTAAATATATTAAGATGTGTGTAACATGTAATGAAATAATATTATCATTGGCCTAACGATAACGATTGATACGGTCGGAACATTGGCAATGAATCACATATTAGCTCGATAAGATCAAGTATTTTATTTTATTTACGACCTAATAACGCAAAGATAAATTGAATTGTAATATAAATAATTTAAAAATATAGAGTATTTAACAAATGAATTTGAGGCTAAAGCAAAACAAGCTGGAAGGTAAAGCTCGGGAAATTAAAAGGAAGAATCGTTTAGCGATTAGACCGCAAACTGAGCGGTGAGCGAGGGGAGTCCTTGAAGGGTCGTAGAATCCCGATCGCCGTGTAGCGACAGGATCGACTTGAGTCTCGTTCTCCTTAGGTTCGCAGCTTTGCGCTTCGATCGTTTCTGATGGGGAAACTCCGTCGTCAACGGCGACATTGACACCGATCGGAGGATATCATGCGCGGGAATATATTAAACGTCACTTGCAAGCACCGAGGGCCTCTATCCGGGATACGAGCGTTTTCAATTCGCGAGATAATCGCGCTCCCTTGCTTCGAAAAGGAATTCCGAATTATCCGGGATCCCGACGGTGAATTATATTGATGGATTGTTCGTGTTATGTGTGATAAACGCTCCCGTACGACTTTTTAATTCAAACGTGTGTATATATATACTCAGGCGTTTACGAGACGCGGTGATCGTCGAGTTGCTATTTATAATAATTGTACTGGGTGCAACGTCGATCGACGAAAAAAGAAAACAAGAAAAGTAGCTGACGATGACTAAACTAAAAGGCATCGCACGGTATTTCTACAATTAGGCAAAAGGGATTTCGGATATATAGATATGAGGAAGCAACAATAAAAGATCGATTCGGAATCGAGTGTTACGCGACAGGTCATAATGAAATTTCTCACGCGACGTCAAACTATTGCATCGATGAATGCGTGATGTGCCATAATGAATAAGAATTAATGACCCAACGATTCGATCGTCGTTGCCGCGCACTAATGAACCATAGAGAGGCGCGCGCGAAGATACCTACAGGGGAGGCTAGCATCGTTTTACATAAATTAACGCCCTCATCCTCTACTCATACCCGTAATTTTTTGTATAAGCAGTTTCCTGCGCGCCCTAATTAAACTTAAGTATAAGCTTCGTACAGACACGAAAATTAAATGATAACGAGTCAGCAAATTCTATAACATATTAAAAATAAGCTATTAAATTGATATTTTAATGAATCTCAATTATATTTTGTTCCTTTCTGTTTTTTACAGAATCATTGTATTCGTAACAATGCAATTTTTGAGTTTAAAATTTCAATTAAAACGCTGTAACGATCTATTAAAATATTTTTACTTGGGCGTGCGACTGTTTGTGTGTGAGTGTGTGTGTACTTTTTTTTTCTCCTTTATGCTTAATAACGTCATCGCAAATTCTATGAAATTTATGCTAATTAAAAGGCTAGGTTTAATTTTAGCAATTTACATGATACGTTTCACGAAGATGTTGAATATTATGTGTTCTACAAGTTTGTTAATGTTATCAAAAGCAAGGTAGCAATTAACGCTTAACTTATTTTAATGTTATATAAAATTGAATATTATGAAATATTCAAAGCCTTTTAAACTTTTGAATATTTAAGCTTCTTCTCGGTCAAAATGGGCTAGCAATTAAGTAAAATAACTCATATTTTCCATATTATTATGCCCTTTGAGCAGGGATGTTTTATTCATTATAAAAAGTATATAAGTATAAAAGTAATGCTGTTATACAAACAGACGTAAACAATTTTGCAAATAAGAAGAAAACTTTAATTTTTCTCGTATCGATTTTATAAAACAGTTTGCATATATCTCAACGTAAAATGTTACATTCCCTTAATTTATAAATTGGACTTTACCAGTAATTTGCGGCATTGAAACCAGCCTGTATATTCCCAAGTGAAAATAATTTATAAATTTTTTATAAAATTTTTATAAAATACATTTTATATAGTTTTTATAAAAAATTGGTCATATAAAAATTGTATAAAAAAACATTTTATAAAATTTTTATAAAAAATATATATAAGGACTATTTCAAAACTAAATTAAACGTTTTAATTAAATGAGCTGCACCATCCTGCAGTGACGGATAAAAACATTTAGATGACACGACCAAGAGGTTATGGACACCAAAAAAATTAGTATTTTAGCGCGACGAAAAATTACTGCTGCCACCGACGATATTGATAGAAAAGTCCACAGTTCCTCCTTCGATTTGGCTGAAAGTTTTGCTTTTTTCGCGCCTTTTTGCTTTTTTCAAAATTGTTGCATCCGGCGAACTCTTTAACATCGACTTGGACATCGTGAAGGTTAGACGGGGTCTGATCAAATGTTTTGTTCTGTGGTTGTCAAGTCAATATTCAACTTTTTCTTTGGTTGCTAATGAAAAAGTTGAATATTGACTTGACAACCACAAAACAAAACATTTGATCAGACCCCGTCTAACCTTCACGATGTCCAAGTCGATGTTAAAGAGTTCGCCGGATGCAACAATTTTGAAAAAAGCAAAAAGGCGCGAAAAAAGCAAAACTTTCAGCCAAATCGAAGGAGGAACTGTGGACTTTTCTATCAATATCGTCGGTGGCAGCAGTAATTTTTCGTCGCGCTAAAATACTAATTTTTTTGGTGTCCATAACCTCTTGGTCGTGTCATCTAAATGTTTTTATCCGTCACTGCAGGATGGTGCAGCTCATTTAAAACGTTTAATTTAGTTTTTAAATAGTCCTTATATATATTTTTTTTATAAAAATTTATAAAATGTTTTTTTATACAATTTTTATATGACCAATTTTTTATAAAAACTATATAAAATGTATTTTATAAAAATTTTATAAAAAATTTATAAATTATTTTCACTTGGGTTATTCAATGTTTTTTGTCTTGTTAGAAAAAAGTTTAAAAATAACACAAATTATTTTTAACTAATTTAAACGTATATTTTTTAACGTGTAAAAAGTCACGTTATAGAATAGTAAAACTCAGTAAACTCATTGATATCAATTGACGACAATGAAAAATGTTGTTTAAAAAAAAATCGTCAGGCATATAGTTATTAATGTATAGATTAGAAAATAACGCTTTCTTTTGGTTAACACAGAGCTAGGGTATACGTATACAAAGTCCTTTGTCTAGCCGCGTGCTTGGAAAATTTCCCGAGGAACAACGTGGGCGGGGCTAAGGGGTGAGAGGGGGAGGGGCACCTCCACGTGGAAGGAAAATTCATGATTGCTTTTTGCGCTTTGGCATCGCATGATCGTGACGAAATTAATATTAGGTCTCGCGCGATACTGGCATCGCAATTTTCCACCCGACAACTTCTTGGAAAATTCAACTCCTAGTCCTACAAAGCGCGACAAGTCTTTGTTTCAGCCTTTTGATACGCTCGCATCGTACGACAATGCGGGGTTCATTATGACGAGATACCTTCCATGTATTTTAAGTTAACTAAAGTAGTTTACTATATACACTCTATTAATTTACCGCTATTTTACAATATCGTTGTTATTATTATTGCCATTGCTTTTAATAATGCCGTTCAACATTTTTATAAATTGTATTAATATTGTTTGAAACGGAAAACCAACAGGATTATTTATAATTATATTTTATAAACTCGGGTGCGAGGGATGTAAGTAAATTAAAGGAAAAACACCTGCGACGAGATGTTGAGCGATCGTTCGAAATAATTAGATTCATAATCGTGTATCGTCAAAGTAGCAATTAGTAACTATACATAACAATTTTCTACGCGTTGCGGATAGCATCGAAGTTTATATCGAATGTTGCGTCAACTCGTGAATAATTCTGGTATAGGTATATATATATAATTTCTCCTGAAATACAGTAAACGACGCGCGAGCGAGTAAATAATCTCGAACTTGTTATTCGGTATTAATCTTCGAGCAGAAGCTTCGTCTCGTTTCTCTTGAAATCTCATGCGTATTCCGTGTATTTCCGACAATTCGGAAAGTGTATAATATATATATATATTTAACACAATAATAGTCTGCATTATAATACTTACGGGGTAATTAAAATAATAATAATATGCTAAATAAATGTATTTATGGTATTTTTTTATGTAGCACGAAGCTTATGAAAAAGTTGAAATAACATCAGTTGTTTATACAAATAAACTGTAAACTAATACGTCTTGAAAAAGTATATCGTTTACATCGACACGGTATTTTTTATTTTATTAAAAAAAATTGACAAGTTAATTGATTTCCAGCTTGACAAAATACGTTGAAAGTTGAAAACACCGGGTTTTTTTCGTCTAGGGTGCTCGTTTCATACTGAAAATATCTAATTAATTTACATCCATCAAAGTGGAGTTAATAAAAATTTTCAATACGACTCTTCATTATATAAAAAAAAAGAGAAGAAAAAAAAAAAAATAAACAAGAGCTCTCAACGTTATATAGCTGGTGTACTCCCCTCCCCATTGGCCGAGTGAATCCGAATTAAAGAGAATCGGAAAGTCAAATAAAATAACTCGTCTCGTTAAAAATCATCAACGCGTGTAAAACAAACCGGAAAGCCAATCGAGACTCGCGAACGGGGGAAAACGAATGAAGGGAAGAGCGCTCGATTAAATTTCACTCGATTAGATCGGGAGCTCTCCCAATTTTATTCCCTATACCTCTCTCTTCCCCCACTCCCCCCATGCTCTCATTTTTTTTGTTCTCCCTTCCTTCTCTGCCAGCTCTCACGATCCGTTTATGTACTCGTCTTTTACGCTCGTGTTTTTGGAAATGTACAATTATTACATATATACACATAGTGTATTAATATAACTAACCTCTACGCAGAGAGATATATAAAATGTCTGTACATACCTATTTTACGTTAACTCTAATATAGGTATACTATATAATATTTGTGTTTCTCTCTTTCTCGTGATCTCGACTGTTCGGGGAAAAAAGGGGGTTAGGTAAAAAAAAAATGACGAGACGAGAGAGCGGATCCAGCGGATCCAGCGCGGGTGCCAATATTTGTCTGTAATTTTTTTTACCAGTAATCAAACGGATAGAGAAACGGAGCGGGGTTGGGTTCAGCTCTTTCGCGTACTGTATTTACGCGGATGAGCGTAATTGAATTTCTGCCTCGGATATTGACGTTTATTTACTCGGCCGTTCGTGTATTATAAGCCTCAAAAATCTACTTGCGTTATACTCGTAAGTATGAGGAGCTTCGATTGCGGGAGCATCGACATTTTGTTTACGCACTTTGTTATCCGTTCTTAAATAAATATTTGATCTCTTCCGAGCGTCGTTACTGTATACCTACTGAATTTTAATGAATTTTTCCACTCGGAAATTCGTAATGCACTTTTTGAATACAATCAGCTTTATATACTAATTACTCTTAACGAATTATCTGTGATTGTAATTGTGCAAATGTACGTTAATCAAATAATTATTTGATATTTCACTGAACGAATGAGATCCACTAATGAAAAATTGGGAGTTTACTTCCGTTGCTTATTCAAACGCGCGTGATTCAAAAAATACATTTAAATCGTGCGCGATTTTTGGCTCGAGGCGAATTATATAATTATATTATTAATTGACGCTCTTATTGACACTGCGAAATTACATACACGGAGAGAAATATTTAGAAAATATTACAAAGGAGTTTGGTAAAAATTCCCAAACTCCCAAGTAATGTGGTAACAGACCGAAAAAACCGAAAAAATTACCAAACTGCTAAGTAAAATTTACAGTAAATGTAGTAAAATTTACTCTAAATGTAGTAAAATTTGTGGAGTTAGCGTACTAAATTTTACAATTAAGCTTGTAAATTTTATTAACTCTGATTTTTTCCTATACTGTTTACGAAATTCTATAAACAACAGTACAGCACGAGATACCGAAAAGAAGCGATAAATAAAATTTTTATTGGAATCGTGTCGTTCGTTTGTTTACTTTAAAAGGACGATTCGATGAAACACATGCAAGTGACGCGGTGGCGCAATGGTAAGGACTTGGATTCTCAACCCAAACTTCGCAGGTTCGATCCCGATGACATCCAGAATTTTTTTCACTAATTAAATTTCATTTAAATATTTAAAATTTCCATAACTCTCGAATAATATACATAAACTCAAAAATAAATAATATGGGAGGAATACAATTTTTTTTCTGATGTTAAAAAAAAAATTAAAATTACAATTTAGTTTGGTAAAAATTACGAGATTCGCAGTTTGTTACCACATTACTTGAGAGTTTAGGAATTTTTACCAAACTGCTTTGTAATATTTACAAATTATTTCTCTCCGTGTAGTAAAATTTTTTAGTAGATTTACGAATATAATCTATTTTAAAAGTAAAACGGCTGAGCATTAAAGAATTATCATTTATAATAGATAGGTAACCTCGTCGCAGGTCGACCTAGATTCAATATGCTAAACAGTTGTTTCGAGATAGGTAATCGACAAAGCCCGTGCGGAGTCTTCAAAAAATAATTGACAGTAATTGTATCCACTACGATTGGCAAATTTCGCGTTGCGTTATATTTGTAATCATTTACGACGGAAAATTTGAGTATTCACCGTGGAAAATTACAATTCGATTTAAAACTCGCAATCGAAAATTGATTAAACACGTATATTTTTCACGTATATAAGATAGTTATATAATGTATAAAAATTAACGAGACACAGCGATAAATTCGTTTTGTACTTTAGTAAAAAAAGAGTCGTTTAAATTTGACTAAAAAATGAGATAAATTTGTGTGAATACGCGTAATGCTGAAGAAAATAATAAAGTACGAAAGTCGTTTTGAAGGTAAATTGCATATAAAAAACAATATTTTACGCGGTCGCGGCTAAAGTTGCGGCAAATTTATTAGAATTTTATCGTGCTGGAAATGATCGAAAAGGTATTTTCTCGTATTTTACTTGTTGTTGCTTTTATTCGACTATCCGAATCAGATATTTTACGCTCGGATGATTCATCATACAAAATACTCGTGTCAAACTTCTGACGGAAATGGGTTAAACGCAGTTTAAGAGTCTACTTTAATCCAACGAGTTCTTTTTCCGCAAAACTCTTTCGAGCACATATGAACTACAAATCTTTACAAGAGTCCATGCATTTTTCATTAAAAAGATCAAATCGATTATAATTCGAATAGAGATTCTAAAGCGATAAATTCCAGATATATTGTATGTGAAACTTGTACGGAACCATGTAGTAATATCATTTTGAGTATCCGCAGCAATAATTTACATAAATATAAAGTCTAAATTGTATAATAGATAAATTTTGAAAAGTAAATGAATAACGATAATAAAATGAAGGGAAGAAGAAGAGAAGAAAAACGGAATGTGTTAGTGAATAGTATAAAGGTAGGTGGTTAAAACCGGTTAGTTTTTAAAGTCCATAGATGAAGGGTAAAGGATCCGTAAAGTGAGAGAGTGAGGGAGGTTAAAGGGAGCCAGAGAGATGAGGACAGAGTCTTATAGAAGTGGCTATATACACAAGACGAGGTAGGAGGGAATAGCACTCAAGATGCTGAGGCACGTCGAGCCCCTTCATATAGCCTCCATAATCAACTGCATACCGCAGTGTTACCGCGTCGCGTTGACTCTCCCTCTCTCTGTTTCTCAGTGCCTCTTGCTCCTTGTCTACCCACCTCTCTCTCTCTCTCTCGCTCGCATATGAATGCACGCACATATGTGCCGCCCACTAAAGTCTACGGCATACGAGAGAGCCACCGAGGAGAGCAGCCTCGAGATGCCGAAACGCACGTGTGCCCAATACTCACCCCCACCCCTTTTCCTCCCAACGTGTGATTCTATGCTGCCTGTTCCTCCTATCGATTTGAAAATATATTTTTTCACCTAAGATCTTCACGATTCCTAATATATTTCACGATCGGAAGATTATAAGTGATATCTCATCGATATCACGAGGTATTAAGAATAATCACCGATCTATCCTCGTACTCGTTTCCCTAGTATATTATTTTAACTTTAACCAGGAGTTATAAAACGCTTTGATATTTAATCAATTGGCACGGTACGACCGCACACGTCTCATTATTTTGATTTATTTCACAGGAATATTTTACCACGGAGCCTTCTATAAAATACGGTTGACCTATAAAAGAAAATATTGTATTATTATCAATAAACCTAAAGTTTTATCACGAATTTTCTTTTTCTTTTTTTTTTTGGCTATACTTTCGAGTAAGCCAAGTTTCCCGTGGCCCATTCCCACAGCAGGATGTTTTCATATATGTATACGCGTATTTATGCTATCGTGCCATTTGCATTTTATTGGGTGCAATTTTGGAAGAGTTTTACTGTTTCCTTTCGCACACGTTTACAAACCGCATATTCGGTTTATCAAATAATTTGCATCTTCTTAACCCCCTCCATATATTTATCCCCGTCTTATTGTACGAGAGAATTAAATTTGTATATACAGATCGTATCGTATACCCAATTTCTGATCAAACTCATAGGTGTAAAAAGTAAATAATAAATATAATATATTTCAAAATAATATCATGAGGATATGTTTTTAGTGATTACCTTATAAGGATGTCCAAATATGTATTTATATCAAAAATTATTCATTGTTATTATTTATATATTAACAAGATGATGATCAGTAATTGATACGATACGGCATTTCATTTTAAAATAAATAAAATCATTAAAAATATTTACAATAACGATGGTTCGAGAGTTCAAAAGCAACGATTTGCTATAGGAAAAAAAATGTCAAGTAATAGGTGATTAAGATAAATCTATCGATATATACGCGTTTGACATACCGCCCTCAAAGCAAATCTTTGTTCAATAGCGAACAAAACTGGTTTAGTGGATAGTTATAATCAGCGTAGTGGATGCGTTAAGAGCGCGGATAATCGAACGGTACCGCGTCCTGACTAACTGAATTAATTAGCATAATTCTATGGCTTACAGTTACCCTCGACAGTTTCGTCTCTCACTTATCAAATCTTGACATACTGTTTCAATAATATAAATATAATCGAATCTGGACTGCACGCATACGTACGAATCGCGTGTATTGTATATTATTATTTATATGAAAATTACATCGTACTTATCGTTTTTATCAGAATAAATTTTATTAGAATATATGTATAAGTATATAGTTGCAAAAAATGTTATGATTCGATACTATATTGGAACGTCGACAATAACTAAATTAAAAGTAATATATACATAGTAGTTATGTATTTCTTAAAATACTAAATGAGAATTATCTGCACTAACAAGGGGAGTACATGACCTCCAATGGCCACTTTTACGAAAGTTACACGAAATTTAATAATAATTTCCATAAAAATTACTTCCACTTCAATCGCTTATAACTCATAAGTTAATACAGATAGATGCTCACCAGAAGAAAGTTGAGATCAAGTAGATGCAATTTAAAAAAAAGAAGCTTAAATCGGTAAATTTGGAGCAAAGTTATGAAGAAAATAAGAAATTAAAGTAATTTAGGTCTAAAAAACCAATAAATTTTTCATACTAAATTTTGGTTAAAATATCTTTAATTTCTTATTTTCTCCATACCTTTGTTTACTTACTCTTAACTTTCTTCTGGTTTTTGGTTTTAGTGTCTACATTTATATATTTTAGAGTTATATGCGATTGAAGTGGAAGTAATTTTTATGTAAGATTTTTTCCAAACTGCTGATATATATATATATACCTATACTAACGTATCACTCTATAAAAAATTTTAAATGCACCTATAACCGTCCTTATAAAAACGCTTGTATCGAAAACAATTTTTTCGTATAAACATTTTTGAAGATGCCTTTTAATTATTGACTTGGTTTCAGATAAAATAGTTTAATTTTCTTATAAATAGATGTAATGTAATATATAAAGATAACCTATTTTGTTTGGTGGGTATCATTAAATGCGTACCATACTTTCTAATACCATCTGATGTAAATGAAGAATATGATTACCGCGCGCATGACTAACAGGGCTGATTGCTTTCGAATTAACGATACGAAATTCTTTAGCCACCCGGCGAATGCATGTAATCTTCTTTTGAAAAATCTGTACATATCCAACTCGTTCGAAAGTCTTAGTATAAGCTCGGGTATTGCAAATGAAGAAATAAGAATAAATTGAAAAAAAAATTGGCAGCGAGAAAAGCGCACCAACAGTGAACTGAGAAGTAAAGTTAATTCTCGTCGTCTGCTCGTAATATTTCTTGGTCTGAGCAAAAGAGAGCGAGAAAGAGAGAGAGAGAGAGAGAGCGGATCTTGTGTGCGTCGTAGTTACTCGGGCCGACATTACCCTGATTGGACCGCAATTTCTCGGCGCGTCTTACGCGGTGGCGGCTTCCTTAGGAGACGGCCGATTAATTAGCGCTCGTACTACTAAATCGGATTAGGTATCGCAATCCGGAGGATGGTAGAAAGCTTCCTCCCTGCTGGGCAATCCTGGGTGTGTGTGTGAGCGCGCTTGCGACTCGAAATGTATTGCCCCGTTCCCTCGTGTAACTACCTTATATCTCGGGTCTACGTTTGTCACTTACTTTTTATAGGCGTTGGGTTCATTTTTAGACCGAAGATGAATAGCCGAGGATTATAATAGCTCGACCGAGGATTATTCTCGGGATTATCGTTATATCTCGCATAACTCATTTGCTGATAAAAACTAGAGCACATTACCTTTATACCTTTATACCTTTATACCTTTATACCTTTATTCAATTTTACCTTAATTCAAGATCAGTCATTTATTTCGTTTTATCTCATTAGTTTCCATTCTTCCAGCATGTGTTCTCTATAATGCCTTTTATACATTGACAATTGTAATAGTTATCCAGCACAAATTGGTTTAGTCTGTAGAACAATTACACGGCTCTTCTTTCGTTTACGATATGGAAAAACTAGCAGCATTCGCTATTTTTACCGCTGTATCCTCCACATCATTTTATGTAAAGTAACAAAAGTCTCGCGAACTAGAACGCGTACTGTCTATGCGAATGCCTATGTTAAGTTTAATTTGTAAGAATAGTTTGAACATTGTTATACAAATAAAGTACTATCCAAAGGACCAGAAGTGAAATAGACGCGGAAGAATGCAGAAAAATAGAAAAAGCTTGGGAGGGTATAAGGGCGAAAAGGAAAAATGGGTATATACGCTCGCCCGTGCACGTATAGAGAAAATGCATAAGAGCGACGGAATAGACGAGAAGACGAGAGGAAGTGAGGGAGAGAGAGAGAGAGAGAGAGAGAGAAAGGTGGAATGGAAGGGCGAATACGAAAAGTTTGGCAAGTTTCGCGGAGAAAGGCCAAGAAAAGTTCGGAATTGGAAAATGTGTCCGGGCGGCTTCTTCTCGGCCGGATGGCTTTTATCTGGCCCACATTTTAATCTTACCACTTGGGCGGATTCGCGTCGATAATAGCCGGACCTCAAACGCCGGCAAGTTCCCTTTGCCCCGGAGATCATGAGAACTACTCTCCTACTTTATCGTTCGTACACACGTTGACTTGTGGCACCGCGATAACACCCGGGGTATTTTTCTGCCGATCAATTACGTCCCCGGCGCCCCTTCACCCTTCTCCTCTCCTCCCTCACTCCCCGTCGACCCCTCTAATAAGAAAACTAAAACTTACCGCAAACTTTTTACAGTTAACCCTTTTCTTTTATATATTCCCCGCCCACTCACCCCTTTCCTTTTTTTTTTAAGACTTTCGCTACGTTATTTATTAAATATATTTTTTGCTTTTGCAATTTCACTTTTTGTTTTATCTCATAAAGGTCGGATATCCCTGTAAACGTTGATTGGTTCATAGTCGTATATCTATCGTTAGCTTACCGCGCGAATTTTTGTAAGGAACGGGAAAAAAAGAAGCCGAAAGAAAAGGAAGCAGTTGGCATTTCTCGCGACAAGGTGAAGGGAGGTAAACCGATTAATCATTCAGCCAGCTGGACACGCGCATCGTTTCGCGAGCGGCCAATAATCATCAGTCAAACGCGTCCTTGCGCAAGACGTTGCCCGCGGAGGACGGATGCGTCGACGGCGATTCCCGTAGCCGACTCGGTGGTACGAGCGGCGACTCGTCGCCAACAACAAGCGGCTCGCGTTTGTCAGCCCGATCGGACAGCGCCGTTCATCTTTCATTGTTATCGCTAATGGACGAACTTTCTCCAACGGTTCTGCAGACTTTATTTCCTTTCTTTCGTCACAACCCCGAACCTTCTGCAGGTTTTAAGAGAAGGGGTGGGGTGGGGGAGATGAAGGAGGAGGACTACGACGATTCGATATTTTGCACCATCTATTCGACTGAATAATTTTTTCTTTATATTAGAGTATATGTATATCTGAGAGTAAATTCTCTGTAAATTAATATCTTTCTCCAAGCCCTGACTTGGTTTAAAGTGTTGTTATCTATGTAATAAAAAAACTATTCATCTAATCTTGAACGTCGCCTTTCATTTATATTTCAACGATTGTTTACATGCAATAGTTCAAACGAAATCAATTAACCGGTAGACTATCACAATAATTTATTCGCAGTCAAGTTGAAAAAAAAAAGAATTCGTTTGATTATACGTTTAGGTACTGCGAGAACTCGACGATACACGTAGATCTAAAAACATATTTATCGTGGTAAATTATCGTGTATAGTGTTGAGCAAGGAATTCTCACAGATTAGAAAATAACTTCAAAAGCAAGAAACTAGTTTCCTAAGCAAGTTTTACTAAGCAGTAAACGCGCAAGAGTTATTTATTAATAATTAATTTTTATTCATCTGTAAAATAAGTTCGTAATATACCTACGTAATTTATTTTTAGACTAAAAAATTATTTTGCAATATTACATATACATGTGTGTATGTGAGTGCATGCGCGTATGAGTGTGTAATATACAAATATTAATTTAATTATTCAGAGGATATATGTGATACTCAAATTACAGAAATACACATACAATTATATAATAATTTAAAATTCTAATAGCACAAAAATCTGGACAAATATTCCAGATATTGTGGAAAGCCAATAGATTACAGTTTTTGAAAACATAAAATGTCAAAGGAAACACAACCCTGTTATAAAGCGTTTTTATTTTCGACAAGATACACTGTTCGATGAAAAACAAAATAGTATTTTTTTATATACACTTGCAAATACTAAAATAAAAATATGAATTTTTAAAAAAATTAATTTTTTATAAATCTTTATTCCAAACATTTTTATTTTCTTTTGCAAAATGTTGTTTATTAAAACATTAGAGAGATCGGTGTGGATAAGTATCATGCGAGTTTGACTGTTCATCGAGAATACAACTGCAGAGGAACCGAATCATTCCCTTTTGGAAATACTAGATTCCTGACTTTCTAGTTATTTCCCAATCGGGATGAATTTCTCACCTGATGCAACTAATCGTATATTCAGTTTCGTTATGAGGTTTTCTTCCACCGGAGACTCTTTCTACCAAAGTCGCTATAGTCTTTTCGTAAGATATGATGATGGCATTGCAGTTCAGTGGACCTCGAGCGAAAGATCCTTGTCCTATAACAAGGAATCCGTAATTAATGCGTAAAAGTCGCTAATCGACCGAATAGCTTCAACCTAATTGAAACACTTGGTACGTATACAATGTATCTATAAAGAAAATTAGCATTACACACTGACAAAATAATCTTAAAATTCATTAGAAAAGTGTTAAGATAAATAATAGTATCAAATCTAGGTAATTGTCGTCTGGTGGATCACCTGAGTTTGCGAATCGACCGACACCAATTAAAATTGGGAAAGGAAGTGAAACTTTGGAGAACGATTATAATCCAGTGTCAAAAGGGAGAAGGATGGAGTTGAAAGTGAGTCGCGGACGCGAGTAAGTAAAAGCGGAACAGAGTTTGAGACCGAAGAGGCCAGAGGTTCCCAAACACAAGGGAAACGAATATACCGAAAGAGGGACAGGAGGAAGGATGAGAGAGATCTTGAAACGTGATTTCCCCCGAGTCTCGGAACCGAAGCGTTTCCGGCGTTACTCCTCTCCCTCCGGCATCCGGCACACGGGAGAGTTCGATCGTGGCCGACGGCGGTCGTCGCGTTGTCTGCGCTCGTCCTCGCTCCGAGAACTTGTCCAATCATGCGTATGCGACGAGATTCGCCGACACCCCCTTTCTCCCAGCCTCCAAAAAAACTCGAGGGAATGCGAGATGAGCCGTGTTTTGTTCGCGCGATCGTGAATTTCGTCGTATCGGGAACGCGATATTTTACGTACACAACGTAATTTTAATCGAACCTCCCTACGCGGTAACAGGTGGATTCGATCGTTCACACTGGGTAGCTCGATCCCAGTGCTTTTGTTTAAATCAAGCTCCTTCTTATCACTGATCAATAGTATGAACAGTTAAACGTGCTATAAGCATATTAATTTCATTCCATGATTAATCATTTATATTCCCCGAAAAATATCCTACAAAGTTATTAATATTTTCCATTAGAAAGAAGGTGATAAATTAACGATAAAGGGGCTATAATTAATTAAAGCTAAGTGAAACAGCCTGAAATTCTAGATGTGATCGTAATTAGAAAAATTCTTGCGATTCTGGTCGCAAAAGAGTTGGTAGAGAAATCTCCACTGATTGACAAAAGGATTACTCAATAATGAAAAGTACTCTAAATGTCGTAGGATAAAATAAAGGATCGAAAAGAGAGAAAAATAGCTTCCTAGTGAAATAAATAAAATGAATGCGAAAAAAAAAAAATCGTCGCCACCACTCGTCGTCTAATTCGAGTCAGCCGAGCATTAAGGCACTTGGTCCAATTAATATCTCGTTATTACATTTTTTGCTGTCGTTCGAGGAACGCGTGAACGGATTCACCGATGCGGCTCGATCGGGAATTTTTTTTCCCTCGATCGTTGGTATCGCCGAGCGATACTAACCAAGGACAACGAGAGGAACGGGGCTCCGAGGCTCGGGTCTATGTGCGCGACAACTGGGGCGGATCGGATTGAGGCGATAATTAACTCGTCGCTTGAATAATGGCTTTTCTGAGAGGACTTTGTACTGTTTATTTAGAGGCTTTGATTTCCCGCTATACGAGAGAGAAAGAGCGTGGTGGGTTGTGGGAGGAGGAGGATGGGAGGGGGATGAGGAGGAGGAAATAGTTGGTGCATACTCTGCCTCGACGAGGAAATGATGTTTTGAATTTATAATTTCGATGAAACAGTATTAATTTTTGCGTTTACCGCGCTAGCGTAATTATAGTGGTTTTCATCCATTTCGAATGGAATTATCGCGGCTTTGCCATTTAATACCCAGTGCATTCCGCTAATGAATCGATTTATACATACAGCCCCCCTCCCCCACACACACACAGAAGGAGTGAAAGAGGGAGGGGGGTGGGGGGAGGGAGAGAGAGAGAGAGGCGTGCTCACAAATACATACGAACGTTTTAATGAATTATTGTACAAATGTTTGGTGATATATCCAGAAGTAGGTAAATATTACTCGGTGTATAGGACGTACAGGAACATTATCGAAATTTGTAACAAACTCTCAAGAGAAATGGGGTGATTTTGTGAAACGTTTTATTAACGTTACTGTTGATATAAATCGTCATGAATCATTATTTCATTCACTGTTACGTGGATCGTTAAAGATGGAAACGTTCACAGGGGAAAAAATTCTGGTACATTAAAATGGTTAACAAATTATACTATGCCCGAAATTATTTAGAAAATCGAATTCGCGTACCGGCGAGCGATCCATCAATTTACGGGAAAACGAAACCGAAAGAACGAGATAAAGAGGGGAGGAAGCAACAGCTGACAAGTACATCGGTGTACCATCAACGTGACAAAAGCGCGGAGAAGGCGTCGAAGCCCGCATTTTGCACACACGTCGCGGAAAGCGATTAGACGCGCGATCCGTATCAATATTTGCTTGCTCGGCTCGAAATGGAAGCCAGTCTCGTGTTTGCCCGTGCCACCAAGCTTGATACGCCGGATATTCCCCGGGGAGGACGTGACGCTGGTCCCGCGGACCGACTTACCTCCTCCTCCTCCTGTTCCTTCTCATAGTGTGCCTACCTCCTCGTCCTATCGCGCAACCCTCCACCTTCCGCCTGCGCCTGCGTTTCAGCTGCTTATATTTCGTTTGCCAATTCGTGTGTACCTCACCAACCTCGAGCCCGTCACTCGGGTTTTTGATGCCGCTCTCTCGTTTACATTACCCTGTAAGAAAAATCTGGAAGATGCAAGGTCTACGAACTTCGAAAATATAAACACAAGCTTGCCATATAGCTTCTCAACCAGAATTCAAACTTCTGATGTTTGCCTCGTTCGATAGTAATCGCGTTTCCAATCCAATGAAATTGTAACTCTGATATAATAGACCAAGTGAGCGATGTCTCTTTCGATGAAGAACAAAGACGAAACTCTTTCTCGTCATCCGAGCCCTCGTCGAGTAATCAAAAGGAAAGAAAAAAGGAAAAAGCAACTCGGTTTTCACGGGATACGTTACAGTTTCTTTATAATGCAACGTGTCACGTAAATAAAGCACCCTCGTGATTCTCGCGGAAGACGTAAAAGCCGAATAAAGAAGCGGGCGGGAACGATCGTGGAGGCTAGTCGAAACGTTGGCGCGAAAAAACATTTGAAGAAAAAACGGGGAGGCGACGGACTGCACGGGAAAAGGCTTCACACCTCGACGGCAATTTTTCAATAGCTCCGTCCAAGCTTGAATTCTCGTTAATTTTTACTTTTCCTCGGCGTTCGCCGCTCCATTGTCCAGCCTCCATCCCCTCCCCCTCCCCTCTTTTACTCTATCTCTCTCTCTCTCTTTCGGTCGAGTCTCGCTTGGTGAACGATAACGCCAGCCGCTTGGTAAAAAAGTTCATGGCGTCCATTTGCTTAACGTGCTTGTCAAAAATCGTCTCTCTTGCCAGTATAAGCTTTTTTTCAAATGAAAGTGGAGGTTGAACGTCATTGCAAAGGATTAATCGCGATTTTAAAGAGAAAGCTCTAAGTCTTTCTAGGAATCCCTTTGAAATATTAATATTTCTTTTATAACTTATAATACGTATTCTCGGAACAAGTAAAAATAAATTAATATAGCTGCACGAGTATCTCCTTGACTTGATAAAAAATTGTGACTCAATGAATACCAACTTTATTGTATATAAGTGTAGTACCATCTATTAATAATTCATGAAAAAAAAAGAAAAACACATAAAGGATCGTAATGCAAAGATGCAATCCTTATTGAAAAATGATCTGGTTAATCTTTCTCAATTTCCGATTCCACGAATACGGATGTTTAGCGAATAAATTATTTTCGTTCTTTTTTCTTTCCTTGCCCATCGAACGCGAGTGAATAATATTAAATCATTTTTATTGGATACCGAACTCGGGGTTTATCCTTAATAAAGCTCTTCAAACAAGGAAGAATCGATTCGCATAAAAGTTAATATGCTTGTTTGATAATGTAATTATGTCGATTCAGTGAACATCTACCTCACAGCGAGTTATCCACAAAATCGTTGAACAAACGAAAGGAGGGATAGCGAGCGAGAGAGAGAGAGAGAGAGAGAAAGGTAGAAAGAAAGGGAAAAAGAAATCCGTTCATTCATTCGGCTGTACAAATGTCTCTAGCACCTCCCTTCCATCCCTCTTTCCACCTATCAACCAACGGAACAAGTCAGGAGCTTCGCAATTGCCAACTGACTTTCTCTCTACCTCGCTCTCGTTCTATCAATCTCTCTTCAAATATCCATCTATCCATCTTTCTCTCAACCCAATAAAGTATCGCCGAATTCCCGTACGACCAACCGAGCTGCTCTGCTCTTGACCCTCTTGATTTCGATTCAACGGACCTGAACTGCTTCAACTAACGTCGTTTTGACGCTACATCCTCATATCTATATTGCGATTATCATTTATTTATTACACGTCACCCTCAGACTTCAACGCCATTCAACGCTTTTTAACATGTTTACTTAAAAGTTTACTTCGTGTAATACTATAAATATTATACGCAATAAATATTTTCGTTATAACAATAATATTACAGCTGATCGTGCAAAACTGATTTCTGGTTAGAGACGAAAACTAGCTATTTTGTTATAATACCAATGCGAATGTGAACAAAATTCATTTTGGTGTACATATAATGTATACTGTATTGTTACTGCAACTGGCACCAATGCGTTGATCATCTAGAAAAAGAAAAGTATATTGGCACGAGTTATACAAAGCCATGTGTCACTAATAAAAAGCTATTAGAGATAATTTCTCAATTCAAAATCGAGCAGATAGATTTTTTTATTCTCTATAAAGTACATTTGGTCCAATTAAAAAACATTAATAATATTAACACAAAATTTTTGAGAAATCAAAGACTGTTTTCTAAACAAAAGCTATTTGGGGGATAACTAATCAAAGTCTTTTCCGGAATCCGGCAAATAAAAAGCAAAATACACATAAGCAAGTTGAGCGGTATTGACCGAGTAGTTTCGAAAATACGGCGGTATACGTACATACGCAAACACACACATACATACACATCCATATACAGACATTTTCTAAAAAGACGTGATTTCGACTCCTAACATATTAAAACATACTTATATAACATGTTTTTAGCGAGTCGAAAAATTTTACTATTACAAATTTTCTCTATGATGAAACAAAAATAGATAGTTTAAAAATTAAATTTGTAAATTCTTTATTATAATTTTCTATTTAATACATGGCATTATTATTACTATTAGATACATTACATTTGCCAAAGGGTATAGTTATACTGATAATACTTATAAAAAGACTTGTACTTTTTTTAAATTCAATTTTTAAAATTGCACTAAAGAGTGTACTAAATAAATATTATTATTAAGAAGTAATTAAAATGGATGGTTGAGCTTAATAGTTTAAAAATATTTATAAATATACGTATTACAATGTAATGTGTGAACAAAACCTTCACAATTTATAAATTCCACAGTCAAAAAAACATATACATGTGATAGTTCGCAATATAGCTTGAATGAATAAATTTCTATTGGTATAGTAAGCTTATCAGTGAGATGAACATTTGTAGGATTTATAGAAAAGTTAACAAAATTATCGACGAACAAAGACAACAGAATTTACAGAAAAGTAAAAAAAGCTGTTGATGACTTATCCATTTAATTAATTTTATTTTTTTTTTTTCTGAAATTGTTTAGGTCAATTAGAGTTTTTGACATTAATGTCACTCAGCTTTGTAATTAGAATAGTACTACATGTATTACAATTCGAAACACATCTTGAAGGAATAAATATTGTCTCTAATTTACACTGAAAACTAAACTAAAAGACTGAACATATATAGGATTTATATCGAGAAGCAAAAATTGTTATCAAGTAACTATAATATTGAACGATAGCTTCATTAAATAACTTTATTTTTGCTTTTAATATTATTTAAATCAATGCGTTAAAGTCTACAATCTCTGCAAATGAAGAACAGACTAGAATCTCTAATTTACACTTCTTGAAGGACTAAAACAATTATAAGGTTTACAGAAAAATAAAAAAGGTATCGTATAAGAATGAAAAACGTCTTTTATCCATTTAATTAACGTCGTAGCACGTTAAAAATACCAACATATCAATGTTATACATATGCTTGAATAAATAAATGTGAAAATCAATGAATAAAAGTGTTTGACATTTGACATCGTAATCAACATTTTTAAAAAGATTATTTACCAAATTTAGTTTTTATCATACCGTATTTATTATTTTAAAGAAAACGTTAAAAAATATTGAGTTAACGCGTTTTCCAACCGGATTTTGAGTTATAATATTTTTATTCGGAGGCGACCATATACATATATCGAAAAAAGACAAAGACATATTTCGTAAAAGGAAATCGAGATATGAAATCTTCATACGACTTCATCTTGCAAACATGTAAATGAATTGAAATGGGACTTGTTGCCGAATGATGGTATGTAGACAAGGAATATAATGTGAGTTTGGACATAATACGTAAATAATATATTTTGATTCATTAAATTTTAAAAGCAAAATCAACTTCTTTTTTATAACAAAATCTTGTAAAGTCGTGACTTTATTTCATTATTCGTAACGATGTCACTAAAATTTTGCAAGTACATATTTACACCTTGTTTATGTCTGGTACTAATAATTTTCTTCACTTATTTATTTAATCCAAATAAATTAGACGAAATATAAAAGTAAAAATTGTCAAAGTTGATACAGATTTAATGATCATTATAATATCCGTAGCTATCAACGAATATCTTTTTTTTAATATATATGTACATATGTATAGATAAATCAATAGATGTGAAAGTATTTGAAAGCCTGAGCGAGAGGCAGAGAATATGTCGAGGCACACACAGACACATTGAAAATAAACCAGTTTCACCGGACGGTAAAAGACTCGTAATTTTTAGGTGCGCGCGTCTCCTCGCATTATATTTCCAGAGCTCGGAGTGAAATTTCATGATTTTCCGCTGGCGCGTTTCATAGTCAATTTTGAGTAACGAGACGATGAAACGCTGGCAGAGCAATGCTGCGCGCAGTAGCAGTACCAGCCGAAACGCGTCAGCGGCACGTTCATCGACTGCCAGGTTCCGTACGTCCGACAGCACCCGTACCGAGCTGCTCGGTTCAAATGCTCTTGACACGAGCGCGAAATGTCTGCTCGTATGAGAAAATTAAACGTGGTCCGAATGGATACGTTAGGGATATTAACGCGGAAGAGCGATAAACAATAGCGGCACCGAATTTGCCCCTACGATATAAAATGTTTAACGCGGGTGTGTACGATTTTATTTTATTTTATTTATCTCTACTCCCGGAGGAAAAACAAACAATTATTTCACGACATTTTCGCTTTATCATGGTTGAGCTTGAGAAAAATATCTATCTACAACTTTTGTTTCTTTGTCACGTGGAACACTCGATCAAACATATGTTCCATCCAATTATCAAGTATTCTGCTTCTGACGCGATGATTTACTTCATAGTAAATAGTTTTATAACGTATATAAATTAACAACAAATAGGTCCATACGGCAGTATGCTTAGGTCATCTACATAAACAGTTCTCTACATTAATTAAAATTACTACAATTGATATTAATATTCAGAAAACTCATGAAATACATTCAATAATCAAACTTAAACATTTAGAGTTGCAAAATATCTTACGATAGTACGAATTCAATAATAAGTATATCCATTTAAATTATACAATTCTGGATATGACATTTTGTCTTTGCTTCCGTAAAAATAGAATTAGATCGAAAATCATTTAGTTTCGTTTTTCATTTAACCTTCAGAGGACGGATGGCCCATATACGGGCCAGGGACAAGGTTTTTGAAAAAGTCATCAAATATTTGCCAGAAACGACCTATAAGAATCTGACATAAGTTTTGGAGAATTTAAAAGTAATTTTAATTTAATAATTTAAATTAATTTTCGTAAAATTTGTTATATATCGATTTTTGGTATAAGTTTTTAATCGTGGTGCACGCGTTGCCTGTTTTTGGACATGCCATCTTGAATTTTAAAACGGTTAAATATTACTACTCAGGAACTTCGAGATACATTCTATACTCATTGGGTACGAATCAGTTGAATTTATGAGTCCAAAAATCAATTTTTATTAAAACTTAAAAAATTAACATTTGCTTTACCCTTCCGGCCGGGATGGCCCCTATACGGGCCATGCCCATGATCGACCCTTTACATGTGTTAGTTTTGAGATGTGAGACATCACAAAAACTCGATTTCTATAGAAAAGTGAGAGAAAAACAGTATACCCAAATCCCCGTCCTCTAAAGGTTAAATGATATAAAACTTTTGTGGCATATTTGTAGTAAAAATGATAATTTTTCTATATAAAGCAGAATCATTTTAACCAAAGTTATGTAGAAAAATGTTTCCAAATAGGTTAATAGGTGATTTATTTCGTCTTGCAGTTTATTTAGGAAATTGGGGTTTTCCAAATTAGTGTTTGATGAAAAAAACCCCTTGCATGACATCAATTTTCAAATTTAATTGAAATTTTTTGTGAATATTCTTTTCAGTAATTGTTCAAACTTTACATAAGCTTTTTTTACTTAAATACTTTTGGTTATTAGAAAAAATATTATACATATATATATGGGTGGTTCTCTGTGACCTCGAAGATGAAAAAAATAAATATTGCTATAACTGTGGGAATATGTTTTAGAGGTATCCAGTAGTTCTCCTGAATTTTTTTCAGATTTTTCCTGGGCTATTATTTTAAGTTACAGAGAGTCAAAGTTGACATTTTAGCACTTTTTTGCATTATATGCCCATTTTCATGAGCTTTTAGCTCCCAGGGGATGCATTTTTCACTAAAAACATAACTGTGACTTTTTTTGTAAAATTTTCCGAACTTTTCATTAAAAATACTTTCAAAGACATAAATGTATGCTGTCACACTCTTGTAAGCCATTTAAACCTTAAATAGTGAAAATCAGCAATTGTGCTCCGGACTCTGGTAACCTAATACTGTCTAAAAGATGTCTTTTTATAGTCAGAAACTGCATAAAAATTTCCAGAGTGGGTCTAAATCATTATGATCACTTATTGTCAAAATATCCGGGAAAAGTACCCGAAATATTAATATAAATGCATATTTGTTGCCTTATAACGATGAATCTATTAGCATGATCATTGCAAAAAAATTTATGCACTTACCTTGGAATGGTAGAGAAAAGTATCTCCACTTGTTTCAGTATCCATCTAATCCCCTGTAAGCTGCTAAAAATACAACAGTGTCAACTTTGACTCTCTGTAACTTAAAATAATGGCCCAGAAAAAATCTGAAAAAATTCAGGAGAACTACTGGATACCTCTAAAACATATTCCCACAGTTATAGCAATATTTATTTTTTCATCTTCGAGGTCACAGAGAACCACCCATATATATATATAAATAATATAAACTTCGTTATTTTTTCATAAAATTTTTAATAATATATTTTTTGGTTAACAGAAAACTGTAACAATAAAGAAAGCTAACGTATAGTTTAAAGAATTACTTGAAACAATACTCACAAAATATTTCAATTAAATTCAAAAATTGATGTGATACAAGAAGCATTTGACACCGAACACTAAATTTGACACATTAAACTGCATAACTTTCGTTAAAACGATTCTATCTTATTGCAAAAGTTTTAAATCATCATCTTACAAAGGAAAAATTTTCTTTAACTTTCCGTTCTTTTAAACATTGGGCATTTTAAACAAAGCTAAGTAAAAAATATTTTTAATTACTTAGTTTTTAAAACTTATAAGCCACGACCGAATACAGCTCGCGCTCGCACTAAAGATGGTTTCTTTGCTGTAATTTAACAATTAATATATTTTCCAAAAAGTAGATTTTTCATATGCATTTTAATTTAAGTAAAATCAAATTAATTAACTATTAATTTTAATTAGATATAAATAACTTCAAAAAGGAAATTATATTTTTAACTAATGTATTATTTAGCAAAGAAAATTCCATCTATGTAACTTTGAAAGGTAACCTGCATTTTCTTCTCTACATCAATATTTTTGATCTAATATTGTTTGCAGTAAACTGCTCGTACCGAAGTATTCATAAATCTACATAAACGAGAAATATAAAATAAATTTTGGTTTTTAATCATCTTTATTTTAACTTCTCGGTTAAAATAGGACAAAGGAAATCAATTAATAAATTAATAACAAATATTTGTGCCATTGTTCTGGTAACGAAACGGTAACGATGTCAATCCACTCAGATTTTTTCTCTTGGTGCGCATCACATGGATCGCACCTATGCATGTACAGGAACTCAATACTTTTCACTTTCACTCGAACTTGTAACGGCACATGAGTAAGCAAATTCAAAATATACGATAATAAAATTTTTCGGAAGTGAATAGACAAAGAAGTAGTCAATATATCGATAGTTTACTTAAGCATAATAAAAAATGTGAAAAAAGTGAATTCGGCCTCAAAAGCCGGGCAAAACGGACACCCTCAGGAAAAATCATAAAAATGGTTAAATAAGGTATTTTGAACATATTTATATTTTAAACATCATTACTAACAAAAATAATTAATATATAATTACTTTATAGAAACATTAACAGTAGAGAAAAGAAAAATTCTTTTTATAAATAGTACATTAATCGTCGCATTCTCCGCAAAAATAACTACCATATCCTTTGTATGGTGAACAATTTTCATGAGCCCACTTTTTACACTGATTGCATTGAATCCAATCTTCAGTGGGAGGCTCTACATATTTCTCATAACAAATGGCCATAAGACCGTCTTGCCCGGACCATCTTGCCCGGAATGTATATAATGATTTTTTTTTAAAAATTAGTAAAAAACAAAATTAATATGGGCTCTAACCTGTGTCTTTTTTTTTTAAACTAGTTAAATACAATAGCCTGACACTATTTATTTATTAATTTAATAATTTGTGTGAAAAATAAGTTTACTTTCTTACCTTGATAACATCGTAAGGATTCAGACGAAAATCAATATTTATGTTTTTCGACGATGTTACCATCGAGACCGGCACGGACGTACTGAAATTTAAATGCTAGTAATACAAACAATATACTTGAATTCTTTCGGAATTTTCCGAACAGCCATATTAGAAATAGAGGGGGGTGACCGTCTTGCCCAGTATGACCGTCTTGCCCGGGCTTCCCCTATATTCAGTTATTGTAATAATGATGATTATATATTTATAGTAATCCTTCGGATTAGTATTCTAATTCTTGTAAGGGATGTAAAACTAAAAATCCAGCACTATAAATGTTTAAAAATTGATTTCTGACATTTGTATAATAATATTTGTATTTTTAGCAGCTTACAGGGGATTAGATGGATACTGAAACAAGTGGAGATACTTTTCTCTACCATTCCAAGGTAAGTGCATAAATTTTTTTGCAATGATCATGCTAATAGATTCATCGTTATAAGGCAACAAATATGCATTTATATTAATATTTCGGGCACTTTTCCTGGATATTTTGACAATAAGTGATCATAATGATTTAGACCCACTCTGGAAATTTTTATGCAGTTTCTGACTATAAAAAGACATCTTTTAGACAGTATTAGGTTACCAGAGGTTGGAGCATAATTGCTGATTTTCACTATTTAAGGTTTAAATGGCTTACAAGAGTGTGACAGCATACATTTATGTCTTTAAAAGTATTTTTAATGAAAAGTTCGGAAAATTTTACAAAAAAAGTCACAGTTATGTTTTTAGTGAAAAATGCATCCCCTGGGAGCTAAAAGCTCATGAAAATGGGCATATAATGCAAAAAAGTGCTAAAATGTCAACTTTGACTCTCTGTAACTTAAAATAATAGCCCAGGAAAAATCTGAAAAAAATTCAGGAGAACTACTGGATACCTCTAAAACATATTCCCACAGTTATAGCAATATTTATTTTTTTTATCTTCGAGGTCACAGAGAACCACCCATATATATATATAAATAATATAAAACTTCGTTATTTTTTCATAAAATTTTTAATAATATATTTTTTGGATTAACAGAAAACTGTAACAATAAAGAAAGCTAACGTATAGTTTAAAGAATTACTTGAAACAATACTCACAAAATATTTCAATTAAATGCAAAAATTGATGTGATACAAGAAGCATTTGACACCGAACACTAAATTTGACACATTAAACTGCATAACTTTCGTTAAAACGATTCTATCTTATTGCAAAAGTTTTAAATCATCATCTTACAAAGGAAAAATTTTCTTTAACTTTCCGTTCTTTTTAAACATTGGGCATTTTAAACAAAGCTAAGTAAAAAATATTTTTAATTACTTAGTTTTTAAAACTTATAAGCCACGACCGAATACAGCTCGCGCTCGCACTAAAGATGGTTTTCTTTGCTGTAATTTAACAATTAATATATTTTCCAAAAAGTAGATTTTTCATATGCATTTTAATTTAAGTAAAATTAAATTAATTAACTATTAATTTTAATTAGATATAAATAACTTCAAAAAGGAAATTATATTTTTAACTAATGTATTATTTAGCAAAGAAAATTCCATCTATGTAACTTTGAAAGGTAACCTGCATTTTCTTCTCTACATCAATATTTTTGATCTAATATTGTTTGCAGTAAACTGCTCGTACCGAAGTATTCATAAAATCTACATAAACGAGAAATATAAAATAAAATTTTGGTTTTTAATCATCTTTATTTTAACTTCACGGTTAAAATAGGACAAAGGAAATCAATTAATAAATTAATAACAAATATTTGTTGCCATTGTTCTGGTAACGAAACGGTCACGATGTCAATCACACTCAGATTTTTTCTCTTGGTGCGCATTACATGGATCGCACCTATGCATGTACAGGAACTCAATAGTTTTCACTTTCACTCGAACTTGTAACGGCACATGAGTAAGCAAATTCAAAATTATCTTTTACTATTTTTCAATATACGGAAAAAATTTTCGGGCATAGACACCCGATATGCATATACAATCGAAAGTCACTGTGTTGCGTATATCAGTTATGAAACTTGAAGAGCTGCTACTGAACTGCCGTGTAAACACAACGTAAAATTTAGCTGGTTTCAAAGTTATGCACATTGATAAGTATTGCATTATTTACAATATAGTTTTGTTGCTGTTCAAATTTGAAGGTTACACTTCAAAATATATTTCTTCAACGGATTTTTTAATTTAACCCATTAATGCCGAAATAACGAAAAATTTTACTTTGACTTTGAGCTTCTAAATTTTGATGAAGCTGTAAGTATTTTTCATTCAGACAAGTATTTTTTTATGTGTTTTGATCCGCTCTACACGATAGGCCTACTTAGAAAGCTGCAAAAAAATTATTTATATTGTTTTTTTACAAATTTACATTAAAAAAATGTGATTTTTTCTGATTTTTTTTTACATAACGTCCCATTTCAGTTGGAAATAAATTTCTTTTTATTGTTATAAACATGCAAAGAGAGTTACTAAATGTAACTCTTTCAAAATATGCACAAGGATTTTATTAAAAATTTTTTTTTTTTGCAATGGCGGGCTGTTAAATTGAATAATACTAAAAAATCATCGATGAGACAGGTGCTATAATTGTTTTTTTTAGTTTATCAAGTTTTAACATATTTATATATTGATGAAAACGCATACTCAGGAGTTTTTGAGGTCACTGATTACAAATCTGATGCCAAATTTTCAGAATTCAAAATGGCGAATCCAATATGGCGGAAAATTTTTGATAAACTAGTTTTTTTCTCGAAAATTGATGTCAATGGTTGTGAAAAAGTATACTCAGGGGTTTTAAAGATCGCTGATAACTAATCTGATATCAGTTTATCAAAATTCAATATGGCGAATCTAATATGGCGGATTTTATTTACGATAATGGTAGTAGATTTTTTTATCAGCATTCTTAAGAATATGATCTCTTTGTAGAAAGTACACTCTTTGCAAAAATTAAAAAAATTTTGAACTTTTGACTGCCTAATTGAATTTTCTATTTTGAATTTAAAAAACAGATTCATGATTAGCGATCCCAAAACCCCCGAGTATAGATTCCGATAATGAACTACGTCAGTTTTCGAGAAAAACGATACATTTATTAAATAAAATCCGCCATGTTGGATTCGCCATACTGAATTTTGATAAACTGATATCAGATTAGTTATCAGCGATCTTTAAAACCCCTGAGTATACTTTTTCACAACCATTGACATCAATTTTCGAGAAAAAAAACAAGTTTATCAAAAATTTTCCGCAATATTGGATTTGCCATTTTGAATTTTGAAAATTTGGCATCAGATTTGTAATCAGTGACCTCAAAAACTCCTGAGTATGCGTTTTCATCAATATATAAATATGCTAATACTTGATAAACTAAAAAAAAACAATTATAGCACCTGTCTCATCGATGATTTTTTAGTATTATTCATTTTAACAGCCCGCCATTGCAAAAAAAATTTTTTTAATAAAATCCTTGTGCATATTTTGAAAGAGTTACATTTAGTAACTCTCTTTGCATGTTTATAACAATAAAAAGAAATGTGTAACCAACTGAAATGGGACGTTATGTAAAAAAATCAGAAAACAATCACATTTTTTAATGTAAATTTGTAAAAAAACAATATAAATAATTTTTTTGCAGCTTTCTAAGTAGGCCTATCATGTAGAGCGCATCAAAATACATAAAAAAATACTTGTCTGAATAAGAAATACTTAGAGCTTCATCAAAATTTAGAAGCTCGAAGTCAAAGTAAAATTTTTCGTTATTTCGGCATTAATGGGTTAAATGATGGGCCGCAATATTGGATGAATAATGGGTAAGTAATAATATTTGCTTTTGCATTCGTATTATTTATGATTGCAGAGATAAACGTAAAATACATTTACTAATTTATTTATAAGTAGATTTATATATTTCAAAAAACAAAAAAAATTTAGTGCTTCATATCCTAAACCTTTATGCTTTTATATTTGTATGCTAAAAGAACGTGTGTTATACTCTTAATTTTATTTTTTATATAATTTTTTAAAATACTGTTTAGATCTTAAAGTGTTTCATAGAAATAGGTTTTGTTATTTTGAGACATATATTTATTTATTTCATCCTTTTAAAATTATCATATAGGATTAATACATTGTAAAATAATGCTACGAAATCGTTTATATCTGCAATTATAAATAGTGTTTCGATGCGATATACCTAGAAATAGAAAAAAATATCTATAAATATCTATAAGCCATCAGCCAAATCAGTTGAAAACTTTTTGATATATTGAGAAAAATTACGTTGATGATTGCGATTAACTAACCCGACTTGATAGGTCATTTAGGGTTTAGAGATCTGTAACTATTGGAAACTGAATTTAAATTAATTTGAAGTTACGTTTATTTATATTAAAAGGGAAATATCCAAGTGAAAAGAAACATTTCCCAGCAATTTTGCTATTTAAAATATACTTATATCTACTAGGGTTAAAACTAATAAGTGGAAATTTGAACGTGTTTTCGAAAAAGAACGTAACTTGCCTCACTTCTCGCTTAAATTTTTATATTTTAAAATTTATAGATTTAAAATTTTAATGAAGTAATTTACTGCGTGGTTATTAGCGACCAGATACATAGTAATATTACATAAATAGATATTTTTTATAAGTTGGTATAGTGTTGATGTATACAATCATTTTTATATTATATTGCTTAGGTTAGTGGCGTGTAAGTATTTTATTATATTCTTGATGTATTCATTACTTAGTGCTGTTTTAAGGTCCTGCGGAATACTGTTTTCTTATCTCATCTTGGAATATTTGTTACAGTTCAGCAAAAGATGTTGTACTGTGAGATTTGTGTCGCATATTTCACATTTGGGGGGAGGTTCCTTATTTGGAAGATATTCGTGTGTAATTTTTGTATGTCCTATCCTTAATCTATTGATTAATATTTGGTCTTTTCTTGCAAAAAATTTGCTTGTAGTTTTATAAAGGATATTTTCACGATGTAGATGTAATTGTGTTCTTTTACTTTTTAACCATTGTTGGTTCCATAAATTTGTTATTGCATTTCTTAGCAATTTTTGAGTTTCTTCTATGAATATCGGTGTATCATTTTCCTCAATACTTTTTTTAAGGCATCTACGGCTAGTTTGTTTACATTTTTACTTTGTTCCTTATGTTCTTTTTTATTTGAGACTTGAATAAACAATTTTTCTTTTTTATAAAGTTGACGCTATATGTGTTTTACTATTATATTTTTTGAGTTAGGATTGATAATCTCATCAATAGTATTTTTATCATCTGTATATATGATTGTTTTAGGTTTTAAATCTATGATATTTAGTAAAGTCCAGTAAATTGCTTAATATTTAGTATTACTATTGGAGTAAGATGATGGAAGTGGGATAGTGTGTATATTATCTAGGCTGTATTGCTGCAGCAGTTTTGTTATTGATATTTAAACCTTCGGTAAATATATGTTGTATGTTTTGATTACTATGGGATTCATTTGCTATTTTGCTTTTTAAAGAGAAATTTGGAGGTATGTCATTTGGTTTAGTTAAAATATACGGTATATTTATATTTACTTTGTTTAAAATATTTTCTAATCTATGTTGAAATCATTTATGAGGTGTACTGTTATTATTTGAAGGTAGTTGTAGTTCGTTGAATATTTTTGATTGAGGCAGGGTTTTTTTATCGTAGTTGCTAATCGGCATGCATATTTAGTTATTAAGATCATTCTTCGCAATTCTAGAGGGCAAAGATTACTTTCAGCGAGAATGCTGGCTGTAGGACTAGTGTGGAAAGCACCCAGGCTATTTTTATTGCTTTATGGTGAATAGGATTTAGAATATCAGTAAATGAAGAATCGTGGTAAAAAATGCAACCGTAATCAAGTTTCGAAAGAATTAGAGCTTTATATGTGTTAACGAGTATTTGTTGATGCACCCCAATTTTTAGCTAAAAGTGTCTTTAATAAATTTAATCTTTGTGTTGCAACTGCTTTAAGATTTTGTAAGTGATGTTTCCAGTTTAGTTTGCTGTCAAAATTTAAACCTAGTATTTTAATATGCTGTACTTCTACTAAATTTTTGTTATTTAATTCTAGCGTAATGTTTGTTTTATGTCTATTTTTCGGAAAAATGATATATTCGGTTTTGGTGCTAGAAAATATAAAGCCAATTTGTTAAGCCCAATTGTTTAATTTATTTAAAGATTTTTGAAGTATTTCTTGTCATATTCTGCGATCGTTTCCGTTGTAGTAAATTGTTAGATCGTCAGCAAAAAGGCAGCATCTTACTGGTGATTCAATATTTTTTACAATATTATTAATAGCAACCAGAAATAAGGTTACACTAAGGACCGATCCTTGGGGTACTCCATTAGTTAATTTTTTTATTTCAGATAAGATACCATTGTTTTTGACCTGTATGAATCTTTCATTGAGGAAGTTTTCAATAAATTTTAGCATAAGGTCATCCACTTCAACTTCTTTTAAAATTGATATCAATCTTTTTCGCCAAACCATTTCAAAAGCCTTTTCAATATCTAAAGATATTGCAATTAGGTGATGTTTTTTAAGAAAAGTATCACAAATTGCAGATTCTAGTTGAAGAATATGGTCATACGTACATCGATTTCTTTTAAAGCCACTTTGTTCAGGTGCAAAGAAATGTTTTGCTTCTAAGAAGATTTTGAGTCATTTATTAAGAATTTTCTCCATTAGTTTGCAGAGATTGTTTGTCAATGAAAATGGCCGGTAGTTTTTAGGATTCAGTTTATCCTTGCCAGGTTTAGGAATCGGTATAATCATTGCTAATTTCCATTCACTTGGAAATATTTTTTCGGTCCATATAATGTTAAATAATTTTTCTATATAATTAATACCTGTTTCTAGAAGTTGTTTTAATATTATGTTCGGTATTCCGTCTGGTCCTGGACTAGAGTTTTTACATTCTTTTAGAGTATCATTTATCTCTTACAAGGTAATATTTTGATTCATTAAGATATTCTCTTTATTGTTTAATTTTATATGAAGCTACATTTCCGAATTCATCTAAAATAGTATTTATTGCGTTGGATTTTTTTTCCTTCTATTCTTTGAATTGCTTGCCAGATTTTCGATGAAGGAGTGTATATATATATATATATATATATTGTAACGGTTTTGCTATTTTTAATAACAATAAATAAGATAATAATAATTCAGAACCGTTAAAATAATAGTCTCATTTACGCGATCAGCCGCTCAGTAATAATACGACTATAATAAGCCGTATAGGCGGAGGCGGCGGTAATCTTTATTTAGCGAAACGCGAGAAAAAGAGGGTAAACAATTAAATAAACAACAATGCAGTATTTAATTAATAATAGAAATAAATGTATTCGGGAAAAACAATAATACAGGCGCGTCGCAGCGCGCGAAACGCAGGTCAATATACACGCGAGATAAATAAAGAGAGAAAGAGAGAGAGAGACTACAGAACTGACACTTACAGTGTGTAGTTCGCAATAGAAGATCGACTCCAGTGGATGAAATCTGCGTTGTCGCTTTTCTCTCCTCTTTGCTGGGAACACTGGGTTGCGTAAACGCTAACAAAATGCAGAGTTCGAACAACACACTAAAATTCGTCTCTAAACAACACCAGAATCAAACAACTCTCAAAATCTCTACGAGGCGAAATTAATCACGGCCGAGCTAAGTCTAATTATTCGTGTACTCGCAAGTCTCGATTCTCTCTCTCTCTCCCTACTCTTTTCCCTTAACGAAGGTCCGCGATAATCGCCGAAAATCGTCGAACGCCGACCTGTAACAGCTGTATAATGATTAGTACATAGGCTAGACAGAGAGAGAGAATGTAACGAGCAATGTAATATAATCAAATATTACATTGATTCGTTACACTCCCCCCTTCCAGACGCTGGGTAGCCGAAGACGTACCAGCTCTGCATTTCTACTCTCTCTCTAGGCCAGAAGACAAAATGAAAAAGGTAATTAACATAAATAATATTTATAAATAAATAAAATAAATTGATTTGAAAGCAAAACATCAGACAAAAGAAAATGTTTAGCAGGCCAACATATAAAGGATTTCTCTCTTTATTATAACAACAATTAAGAGCGATACACCTTACGAAGATTACAAAATCGGAGAAAAGGTACGCGTAGATACATCAATCGCTCAAAGGAACATTTACAGTTTCTGCGACCGAGTGCGCTGTTCGATCGTTTCCACCGGGGATACGGGCTTGTTCTTTGAACCCTTCGGCCTTCCGCGCCTAATTTCCGTCGTCGGAGGATTCGCGTATACAACGATATTCGCGTTTAATCGCTCGTTAGAAGGGGCACGATCTACCGCAGTCATACGATTAACAATTACCCGAGTTTTGCGCGGCCTACCTCGCTTACGCAGTGCGTTCGCGCTCACAGGATCATTATCGTTGGACTCGTCGCTAGCTCTTCGCTCTGCGTTTAATCCCTCGCTGTCCCTCGTCGCATCCTCTCGATTTAATCTACTCTCCACAGATACGTCCGTTTGGTCTTCGTAGAATGGCTTAATATCACTTATGTGGCATTTACCTGCTTCTTTTCCCTCATTGTCGATGAGCTCTACCACGTTTGAGCCGAGTAACGCCGAAACAATAAAAGGACCGATGTACTTCGGAGCTAGCTTAGCAGCTATGCCTTGGGCAGCGGACGAAAGTACACGATTCCGCTTAGAAACTTTTTGTCCCACAGCAAATTGTACATCGCGGCGTTTTGAATTATAATATTCGGCCTGACGTGCTTGTGCGCATGTCGCTCGTTCAGCAGCTTGAGCTTGCAGCTCTGGCAACGTTTGCATACGCTGTTGCCAATTTTGAACAGCTGCTGCGGCTTCGCTGTCGGCGACGGCTTGATCTTCTGTTTTCCGCAAGCTTTTCGGCGGAACAGGGTTTCTTCCCATATTTAGGAAAGCAGGACTTGCGCCGGTAGAATCTTGCACGGCGGTATTATACGCGAACATGAGCTCAGAGATGTGAGCGTCCCATGTTTTATGATTCGCCTCGATAAACGAAGTAATCATCGTTTTTATCGTGCGATTAACGCGTTCTACAGGATTCGCCTGTGCATGGTAAGGCGGAATCGTAGTATGAACCACGCCGTGTTCAGCTAAGAATTGCTCCATAGCAGCATTCTTAAACTCCGTGCCATTGTCGGAATGAAAAACATCAGGCACGCCGAAACGCAAGAAAACGCGCTCATTCAGCTCGCGCCGAATGGTATGCGAGTTCGCTTTCCGTATAGGGATACACTCTATCCAACGAGTGAATAAGTCCATGAATATTAAAAGATATTCAAATCCATGCGAAGAACGCGGAAACGGTCCCATGATATCACCTGCAACGGTTTCCCATGGACGCGAAATAACACTTTTTCCCATGAAACCTGCAGGAGCCTGCTGTGGCACTTTACATTGCTGGCAAGTCGAGCAATTCCGCACAAATTCGGCGATATCTTTAAGCATCGCAGGCCAATAATAGTATCGCGCTATCCGCTGATACGTTTTGTTTCGGCCAAGATGTCCAGCAGTTGGCTCATCATGATTCTCGCAGAGAACTTGTTGACGTTTCTCCTGCGGTACCGCCAGTTTCCAAGCGTCTTCGTCTTCAAAATAGTCATCTATGGAAGGGTCAGGCTTATAATGATATAATCTACCTCCAAGCACCTTCCAGTCTTGGTATTTTTCCGGATTTCCGCTGACATTCGCAAGTTTTTGCGTATACCACTCATCTTGTGTATTGTACGGCAAACTTACGACAGCGATGTCGCAATCCGAGTCGTCTTCGAATGCACGAGAGAGGGCGTCAGGCACAACGTTAAGAGATCCTTTGCGGTGCTCGATCTCATAATCATAGCTTTGGAGCTTAAGTGCCCAACGCGCTAAGCGTCCAGTAGGGTTACGCAAGTTGCACAGCCATTTTAAACTGCTATGGTCTGTTATAACCTTAAAGCGATAACCTTCTACATATGAGCGGAATTTTTCCACGGCCCATAATACAGCTAAGCACTCTCGTTCGGTAACCGAGTAGTTACGTTCCGCCGCGTTTAACGTACGACTGGCGAAACTAAGTACTCGCTCTTCTCCGTCGATAGTTTGCGTTAAAACCGCTCCTAAGCCAGTGTCGCTAGCGTCAGTCTGAATAACGAACTGATGCTCGAAAGATGGCCGATGGAGAATAGGCGCAGATGCTATCAACGCTTTGATTTGTTCAAAAGCGAACTGTTGTTCCTCGCCCCACTCAAATTTAACATTTTTCTTTGTTAACTTGGTAAGCGGTTCCGCAAGCGTAGCAAAATCCTCTAGAAATTTTCTATACCATGAAGCCATGCCGAGGAAAGAGCGTAGCTTTTTGAGGTTAGTTGGCGCGGGATAATCCACGATCGGCGCTATCTTGTCCGGATCAGGGCGAAATCCATCGCGATTCACCAATACGCCAAGGTATTTAACCTCACTGCGGCAAAATTCGCTTTTCTCACGGTTAATTGTAAGTCCGGCGTCGGCAACCCGCTTTAGGACATGCTCAAGCCATTTGAGATGCTCTTCGAATGTCTCGGTGACGATAATAACGTCATCGAGATACGAAAATGCGTACGGTTCCAATTCAGGGCCTATCACCCTATCAATGAGTTGCTGGAACGTAGCGGGCCCCCCCGCCACGCCGTACGGCATACGAGTAAACTCATATAAGCCTAAGCCAGGCACCGTGAAAGCCGTCAGATGTTCCGATCCCTTTTTCATCGGAATCTGATGGTATGCGCTGCTTAAATCCAGCGTGCTTATGTAGCGTGCCCTTTGAAGTTTACGCAAAATAATCTCCATATAGGGAAGCGGATAAGCGCAGGTCTTCGAGACGGAATTGAGCTTTCGGTAGTCGATGCAGAATCTATAGGTACCGTTAGATTTCCGCACCATGACTACTGGGCTCGACCACTCGCTCGTTGACGGGCGAATTATCCCCGCGTCAAGCATCTGTTGCACTTGAGCGTGCATCTCTTGCTCGATCTTCTGAGACACCGGATAATAGCGCTGTTTGATGGGACGCGAACCGCCCACATCAATTTCATGTTCAGCTAAGTTAGTACAGCCTAGCTTTGCATTCGGAGCAGTCAAACGCTTTTCCAACAACTCATTGAGTTGTTTGCGTTGCGCTTCGTCAATATCTGCTAAGCCGACGGCAGCTAGCGTACATACATCGCCAATGCCGATAGCAGATACTTCAAGCTGAATTGCTTCGGCCACGTTCTCAATCACTAACTGATTTTCACGGGGCAACAAAACAGCATTAAATGCACGAATAAAGTCGGCACCGAGAATGCAGTCGGCGTCGAGATCGCTCATCACTAGTACGTCCAAGTAATGGCGTTCATTCGCTAAATCAAACGGCAGTTCCAAGCGTCCAAGGATTGGAACACTTTGACCGTTAGCGAGTCGTGCACCTGGTCCAATGTAAGGTGTTAACGGTTTTCCTATGGCTGATGCTATTTGCAAGCCTAAGGAATTAATAACCGTGCGAGCCGCCCCTGAATCGTACAAAGCGCGTACGCGGAATCCACCGATTCCGATCTGCAGCCACCAGCGAGTAAACTGCGGAGTTTCCTCCCCCACTGGCGTTTCAGCGCGGGAATCGCAAACACCTTTTTCCGCTGATTGTCTGTCCACTCCGACAGGCGCAGGTACTGATTGTGACTTATCACCATCAGAGGTCTCACTAATAATTGGGGCGATAGGGACCTTATCTATTCGCCCCTTTTCTCGTTTCCCGAGCACTCAGGACAATCCGTCTTGATATACCCGGGCCAACCGCAGCGATAGCAGTACACACGCTCTTTGGGACCTGCTTTCTTATCGCGGTTGCGACTACGCGCGGATTGTCCATTAGTAATGGATGATTTATTTTTACCATCATCCTTCCTCTCGGTACTAGTCACGCCAGATGGCTTATCAGAAACATTCTTTGCTCCTTTCGGCGCACCTGGTTTACTAAAATTACGCGCGTTTTGGCCTTTCTTATTGGCGGAATTCGCACAAGAATTCGCATATTTGCTAAATCTTTCATCTAGCATCTTCTCTAAGAGTTTGGCCAAATTTTCCATTGTCGGTTCTGCGATACTCGCTACTTTTACCGTAGCATCATCGCTAGCAGCTTTTCCGCCCTTCTTACCTCTGGTATCTGGCTGCTTATAAGCCACAGAAGGCAGAACGCTCTTTTCTGGCGGCGGAGGCGCGGGAAAATTCCGCTCTTCCTCGATAAGCTCTTCCGCCTGACGAGCTAGCTGCACAAGCCTATCGACGCTTGTAACTTTTTCTTTCGGAACTAACTTCCGAACAGACGGCAACATGTTAGCATACAACATGTCTAGCTGAAACTGCGTACTTGGAGGCGCATTCATTCTGCTAAATATAGTTAGCAAGCAGAAAATGTAATCGCGAGCAGGCTCTTCTCTACCCTGCTTGCGTGCTTGCGCTTCCGCCATTAAGCGCTGCTGAAAGTTCTGCTCAATGCCATAACATCGTCGAGCAGCATTGCAAAAATCAGCCCAAGTATTCCAATCTTTCCGCGATTGGCGATACCAATGTAGCGCTACGCCAGTTAATAATTCCGAAAAAGCATTCAGCAAATCCGTGTCAGAAATATGCGCTAACTTGCGACATTCTTCCACGCGCTGAATAAATTCTTCGATGCTTTCGCGTTTTTCGCCGGAAAACTTAATATTCCACTGGCGAACTGTGCGACCTACGTCATGTGACTGTATAGGCGCTCTAGTCGACATATTCGACAAGATTTGCGTAAGTTGATCGCTTGTAACTACAGGCACATTTTCCCCCCTTCCAGACTCTTGCCAATCCGCAGGAGCTGGCAGAGACGAGAAATTAGACGTAGGAGTCGGAAAATTTAACGCGTTTGCGTTTAAACGCGATCCAAGCGACTTTTCCGTTTGCGTGTGTAATACCGCTTGAGGTGCTTCAGGATGCTTATTCGTTTCAAAATAATTTAAATTAAAAGTATCTTGAAAATTAACACTTTTGCGATTTTTCCGCTGCTTTTCCGCCGCAATTGACGTTTGCGTCGGAAGCTGCGTACTCGTCGCAAAATCCGCTAATTGCTGCCTTAGATAATTCAACTCCTTCTCTTGTTGAAAGGCAAGCGATTGCGTTCTACTCAACTCCAGGGCTAAACCCCTTGGAGCGTTGTAGACTACGCCATTAGCTAATGCACATAAAACGATATCATTATCTATTTTATTATTTTCTTTTGAAGAAAATACCGTTTTTGGTATCGCACCTCTTGATTGTAAATGCGTACTCGCTGCTTGCGTCGTCGAGTACGTAGTTGTAGTAGCGGTCGTTATCATCGCGGTCGAAATGGTAGGAATTGGCCTTACCGGTATGGTTGTGTTAAGCGTTTTTATCGAAGTCAATTCAAAATTTGATTTACAATTATTTTCGGCGGTGTTTTCCGCCGCGTTTTCCGCAAGGTTCCCCGCGATATTTCCCGCGTTAACCTCGCTATGCTGCGATTCCGCATCGGAATCGGCAAGTTGATCGTCATTTGACTTCGAGCTATTGGCAAGCGGAGAGAATCCGCTCTCATCCGCTCGATTGAGATTTTCAAATTGTCTGTGCGCAATCTGTACTTGCGCTTCTTCGCTAAATTTCGCATGTTTCAAAATGGTGCAGAGTCTTTGTTCACGACGAGTCCGCGAAACTAAATCATCGTCACTAGTTGACTGGACGAAATCCGCGGCTGTATAATCGCCGCGTAAACGCCTATATAACCTGTCTACACGTACAAAGGGCGTACCGTCGCGCGTCAATTCTAGCTGATCAAGTACAGAATCGAATTGATCGCTTGTTAGATTCAAAATCCATCCTTGGATCTCAACTCCGTACGTTTGATCGAAATCACACTCGTTCATACACGCCATTTTGAATTATAAAAATTAAATAAAATTTAAATTTTAGGCCTTATTGGCAAAATAAATTCTCACAATTAAAAAAATGTATTAAACAAATTACAAAATAATTGCGAATCGCTATTAAATTATGCGCAAATTCGCTTAACCAAATTAAATTTACTAAGATCAACCACTTTGTAAAAAAAACAAAATATTACAAATCTGTAATTTGTTAAAAATAAATTTTTCAATTGTTTACAAAAAAATAGAATAAAATTGAATTAACAAATATAATATTCAAAGTTTAAAAGAATTTAAAGACAAATTGTTTAAAGATAATAATTATTTAAAAAAAAACAAAATTTTAAATTGCGAAGAAACGCTATAAAAATTATTTTAATAATTTATAATAACAACAAAAAAAAATTAAATTGAATTCAAATTAAAAAAAAAATTAATTTACTTTATTTGCGCACACGCTTACATACACCTACATACATGTACCGCGATACGCTACAATACTTATATTTACCGCGTAAATCACACACACACTTACACGCACGCACGCGAAATAGACTAACTCAACCTAAATTGCGATTATACAGTTTACGACAAATTATTAAAAAAACAATAATTTTATTTTCCGCGGTGTCGCTAATAATTATTTAAATAAACAATTAAATAATAAAAGAAGCACGAAATAATTAATTAATTCGCGATACGCTAAAATTAAACCGAAAAGGAAAATCGATTTACAATTCGAATAATATAAGATTCAAAAGAATAATTTCGAAATGTATAGAAAGTACAATATTCGAATATTATTCGCAGCGTAAACACCGCGAATCACCGCGAAACGTAAACAATGCGCTCGCTCGCTCTCGAAATGCTCGAAATAAAATCTCTTAATTTAACACGCCTATTGACTGAATTAAAACTTTTAAATATTAGAAATTAAATTTTGAGACTATTAATTGTCAATCATATGCGTATCGCTAATTACCATGCACGTTGGGCGCCATGTAACGGTTTTGCTATTTTTAATAACAATAAATAAGATAATAATAATTCAGAACCGTTAAAATAATAGTCTCATTTACGCGATCAGCCGCTCAGTAATAATACGACTATAATAAGCCGTATAGGCGGAGGCGGCGGTAATCTTTATTTAGCGAAACGCGAGAAAAAGAGGGTAAACAATTAAATAAACAACAATGCAGTATTTAATTAATAATAGAAATAAATGTATTCGGGAAAAACAATAATACAGGCGCGTCGCAGCGCGCGAAACGCAGGTCAATATACACGCGAGATAAATAAAGAGAGAAAGAGAGAGAGAGACTACAGAACTGACACTTACAGTGTGTAGTTCGCAATAGAAGATCGACTCCAGTGGATGAAATCTGCGTTGTCGCTTTTCTCTCCTCTTTGCTGGGAACACTGGGTTGCGTAAACGCTAACAAAATGCAGAGTTCGAACAACACACTAAAATTCGTCTCTAAACAACACCAGAATCAAACAACTCTCAAAATCTCTACGAGGCGAAATTAATCACGGCCGAGCTAAGTCTAATTATTCGTGTACTCGCAAGTCTCGATTCTCTCTCTCTCTCCCTACTCTTTTCCCTTAACGAAGGTCCGCGATAATCGCCGAAAATCGTCGAACGCCGACCTGTAACAGCTGTATAATGATTAGTACATAGGCTAGACAGAGAGAGAGAATGTAACGAGCAATGTAATATAATCAAATATTACATTGATTCGTTACAATATATATATATATAGCGTGCTGATATATTTCAGCCAATAGCTTGTTTTAGTCATTTTAAGATTTCGTCTATGTAAAGCTCTTAATTTATTAAATTCTATTTTTTTCTATTGTTTTATTTTTTTTATACAGATTAAAAGCATGTTTAAAGTTTTTACAAGATTCCTCACGGACGTTGTTTCACCATGGTACTTGCTTTTACTTGGTTTTATTTTTATTGTTGGTATAGACTTATCCATAGCTTTTAAAATCATTTTATTAAAATTATTTAACAAATCATCAATCATGTCTTTATTTTTATTTGTTGGTATTGTTAATTGTGGAATGTAATTATCAATTTCTTCTTTGAAAATTTCCCAGTAGGCTTTCTTAAAACAATATTTTTTTTTTTTTTTTTTTATTAAGCTTTTCAACCTCTAACGAGGTTATTTAGCTGTCAACATGATCATATACATTCAAATAAATGGTTTTACAATTGTATCAATACATTTAAATTTGTAAGTCACATTTCTTGAAAAATTTATACAGGATATTACTGATGCTAACATTTATGTTTTGCAATATAGACGTCGCTTTATTCGGTAGAAAGATTTTTTGCCTTTGGAGTTCTTTTAACATTATTGTTCTTTCTTTATCAAGCAATTTGCATTGCCACAGTATGTGGTCGAGATCTTGATATTCTTCATCGCATTTACATTGTGAGTTATCAATAATTTTTATACGCTGCAGAGAGGCTGCCAGATTATAGTGGTTTGCACGACATCGATTAATGATTACAATAGCCTCTCTATTTGTTTTCATTTTATTAAACCAAACATGGTTCTTCGTATTATAATAGTACTGAAAGTACTCCTTTCCCTTTACTTCTCCCAAGTTAGTTATTTTTTTATTAGTTGATTCTTGGATTATTCTTTTAAACTTTTGTTTTAAGTCAGTGAAGGGGATAGGAATACTTTCGTCGTATTTTTCGGCGGTCGCATTTTTTGCAAGTACGTCTGCGACTTCGTTTCCATGGATTCCTATGTGCGATGGTATCCAAATTAATTTTATTTGTTTGTTACTAATTTTTAAAAAACTTAGGACTTTTTGTTTAATTAAATATATGTACTTATTGTCCTTTATATTTATTTTTGTTGATTTTAGTGATTGCAAGACACTAAGAGAATCCGTGAATATAAAAATATTGGAGTTTGTATTTTGAAGTGTAATTTGAAGTGCATCGTAAATTGCTATACATTCTGCCGTATAAATGGATGCCTCAGGATTAATACTTTTTTTAACGCTTATATTTAGTTTTTCACATGTGTATGCGCTACCAACTGATAATGCGTCTTTTATTTTGCTGCCATCCGTGTAGATTGCTAAAGCATTGAATTCAGTAATAAATTTATTTATGATTTCATTAGGGGTTTTGGATTTTTTTAATTCGTTACCTAAATCTGTGTCTATATCTATTGGTGTTGTTAGATAATCATAATCTATTAAATACATGTTGTAATGCGAGTTGTTTTCAATTATTTCAATATATGGTTTTATTTCTTCTATACACTTGACTAATATTTTTTTTTTGTTTTTTATCTTATTGATATTTACTATTAAATTCTGAAGCGTTCGATTAATAGGTAAGCTATTATTTGATAAAATTTTTACTATATAATTTAAGCAGAGTAATGTAGATCTATCGTATATGTATTGAAGTTTAGCTTCAGCTATTAAAATGTTAGTAGGAGTACTTATGCGGTATCCTAACGCTAAACGGATGGCAGCATATTGGATTTTTTCGATTTTTTCTATATTTTTTCTATTTGTTAAATATATAAAACTAGAATAATCTATAATGGACCTTATATATACTTTATATATATGTAATAATGTATTGGGGTCTGCTCCCCACCAAACACCTCTAAGAAATTTGATCAGATTCATAGCCTTAATACATTTATTTTTAATCTTTTCTACATGACCATTGAAATTCAGTTGGTAGTCGAGTATTATTCCTAAGTATTTAGTGGATGCGCTAGATTTCAAAGTAACATTGTCAATATTTATTTTTGTTTTTGTTGGTTTAACGCCTAATTTATTAAAGTTAACCATAATCGTTTTGTTGGGAGAGAGTTCAAGTCCAATTTTTTCTAAGTTACATTTCATTGTATTCACCGCTTTCTCCATTAATGAAGTACTAGATTTTATCGATTTTCTTTGGATCATTAATGCGATATCATCTGCAAATTTGGAAATATAAGTACTTTTCGGAAGATTTTCTGTAATTTTAGCAATATACATCGAAAAAAGGAGAGGGCTTAAGACTCCGCCCTGTGGTACTCCTTTATACGTATGTCTAAGTGTTGTTTTTGTTGTGTCTGTACAAATTAATCGTTCGTAAGTAAGATATTTGATAAATTTTATTAATTGCAAAGGGCACTTATACGAGGCTAGTGTTGAAATTAATATGTCACAATTTATGTTATCAAATGCACTTGTTATGTCTAAAAAAGCTACCAAGTTATATTTTTTTTGTGCGAAGCCATTTTCTATTTTGATTGTAAGGTCCAAAATGTTGTCGGTACAGGATTGACCTTTGCGAAAACCTGTTTGAATTGACGGGATCAAGTTATTCGATTCAAGCCACCATTGTAGTCTGTTTTTTACTAATACTTCGAATAGTTTACAGATACATGAAGTTAAAGTTATTGGACGTAAACTCTCGCCATCAGGCTTATCAATGAATAAGACAAAAGAACTTTTCCAATCGCATGGATAATCACTCTGTTTATACATTTCGTTAAAAATGTCGAGGAGAATCAATTTGTATGTAATTGGTAAATTTTGTAGTATATAGTAATTTATTCCGTCAATTCCTGGAGATGAATTTATGTTTCTCGAATCTAAGGCTACGTTAAATTCATTAAATTGAAATGTTCTACTTAAGAATTCATTTTCGTAACATGGTGGGATATAGTTTGGGTTTGTTGGTACCCAAGAAGGACTAATTTTATCTAAAGCAATATTTATCTTGTCGGAATGTGATATTGAACTTATGTTTACTTTTGATTTGACCCATTTATTTTTAAGGGTTTTTAACGTATGCCATATATATTTATTATTCGTCGCATGGTTTAGAGAATTAGTGAATTTATCAAAACTTTTTTTCTTTTTTTCTTTAAATGTTCTTTTTGCGGTAGCTACGTATTTTTTATAATTGATATAGTCCTCTAATGTTTTTGAGTATTCCCATTTTTTTAGAGCCGCTTTGCGTAAACGCAGTATCTTATCGCATTCTTTATCCCACCATGTTACTGGATTTTTTAATTTGTGTTTATTTTCGTTATAATGTTTTTTTGGCGTATTTATTAGAATAGCGTTTTTTATTATTTCTATAAATTTGTCGTATTTATGACTAGGAGTTAGATCACAATAGGACTTCTCAAAAAATTGTGTATAATTTTCGTTTAAATTTTTGACAACTTCTGGCCAATCAGTACGTACAGAGTTTACTTTGAATGATTTTTTTACATAAGAACTTTTTGTTATTTTTAATTTAATAAGAACTGGATAGTGGTCGGAACCATAACATTCTTCATATGTTGATACGTGTGTTTTTTCAATTAAGTTCGATGTACATATAACAAGATCCAAATTAGATTTAGTGCCGCGTGAGAAGTTTACTCTAGTTTTAGAATTAATATTAACAATGTGTAAGTCTTTGAGTTCTATTGAATTTAATAATCGTTTACCATTTACTTCAGTGTGGATGCAATTCCATATCTTGTGTAATGCGTTGAAGTCACCAATTAACAAAGTGTTACTATTCGTATTAATATTGTTCATTATACAGTCCCAGTCTTCTTGTGATGTATTGTTGTTTGGAGGTCTATAACAAGCGATAATTTTAATTTGCGGTTGTACATTATTTATTTGTATGCCAAGAATTTCAAATTTGTCGTTTCCATTATTTAGCATAGGTAATTCGGTAGCATCTAGATTATTTTTAATAAAGAATAAAATTCCTCCTCCAGACTTGTCATTTCTATCTTTACGTAGTATTTTGAATCCTGGGAATTGTAGTCCAATTTCGTCGCCTCTATATGATGGGAGCCATGTTTCCACACATGCAAAAATGTCAATATGGGAGAGTAATATCGGTAATTCCTCTTTTCTAGCTAGTATGCTTCGCGCGTTCCAAAAAATTATTTTTAAATCTTTGTTGATCATTGTTATTTTTGTTTACCGCTTTTATTATTTATTTTATTTCAGTTTTAATAATACTTTATTATGTAAATTAATTTTAATAATAATCTGTTTCTACATTGGATGACACTGAATCACATTCTGTTTCTGATATTTGCATATTTGAGTTTATGGGTAATTTAGATAGTATTTTATTTTTTAACTTTGTAAGTTTCGTTTTAAACGTTTTGTTATTTATAAAAGGTTGAATTTTATATATTGCGTCAACAATTTCTTCGTGATTGTCTGTTATTTTTGATGCTTCTTCTGTGTAGTTGAATGACTTATCGTAGCTTCTCATTATAAAGTTTTTGAAATCGATAAAATTTATTGTAATTTTGTTTTGAGGCTCATTAAACACCTGTTCTGTAGCAGCTAAGGACATTTCAACTAGTTTAATTTTATCTTCAGTTTGTAGTTCAATTGTTTTATTTTGTGTATTTTCTTCTAGTCGTCTTTTTTTCTTTTTTTTTGTTTTTGGGGTTGTAAATATTTCTTCGTCGCGCACATTTGTGATTTCAATTGCATCTGCGCCTGTTATATCAGTATTCTTAGTATCAATTTGAACAGTTTCTTTTGTGATTGTGGAGTGGTCACTGCTTGTTGTAGATAGTGCCCGCTTAGATTGTATATTAAAATTACTTGTCGCTGGCGATTGCGATTTTTGTATATTATCATTTTCGCTTTGACTATAGTTTTCTTCTTGAACGTGTGTTTGTTTACCATATGTGTTTATTATTGTTTGAGAAGGACATGCTTTGGCAATGTGTCCGGATTGTTTACATAGGAAACACGATGTTGATTCGGTTGATAAGTATGTCCAGTATGTTACGTTATCAAACGGTATTTGTAGACTTTCTGGTAAGAGTTTTTCATCATCTTCTTTTATATAAAATTGTCTTCGTAGTGATAGTATATGTGCCCTTCCTGGTTTTTGTAAACTTGCTCGAATTTCACTAATTTGAGAGACGATTTCGATTCCTTTTGTTTTTAGAATTTCTTCTATTAGATTGTCCGGAATAATTGGGTGTACGTTGGAAATTACTACTCTCTTATTGTTACTAGCATATGGTTTGATTTTAAGTATGTAGTTTTTAACTTTAATTGTTTTATTTTTTAGATTTTGAACTATTTCTTTGTTGGTGACATATACTACTACCCTACTGCCTGAAATTTTTGAGATGTACTTTATATTATTTACGCTTGTTATTCCCTCAAGTCCGTCGATATAATCGTCATTAGTTAATCCTTCAATGGAATCTATAATTAAAGCTTCTTCTTTAGTTGGTCTTTTTTTATTTGCGATAATGTTTGCGTATGATTGTTGAGTTAAACATTGCAGGTTATTTTGATACATTGGAGAACTTGAACTTATAGGAATTTGCATTGGTTGAGTTTCACTTTGTTCGGTCATCCTGACTACTGCAGTTGTGCAGTATAAGGACTGCATCAACGAAGTCAGCAATCAGTAGATGCTACGATGTAATTCCGCACTTTAAACTATACACTCACAAGCACTCGTATTCACAGCTCAAACAAGACTCTCCTTAAAACAATATATCGGTTTAGAGTTGTTTGTAAAATAAAAAAATTATATTTGTAACTATATGTATTAACAAAATTTAAGTTTTGAGGTTTTCTTAAATTGAGACTTAAATTAATATTACTGAATATGTTTTATAACTATACAAAATGTAGTGAAACGTGCAAATTTTTTTTAAATGTCTTTTATTTATAGATTTGCAACTTTGCATAATGACGCATTATTGAATAATCTAGTGCTTCTATATTTCGGTTTTGCATTAAATACTATATATCGGTTAATAAATGTAATAATAACCAAGTTTCGGTCGATAGGTAAAAATTAGGTATATCACTTTAAGTGTATTTTTAAAACGTTTTCTTTAATTTTTAATACAACAATTATTATTCGAAAAATATATGTAACAAAATAGTATAGTAACCTTTTGTTGTTATAGCCCACTACTTGTTTAAAATTAATAATTTGAGAAATCATAATAACGATTGGAATTTATTTAAGAAATTTGAAACTTTATTCCAATGTATTAATAAACAAGAGACAAATTTTACTTGTTCCACTCACGTGCATTACCTTAATTACACGAATTAGAGTAAAAACCAATGGGAGATTAATAAGACACGAGAAACGCAAATAAATGTATCTTTAATCAATGTTTGGAGACTTGTAGAAACAAGTCAACAAGTGTATGTAGATAAATTTCTTTGACGATCTTGAGGGTTAATGCATTAGATAAATAAAACACTTTATTTAACGTGAGCACAACGTTTTATTAAAGACATCATCAGGTGCTAATTTATTGACAAAAAAACAATTAATAATATGAATAACATAAACAATAGTCAAACAATAAACAGAGTTACCAATTTTTCCGAATGAAATTACACAAAGAGCAACTATCCAAGGCTGACGTTATGGATATTTATATATGGAAATATAAAGAATATAACAAGCTAATTTCCAAAAATTGACACCGATGTTTATGCGTGTATTTGGTATACATCTCTATCTTTGTTTTAATATATAAGTATCAGCCGCTTTCGAATTTTCTGTTTACTCGAAAACGCCTACCTTGGGTTTCTCAGTATATAATTATGTGCGACAAAACTGGTAACTCTATTTATTGTTTGACTATTGCTTATGTTATTCATTTTAGTAATAGTTGTTTTGTCAATAAATTCGCACCTGATCATGTCTGTGACGAAACGTTATGATTACCTTAAATAAAATGTTTTATTTATCTAATGCATTAACCCTCAAGATCGTCAAAAAAATGTATCTATATACATATAATGGAGGGTGTAAAAAATTAACGAAGTGAACAAGTGTATGTATGTATAAAATAACGATTATTTACTAGTTATAATCGTAGAATAGGTTAATATGTTGGACGAAATGTTTAAGGCAACATAGTCAAATAGGATCGGACTATGTAGGGATCGGAGGAAAGTGTTAAGCGATCCTATTGAAGACAACATCCTCCTCGCGGAACTAATACCGAAGCGGTGCAGTCCGTATAACCGAGGCGGCGCGTGCATGGGATTCCGTGCCGAGGCTCGAGTGAGACCGAACACACACGCAACATCAATGATTACTGGTTGCACACATGCACTTGGCTCTGACAATCGGCTCCTTTATCACTTGGGTGCGACAACAGAGAGAACTGCGCCTCTCTACTGGACTCTCCTATACGTCTATATACGCCCACAGGTATATGTATATTTGCGGTTAGGAGGAAGCTGATTCACGCCGGTAATTGAACTCTTCTTCTTTGTGACGGTGCTTTCGTACATCCGTTGCGTCACAGTAGTATTAATTAAACTCAAGTTTCCTTTGTCACGCGATACCTCGCGCTGTTCTTATTATTATTCATATTTATATTATTATTTATTGTTAACTTTATCATTATTATACAATGTCACATCGATATAATCTATTTTTATTAAATTGCATTCCAGAGAAATCAAAGAATCTGTCCGTTACGTCACTTCTTAAACTGTATATTCGTTAAGCACCAAACCTAATGAAATATTTGTTTTGTAACTGATTCTACCAATTATATATATATACCTATATACACGTACAACAGAATTTCATCTAGCTGAAAAGTAAATTTAACAAATACTTAACGTCAAGTAGGAAAAGACAAATTTACTAAAGACGAGTGAAATTTACTTCAACACCTCCAAAACAATTCAAATTCTCGTTCCCAAAGGTAGAAAGCTCAGAAGATTGTTTCGCGGTTTCTTTTTTCCTGTCTTCACTCGGCAATGTCCATTGGGTTTACAGGAAAAGTGGGAGCAATTCTCTCTCTTTCTCTCTTCCTCAGTATCTCACCCTTCTTGCTTGGCCGAACGAAGAAACTTGCGTAATTCTTTCCACGGAAATCCTTATAATCGCATTAACGGCAACACACAGACGGTACTCGCGCAAACAAGTGTCAAACATAATCAGCCGTGAACTCTGAGTGGCAAACAAGATCGATGTTGCCGTTGGCTGCACTGTCTCTCTCTCTCTCTCTCTCTGTGCATCCCTCCTTCACCCTTATCTCTCTCACTCTTACTGGAATTCGACATTTGCAAGGGGGGTGTAAGCACCTTGAAAGCGCGGATTCTATTTATCCTACGAAGCCAAGACGGGAGACGACGGTATATTTTCTCTCGCACTCGTGAGATCTAAACCCCAGCAATGTATTTTTCTCCCTAGCGAGATGGAGAAGACGCGCGTCCGAAAATTTACAGCGATCGATCTACGGTTAAACCATGAAATCGTGTACTTATATATTTCACTTTTATTACTATACATTTCCACCGTATATTACTTACACTTTAATTATATTTTACAAATATTAGAACGTGCAATTATTAGCTTTAATAAAATTACTCTAACATATAGTAGCTGTAGTTATCGTTGCTTTTTAACAAGACAGGATATCAATAACGCGATGAGAAAAATCTCTTACGAGATTCTTTTTTTCTTAAGCAAAGAAGAAAGCATCCTTTCTTTCCCATTCCTATCATTGTCAAGATAGTCGCAGTCGTCTTGGAAAGAGTTTCTTTTCACCTCATCTTTTTCTTTATCGCGCTCTTCTCCGTGTTTTACCTGTGTAACTTGGATATTGTATAAAGGACCGGATAAAAGAAAATATGCTTGTGGCACTCAGTCTCATATTTTTCTCGTACTTCTCTGACAGACCAACCAGCCAATAAAACATCGAAATTGTTACTCTATTGCCCGTTGATCATTGTATTATATTTCTTTTACACGAGCAGAAAAATTTCCTTTCTCGCACAACTCGAGAGACAAAGAGAGAGAGAGAGAGAGAGAGAGAGAGAGAGCAAGACAGGGAGATACTGAATTACATTTATTTATTAATAATAGGCGTCCACTTTAAATTACAGTAAAAACGAAGATGTAGCTACTCAAATTCAATTACTTCTATAATTGAAAATCATATATGATAGTAATAAGATTGACATTTAATTCAACGGATTTTTGTACTCTTGTGTTAGCGAATTAATAATACAGTAAAGAAGAAAAAGAAAATAAATAATACTAGACAAGATAAAATTTGTCTTAAATTTGTTTGGTTATAACATCGAGGATTTTTTTTAAGAATGGCACGTGCCATTTAATTAGTAACTCATCGCACCTTCAGGTAAAGTAGAGTAAAAAAAAAAGTAGTAGTAGAAGAAGAAATTGCAGGAGGTCCCGGTTCCCGATAAAGAAAACCCAAGCACGAATAACGAGGCCGCACGATATAACCTTCCAACGTCCCTCGAATTAACCTCCGAACCGTCAAAGTGAATTCCGCTCTCGGAGCCCGTAAAAGAAGCGACTACTCCTTCGCATAAAAATCCGGCGTCGTCGTACCGGGGTCTTATTAAACGAGAGACAGGGCGTACAGGAAAAAAAAGAAGCACCGAGGAGAGCGTAGAAGCTAGAAGCGCAATAGGAGGAAGTAAAGGAGAGAGGTAGAGAGAGATTGATTGATTGAATAGTATTTATTAATGCCTAGGGTGAATTCACCCTTAAGGCAAGGTTATAATCATATAATATGTAATTTACAATAGCGAGTATGGTATAAAACAATTTAGATTAAAAAACAATTTGTCGCAGATACTTAGATTTAGTGGAGTAATAAAAGTGTTAAGTAAAACATAAAATGAAAATATAAAACAAAAACTTACAAACTATCAAAATCAATTAGGTGTGCATACAATCTGTTCTTAAATATACATAAACTAGGGCTTAATCTTAACTCTGATGGTAAGGAATCCCACAGATTCATTGCTTTTAAAGTAAAAGAATTCTGGTATATACACGTATTAGCTACAGGTCGCTCAAAGCAAGAGTTTATAGTACGCTCTGAGCGACGCTTATCATTACTGGGCGGTGGGAGCAAGGTTAACAAATAATCAGGTTTTTTGGTTGTGAGAATTTGGTAAATTAGAGCTCCTAGAGAATATTGTCGTCTAGATTTCACAGATAGCCAATTTAACTTTGTATAGTATGGCAGTAGCCTAGAATCCTTTTTAAGTCGAAAAATGAATCTAACACAAGTATTAAGCAGTCGTTGAAGTTTTAAATTTAGGTAATCGGGTAAATCACTATAAACAATAGAGACATAATCAAAATGGGGCAGAATTAAGGCCATAACTAACATCTTCTTAATGGATAACGGGAGAAAGTTTCCCTTATTCCTCAATTTATGCAGTACACCATGTACTCGCGAAATTACATTTGAAACCTGAGAGTTCCAGTGAAGATTTTCGTTGATTATGAGCCCAAGATTACGCACAGAACTAACTAAATCAATTTTGTGACCGTCAATGATAATATGAGGCAACTGATCTCTATCTACAAATCTAAGTTGCTGAGGGGAGCCAATTAATATTGCTTTGGTTTTAGCAAAATTTAGATCAAGACCATAGACTTGGGCCCAATTTGCTATCCTGGAACTATCTTGAATAAGCTTGTTAATGGCACTAGAGCTCTCACTAGGTCTTACATGTAAATACAATTGTAAATCATCAGCAAATAAAAGACCCTTAGTATATTGAAGCTCACTCAAGATAGAATTAATAAAAATAAGAAAAATTATTGGTCCAGGAGTTGACCCTTGTGGTACACCAGAAGAAGTACTAATGTACTGTGAAGGAACGCCATCGAGGTCAATAACAGTTTGGGTGCGACCAGTAAGATATGAATGTAACCATTCAATTACTTCATTCGCAAAGTTAAGATTTTTTAACATGTGAAGGAGTACAAAGTGATTGATCGTATCAAAAGCTTTTTTAAAATCGAAAAGTATAAGGAACGTAATTAAACCCTGGTCCATCCCTAAACGTATATCCTCAGTGAGTTTTAGTAGGGTGGTTTGAGTGCTGTAGGAGCTACGAAACCCAGACTGATAAGGTGATAGTATGTTGTTTGCTTCTAGGTGACAGGTAATTTGTTGTGTTACCAACTTATCAAAAACTTTAGCAAAGTGAGGTAAGTTGGCTATTGGTCTAGTATCTGAGGGAGTTAACGGTTTTGGAATTTTAGAAACAGGAATGATTGAAGCTACCTTCCAAATATTAGGATACGTATTGGTAGATAGAGAAAGGTTAAATAATGTGGTAAGTGTTGGAATTATCGACTCAAATACATCCTTAAAGTAGAATAATGACAGACCATCTAAGCTACGGCTCCTAGTTTTAGGTAAGCAAAGTGAAAGAGCCTTCCTAACTTGGTCGGAAGAGATAGGCTCAAATTTAAACAATGGGTAATGTTGAGCAGGAAGCATTTCCAAGATAGCTTGTAACTGATTTATTGTACAACTCGGGTGACGATTACTAACTGAAGAATAATGATAATTTAATTCGTCAGCCGAGAAACACTTTAACGGAGAGTTAGAAGTGTCTCGTACAATACCTAGTTTGCTCAATAAACGCCAGCATTGCGACTGATCTGAAAGACCTGCAAATGATTTTTCATAGTAGGAGTCACGTGCCGAGTTTAATTCCTTTTTGAGCAATTTCCGCATAGTTTTATACTGCCCAAGCAAAAGACGATCCTGACATCTCCTGGCTCTTTTATATAGATGGTCACGCTGTTTACACTTAAGTTTAAGTTGAGGTGTAAGCCAAGGAGCTGGTCGCGGGCGAACCTGTTTGGTTATAAAGGGTGCATACTTATCTAAATTATTAATGAAAGTACCTCGAAGAAGATCAAGATAATAGTCGACATTGCACAGTGTAAGAGAGGTAGCAGAAGCAACATTTAAGTCAGAGGTAATTGATTGAGTAAACGAAGAGGCAGAAAAGTTGGTAAAATCACGGAAAGTAAAAAACTTATACTCAGGGATCTGAGAAACTATATTATAATCAATAATAATGAAATCATGACCATTAATAAAAGGACTTATAGACTGCTTTGTAGAATTGATTTTGTCCTCGGAATCAACTAGGACTACATCAAGCCATGTATCACTATAATCCCTATGGTGTGTAGCATTAAAGGGCACAATATAAAAAAGGTTTTCAGCAATTAATTCCTTAAAATGTATGCTGTAGTAATCATCAGCGAGTAAATTTGAATTGAAGTCACCAGCGATAATTATATTTTTATATAGATGTGAACGATCTTGCAAAGCATTAAAAAATTTACTGAGGACATGACCTTTAGGCCTTCTATATGCAGAGGCAAAAAGTAACTTGGAATTTGGTAGGGATAACTCCAACAATAAATACTCAGTTTCATTTAATGAGTTGATTTGTGGAGCTTCTAGAATTTTAAATGCAATACTATCACGCACATAACATGCAACGCCACCACCTTGAATATACTCCCTTTTACCAGTCGATGATAACAAACCACGGTCATTGCGTACCAACGAATAATTGTGTATATTATAAATAGAGTTAGGACGGTTGGGAGTTAGCCAAGATTCCGAGATGGACAACACATCAACATTCTCAGTATTGAGAAAAAATTCAATTTCAGGTAAATGATTCATAATTGAATTTGCATTTATTTGAGCTACACGCAATGAAGAATTACAATTTGGTTTCACTTTAATAGATTTTGGATCAGAAGGCAGTCATAATAGCTTATCAAGGTCAGTCAATGTAAAAATTTGTATGCGATCCGATTTATCATCCTTACGAACATAGAGTTTCCCCTCACGAGTCCAAATATATTTATAGTTCAGGGGTTCAAGTTTGCTCTTAGCAAGTAAGCGTAATTCATGGATGTTAGGAGGCAACATTTCATATAACTGGACGTGTTTATTCGTTAGGTTACCTGCATTTTCAACAATTTGGCCAAATGTAATAACACCAAACTTACGTTTGGTTTCCAATATAAAATTACGAGTCTCAGCAGATTTGAATCTAATTATAAACGACTTAGTTAAATTATCAGCAGTTTGCGCAGAAAAACCAGCAGTTGGATTTGGCTTATTAACAGGTGGATTGAAGGGGCGACTCTCCAAGATATCATTAAATAAATGATCAAGTTTCATTAAATGTAAAAGACGCTTAGAAAATTCGTCAATTTGTAGCGAACAAGACGACGGTATACCAGTAACCTTGATCTGTGTAGACGGCGTCACATTAATATACAATTCTTTCAACTGCTGAATTTCCGCTCGTAAAGCAGCATTTTCCGTCTCTAGAACCGTTATGCGATTATTGCTTACTTCAAGATTTCTATCAATTTTATCTAGTTTGTCCTTAATATAATCACTATCAGCCTTAGAGCTATTAAAAAGAAAAGCTGATTGTTGGGATTGTGACATAGAATCCCAATTTTCAGGTAGATTCATTGTAATTGAATTTTTAACAGGGGACGGATTATCGAAACTAGAATTTAAAGTAAGATTAAGATCGCGCGCTGCATCAAAAGCTGTATGACGAGCAGTAGACGACGTATCCGATATAATTCTACAATTTAAATTTGAAATTAATTGCGATTTAAGTGTAGGTTTACTCAAATTCGTATGACAGCAGATATCGCTCGGCTTATTTTTTAAATAAATGTTAACACAACCAGGGTGAAACAACTTCCCACACACACTGCAAATTCTAATAAATGTAGAGATGCTCCTAGTACATCTACTACAATTTATAAGACTAGTTTTGACACTAATGCTCATTAAAGGTCATGAAAAATGACAGAATAACAGTAAGATAAATAAAGTAAAATTATGCTAATTTCATACTAAAAACTAGTCTACAATTTAGAACTTACAATAAAAATAAAATAATAGTTTGTAAAAATAATAAAAATTTCAACTAATTAGATCACCGATTTTGAGCAAAAATACACGCTCGAAATACAGCTATAAGCCAGTGAGTGATGAGAAAACACAAAACAGTGTAAGTGGTACCATCTAGCGGCAGAACTTAAAACTACATAGACAGAGTATACTTTACAAAAGCACGTGTTCGCATAACCTAATCTAAATATTTATATAAAGTTACAATTTGGTAATAAAGCTAATGAGCGCGAAGTAACGCAAAATAAAATAATCCGCAAAAGTCAATATAGGCAAAACACCTTATAATAACTATAAATGCACTAGTTACCCATATAATATACGGTAACAATGTAACGATACTTGTGTGTGTGCATATATATGTAATGGCAGTCAGATAACACTTAGTAACTTGAAAACAGCATATGATGGTCACCACTCCGTCAAGATCAACCAATACGCATGCAGAAGGAAGAAAGAACAGCGTCACTGCGTGGATCGGTGATCGTCAAACTACTGTCACAAACGAAGCACTGGTATCGATCAAGATGGAAGAAATCCCGCCAAGAAGTATAAGAAACAAGTGCGATAATTTTTCTTTTATCCCAATTGACTCACAATTTAGTAACACATAAATAATATGCCAGCGTGAGCTATCGGGATCAAGGCATCCGAGAGAGGGAGAGAGAGAGAGAGTGGAAGAGCGAAAGAGAGGAAAAGAGGAAGAAGTCTGGCAAGGAACTCGGGTAGTTGAGCCTCGAAGCGGCCGCTTGAACTTTTCGCCGTGTCACCGGAGGCAAGGAGGAAGACGATCTCCTGAAGACAATCACCAAGAGAGAGAGAGATAGATAGAGAGAGAGCGAGGGAGCCATCGAGCGAATAACGCCACGGAGATGCGAAGCAATTAAATCCACCTGCTGGAAACACACACCCCGGGAAAGGAGGTACAACGATGAGGCGCTTCGCTAAAGTTGCGTCGTTTAAACTTGCTCTCTCCTTCTCTCTCCCTTTCTCCCTCTTTCCTTCAATCTCTCTTTCTCTCTCGATCTTGGACGGAGTGAGAAAGGGAAAATCGTATGAAAGTCGCATTTGTCTCCTCCTACCGAGGACATGTCGTCCTGGTGTTGCTGTTGCTCCCCGAGATCTTGGAGGATGCGTCAGCCAAGGGTTCCATCCCAAGATGAACTTCCAAAGGGCTTGGCCCACTGATATTGACTGGCAACATGGTAACACCCACTCGGATACGAAAATAACGGCCGGGCTACCTGACTAACGGGCAATTTTACTCAATTTGACCTCCTCTCGCATTTTTTTTTCCAATTTGCAATTACTTCACTATACTGACAACTCCTGCGTTTCGATGCTGACGAACGTAATTCAATGGATCTCTATCCATATACGAATGTTTTATTATCCCAACGCTACAAATATCCAAGAGAAATATATGTGTAAACAATTAAAATTTTATTTTATTAATGTATATCGTTTCGACACAGATCATTACTCAGCGTTAAAAATGTTGTTTTACGTAATAAATATTAGTTTATATTAAGAAACGAAAAATACCGTAGCTAACAGAAATATTAATCACCGTTAAACGGGTTTCCTGGATTCGCGATATTTTCGTAGTATAAAAATATACACAAGACACATTTATTCTTTGTAGAAAAATAAATATTTATTGTACCTTGCAAACAGGGGTACACATATACGTTTATCAAAATGATAACTCTTCTTTTTATATATATACGGATTTTATAAATAAAGATTTAACTTAAAAATATACAACGCGACAAAATATTAAATTCTGCCTATTATTCTGTTTTATCTTGGGATGACTAGTATTAGAGAACAATATTAATTTGATAAAACTTAATGTACAATTATCTGAAGGTGTAAGAGTGGGCGATTAATCGTTTGAAATCCAAAGTAAACAGAAAATCGCGTAACGATCGGGATTCGAGGAATCAAAACTCGGCTACACCCACCGACGTTGAGAAAATAAAAGTTTGGTAAAAGAAAAAAAAAGTAAAGCGAGAAGCGAGGTAAAAAATAATCGGGTCGACTGTGCACACAAGGTGTGAAGCCTGGGAAAGCAGACAAGACAAGACAAGACTAGCTCGGTTAACCAATATTCCTGGCTTTCGACGGCAACGGCCCGAGATTTAACGTTCGTTGAGGCGCGTCGGCGAGTTACGCGTCGGCCCGCGCCGAGCGCGTATGGAAATTTATGAGACTATTTCGCATGTAAGCACTAACCAGGTGTGGCTACACATAAATTTCACATGCTCGCGCATATTTCAGTTCCTCGCGCTCCTTCGTTTTCGCGCCCTCACCCCCCACCCCTTACTACCCATATGTATATATATATATAAACACCACGTGTACGCGCGCAGATACGGATGGGCTCTACGGAAAGTTGGATGCCAGGGAGTTACCTGCACCCCCGCGCGTTTACGCGGATCCTTTCTCATTTTCGTTCTTTAAGTCTCCTGGAACTACAACTGGTCTGTGCTGAATTTGCTTTACCTTACCTTACGGCTACCGCATCGAGGATTGATTGTCTTTTATATACCTCTGCAATAACGACTAAATGAAAATAACGTCCAATTTCGGATGCTTTTATTTATCATAGCAATTCTTTGGGTTTTCTTATCTACTTGTTTCTAAGTAGGTTACAGTTAACGCGCGCATTTTTATTCGTATACGTAAGTATATTTTTTTTAACGGGATGTCGGACCCAAGTTACAGGGATCTACACCTTTCAACATAAGAATTATGTTGAGAATATTGAATTGAACATCTGAAAAAATTCATATAGGCAGTTTAAAACAAAAGCCAGGGCATGGCGTTTTGATTTTTTAAGATAAAATAAATTTGATAATAATATTTGAATAAACAATTTTCGGTTGGTATTATTGTTCGTTAGAATTATCGGTAGTTATTGGTCTAAAAACGCATAAATTTTCAACGCAAAAATCATAATTAAATTACAAATTTAAAAATCTGAAAAAAATTGAGTATGCTGTTTAAAACATGCCCAAGGCCATGACGTTTAGGATTTTTTCAAAAAATTATTCTGTTGTTTATAAAAAAATATTAAAAATGACCATTTTCTGAGTTCGACATCCCCTTAACCTTTAGAGTGCCGGAAAACGCTTAGAGGCGTAACAAAATTTTACTCATTATTTTTTTGAAAATTCACGTCTAGAGAGGAACTTAAATTTCGGTTGATCGCGCCCTATATAATGTTTTCCAAGCAATAATGATACAACGTCACTTTATTTGGCTAGATAAAACATAAATAATGCTAAAAACAAAAAAAAATAGTGCAATCGAATGTTTTTTTAAATATTTTGAAAATTTTAACATTAGCTACACCGTACCCGGCCTGGGTACGCCTCTAGGTGTAAGAGGTCTGACTCACCAACATCTTTTCTTAGTTTGGTCCTAACTTAGGGACCTTAGACCACATTTTTACAAAAAAATGCAATTTGCAAATTTTTCAAAACCCCGGCGCTCTAAGATCTAAAAGACTAAATTCAACAAAAATATCTTTGTCTTTCGAATCTGTAGAAATAATTACGTTTAAAATATCACAACAATACACGTAATCAAACGAGTAATACAATAATAAACATCTTTTTATACAAGAATATACGCACAGGTGTATATCATACCAGTTTCCTGGTTATTATAAAGGTATTTTTCTATATAATTGATAAATAACTTTTTTAATTATATTACAAATTTCGTATTTAAAAATAATAAATGCATTTTTCGGTTATTACTGTCAAGGGCTTGTAATGTATTTGTATCATTAATAGTTTAAAAAAAGAAATAAAGTTTACTTCTATATTTTCACAAGTGTAGTAAGCAGTAGACAACGGCTATTATTTCACACTGTACCCCTTATCTTTCTTCATTTTCCACTACCGGTATCTTTCAATTTCTCTTTATTATTAAGTAAGCAATTTTGATTATTTATAGAATAGTCCCGTATATTAACGCGATACCATATTTTTAATATTTCTTCTCGATTTAAAAATTTGATATTTTATGACAAAAAATTTTTTGAAAATTATATTTTTAAACCTCTACATTTCATTATGCAAGAATACTGAACAAACTGTTAATTTATCAATTCGTGTAGTAGTACAATAATTTGTTTGCAATTGCATAATTTTCTAACGAAAATCGTTGCGTAATTAATATTTCCATTAAAACGATGATAGAAAATATTACAGACGTACATAATCTAGAATTAATTTGTTGAAATAAATATTATAAATATATCGATGTATCATCCCATGTTTTCCTCGACACGGCACCGTAATTGATATTGTGAATGTGAATTCATTATTAAAATTTTATTTATCTTGTACGCTTGCCCATGTATATATAATTATACGTATATTATATATTTATATATACTATAAACCGTAAATAATTTTATTGACGTAATGACGCAAATATTTGTATTAATACCACTAGGTGGATTAATAATTTCGAATTTAATGAAATCCTTTTATAGTAAATACACCGTGCGCGTCTGCGTGCGTGTGTGCATATGCGCGCGCATCAGCGCATTGATATGTGCAAATTTTACAATCAAACAGTATACACATATTCAAGAGACTGTATATTCATATGCGTATAAACTGATTGATTTTACCTATACTACACTGATTATACTTCCTTTAAACGTACTTGACCAACTTCTCTACCGGTAAACTCTTGATTTAACAAGAAAAAAAAATAACAGTATTTATATGAAAATATACGTGTTGTCTGTACGTTACAAGTCGGTATGTAAAATATATGCATAAAAACAGTTTTTAATTAAACTTCATTTACTCAGCCCTGTTTATTTTCGTTTCCCTTCGCAATATTTGCAAAACGTACATTTTGATATACTCTTCGCTATGAAAATAAAAAATCGTCCTTTTCCTTTTTCGTAACTGGTGTGCAATATTCATATCTATATATATATATGTACATGCACGGAACATTCCACATTTGAACCAAGCTAAGGAAAATTAATATTACTTTAAAAAAAAGGTACATAACTCGATAAAATTTAGATGAAAATCTCATGCCAAGTATACGATAATCCAACGTCGTAGAGAGTATATGAACTTAAAACTCATATTTTACACGACAGGATGATTTTACCTTATAATTATTTCCATGCGTGTTCTCAATCTAACAAGTTTATAAAACTTTCATAGTTGCATATTGACGTCGAAGTATATATATAACATTATATTATATACTTTGAAGGAATTATTAATCTTGACGCGGCAAACGAACGAACGAACGGTAGAATGTATCGACTTATACATTTAACGATACAAAGTATTCAAGATTACTTTAAGAAACCCATCGATAATCATTAATCACATAGTCAGAAGGAGAAAGAGAGAGAGAGAGAGAGAGAGTGGGGAGTGGGTTGAGGGAGGTAGAGAAGAAATGAAAGAAAAACGGTTAATACTCGAAAGGGAAGCCCAAGAAAGCCGAGTAATACAAATTATCCCAATTAGGTTCGGGCAATTAGTCGGCCGCAGCAAAAATGCGCTAATCCCCTGGGCTAGCGCGTACAGCATCGATTATCCTAATCCATTAACTTGCTCGCGTACCCGGGTAGAATTATTCCGGGTGTGGAAAATTCGACAAGTGCAATCGAGAGGGTGGAGGATAGGGCTGGATTCCTCGCGATGCCTCGTTTCTTTCTCGGCCGTCGAGAACTAATTTCGGGCTAAGTAATTCAAACGCTACGGCGGCGGCGGCGGCGGCGGCAGCGGAGAACAATTAGGGTGGGGGAATCTTACACCGGATAGTGAGAAAGAGGTAAGAGGGGTGGCTTGATTTAGGGCATCCAACGCCGAAGGAACGAAAGGGTCGGTCTCGGTCTCGAGTGCAAAGGCCAACGCGAACGTTCTACACGCAGCATATTGCCCGCGCCTCCAAGAATTAAGAGATACGCGAGCCACTCGATCTTACGTACATACTGTGAAACATTGCACAGTTTAATGAATTTTTAACAAGATCCTATTCGTTACAATCGTCGTTACTATCATTTACCTACGATTTTTTTTAATATTCTTCGACCAGTTGTAAGATTTATATATACGAAAGATAATTTTATTTACGCGTTAAACGCGTCCACGGTAATGATATACGTATTGTCCATTATTACCGAATTAAGAATTACTATCCGTAATTTTACAACGAGGAATCACGCATTACTTCACAGATTTACCACATCCGATAATCGACCGCGGTCAAGACCATAACGAATTGCATCAAATCAACACTAAGTGGAGGATAGTTAATTGTATTGGAGAGACTAATGAACCAAATGGCGAACATAGATGAATTAATGATGATAATCTCGATGGAATGTATATTTCCTACATCGATTTGAATGTCTTCTAGATTTTCTACTGCATACGTATATTCACAACTATTTTGCTCAAATTATGCAAATGAACATCACTATTCTGGAGTGTTATAATGTATCTTTAATTACTTATGTCGTAGGAAAGACTATTTTATAATAATTAATGTATATTAATTAAATTTATTATTATATGTGAACAGAGACTTTTATTTCGTTAAAGACGAAAGTAGGGTAGGTTTTTTATCTAGCATAGGTATACTTATATCGAATAAATAAAAATGCAGTAAATTTTGGTTGAATTACTAAGTCGAAAAGAAAAGTAAAAGCCCGTCACAGGAGGTAGGAGAGAGGTAGTGTGGAAAAGTGTGTAATTTTAAAACAAAACTAACTTGTAAGTTCAGAAAGGCGGAAAGATGAGGTCCCCTAAAAAAATTAAGGAATACACTCGGCCGGTGATAAAACAGAGCTAGGGAGCAGCTACCGCAACGTAATTACGTGTCCTCCTTTCTCGCTTTCTCTTTCCCTCTCGCTCTGTCTCAAAGTGCACAAATAGAATATTTCATTCCGCGCGCCGGCAAGATGTACCTGCCCGGGCGTTTACTTGAAAATCGCGCAAAAAATCTAATTAGAAAGAACAAACACGCTCCTTCAAAAAAAAAATGAGAGAGCGAGCGAGAGAGAGAGAGGGGGTGTGGGAGACCCCGCCCTTCGCAGTGGAAACGCGCGCGTACTTTAAATACGTGACCCGTGAGTAATTGCACGTACCCAGAGAAACCATGACTACGTGCACCAGCTCTTTTGGCTAGTGCACGCAGATGAGACGAGACCGCAGGTGGAAATCGCGCGAGCGAATTGCCGTCCTTCTTTTTCCTCTTCTCCTGGGTTCTTCTTCTTCTTTTTGCTTTTTTAGGCACAATCGAGCCTCGACTTTCCCTTGCTGAATTAAAATGTTACATTTCCGCTGTCCCGAGTTTCACCGAATTTCCGGCTGGACATTTTGTTCCTCGAAATGTACAAATGCTTCGTGTATATGCATTTGTATGTGTGGCGTGCGTCCATCCTTCCTCGTGGGTTTAGAGTTTGTTATTCAACGAAATAAGGAAATTGGTTGAATAAAAAGAATTTTAAAACCATCCAATCATTGCATACTATTATAATCGGTATCTTACCATCTTAATTATCTATTTACCAATACTTTTTTAAATAGAAAGCTTCGTTTAAGTGTTATTTATTTCATTCTCCAGATATATTTATTTTGATATTTAGAGTAGTATATAGAATAAAACCATACCGGACCACGTAGAATAACAATTGTTTTACAAAAAACCAATTGAAAAATATAGATTTTTAGAGTCCATATATAACCGTAAAGAGAATAATATTTATACAATATATATTTTCCTATGTACACTACGCGGTGTACGTATCGTATTTTTTTTATTTACAATTATTACTTTTTGTCACGTGGAACGCGAATCATCTTAATCTCTCGTACAACTGGAACTTTGTTTCGGAATAAAAAAAAACGAATGCGCAATTGTCAACTTAGATAAAAATCAAAGAACAGCCTAGCGATCAAATTTACGGGAGGTGATATATTTTCCACCCTTCAATCGAGAGATGAAATTTGGTACACTCAGTCTCGCAAGCGACTTTAGGCTCCCCGAGTCTTCGTCATCATTAGAAGTCGATTCACCCAAGAGTCCCTGGCGTCTTTTCGCGCATAGATTGTTCTCGCTCATCCATATTTAAATTATTGAAATCACCGTATTTCCATACTCCATTGATTTATCGGCGCCACAGCATAAGGCTTTCTTCGCTTTATACTTCTCCTTTTTTTTTCTTTATACATATATAACCTTCCTATATTGTAGCCGTAAGTCTATGCTAAGTATTTATATACCGATCTCCATTCTGGACAGAAAATCGGTACAAGGGGTACGAGGGAAACCTAGAGGGTACGTGTACAAATTAAATATCTCATCCCAAAGGCTTTCAACCCAAGGATCGGGAGTATTTTTTATGCATTCGTTCTACATATTTTAAGAGATATTTTAAAGTTTTACATTGTTTCATTTAAAATATTAAATAAAATATTTTGTTTTGAATATACCTTTTCTTTTCTCATCAAACTCACAAATGTCAAAATGCATCGTTTTTATAAATGTGTACAAATTTTTGTTTTTAATAACAAAATATTTTAATACATTAAATCCCATTAATAATTTATCATTTAATATTAGGTATTTAATTTTTAATATATGTTCATGTTATTTTTCATATTATTTGCACCAAATATGCATGACGTCAAATCCAATGTAAAGTTTAATTACACTCTTTCAAAATTTGATTTCAGAATTTGTCTAAAATCAATACTAAAAAACTAATTTAATACTTTAATTAATAAAAGTTTAATAAATATAAGTTTAATTAATGAAAGGTTAATAAAGTTTTTTGGTGCAAACAGTATGAAAAATCTATTATTTCATGAAAATTTATTTAAAATTTAGACCACTCGGGGTCTAATGGGTTAATAAAAAAATATAGTTTTCAGAAGAATATTTATAGTTACTTAAGTCTATATATAGTAATAAGAAATAGTCGATGGGTAGGTTATCAAATGTTGAAATAGGAGTTTATGCGTCAACATATCAATATGTTCTCTAAATATATTCTTCCATAGTATAATCCTAAATTCAAAATCAATGGTTTATGGTGAACCTAAGCCACATCCCAAAACCAATCAATAAATCATCGGCGATTGGTTGGACACTAACCGCAATCATTTCGCCACTAAATTCGTTTCGTATCCCATCCCCAATTTAATTCGTCCGTTGCTTCTCTCATTTGCATTACACGTGTTTACTGCAGAATACGAAAATTAGAGAAATATATTTCACAATATTATATATATATATATATATATACGTATAGAATGCAAATTATGACAAGTGTTTACACGTCACGTGTGAACAAGAGTATATATATACCTGATAATTTTTAATCGCTCTATTCGTATTGGTAAAAAAATTTATCGTTCATGACAATTTAAACCAGAAAATTAAAAAATCAAGTTGTACATTCGAATGAAAAAAAAAATTTGTTATGAGAATAATGTGCCGAGGTGATTATAATTGAAAATTTTTTTATTTGTACATCGTTTTTATTGGTTATATAAATAAAAGATTTTTTTTACACTCGGTATTACTTGTTTTATTGCTATTTTTATGAGTAAATATTATATACGAGAGGAGTATAACGTAAACAGATAGTGACGCTCCGCGAGAGAGTGAGAGAGAGAGAGAGAGAGAGAGAGAGAAAGTTAGTCTCAGTCGACTAGATTCCGCGTTCCCGTTCACCGTGTAGCTTGTAAAAAGCGTAGCCTCGTGCGCTATCGCAATGTCCAGCATCATAAAAATCGATAGACGTGAAGCCAGTGGGAAAAGACTAACGCTCAGCGATCGACTACACCAACCATAACAGGATTCCCAGAGTTGGACGGGAAAAGAAAAGGAGAGGTTGTGGGAAGTAACGGGGGTGAGAAAGGGAGGTAGGTAAGAGGGTTTCACGAAAATCCCCTTTTGCGAGGAGGAGCACCACCAGCAGGTTGACCTAAACGCTCTTTCGGACGCGAGCGAAGCTTTATAGGTTGTAAAGTTGTAAACCGCGTAGAGTTTGGGGCGAGGACCATTAGAAGCCGAGGCGAGCCGAGCCGAGCCCGTTAAAACCTCTACTACCCTTCCTCCCTCCACCCTCCACCCTCCATCCTCCTCCTTCCACTTCTCCTTCTTCCAGCCCGGAATATCTCTGGTTACGTAATTGGATGCTGACTGCTGTGCTCTTTTATTCGTGAGTGGTATCGAGAGATCCCTGCCGTTCCCGCTCTACCTTTCCCATTGCCCTTTCTTCTAGCTCACCCTGCTGTTTATTTCTATTTCGGATTTCGGAACGGGTTTTCTCCGATCAGGTCTCGCCCTTACATCCTTCTTCCGACGATTTTTACGGCTGCTGATGTGCTTTTTTTTAGTAAGGGTTTACCCTCTTTTGCCCGAACGATTTCAACTCTCTATAGATTATCAATTCCTCTTTCTATCGCGTCCCAGCAAAAGGACGTATTCGTAGTAACAATAACGAAAGTACATTTTCCTCCCGTCGACCGTGCAAAATTGTTACGTTTCCCAAGATTGTAAAGCATTGTTCAAAGAAGGGAAAATGAGGGAAAAAGAGGCATTATTATTTCGATAAATAAATTCAAATGCACTCGAGGACTCTCCAAGTGCATTCATTGCTTTAATCATCGTTCCACACGTAAACATCCGTCTGACAAACCAGCGGACCAGAGAGAAAGTCGACAGGTGAATTTTCCGGGAATACCTCGTAACGGCCCTCGACGCGTAGTTTCCCCGCAGGCATCCCGAACGCGTTGTTTCGTAAATCCGAGGTATTGATGAAGTTGGACGCGCTCGGGCAAAAACGATTTTTCTCTCCGAAGCCTGGATTGCGTTCAAGAGGAATTCCGTTGATTCGACGAAATCGAATTTGATAGACGCGCGCGGGTTGTTTCCAGCCTCGCGATCAAGACCAGCATATTCCCCAAAAGGAGATTGCGTGATAAAGGTTCTTTTGTTTTTTCTCTTATCTTTACTTTTCTACCTATTTCCTTTATATATCATTCCTTTTTCCAAATCCGAGGAAAATTATTTCTCCCGTATTCTCGTACACGGGAAACAAAGTCAAGTTAAATTTACTAATTAGTACATTTTTATAATAAATGTTATAAAAATGCAGTCACATTTAATTATAAATTTATATTTATAATATTTATCTAAAATGATATAAAAATATTTATATTATAATACAACTTTAATATACAATATTATAATCAAAATTATAATTATTTTGTTTCTATAATTGGTTATCGTTTACGCAAAAATATTGTACGCTATATACAGTAAAAATTACATTTCTTCTTCAATGTGGTATTCATCCATTCAATTTAATCATATAGCAATTTTTGGTCGATTTTGATATAACAAAGAAATAGCTAGATGAGGATGAAGAACGTACGTTCATCAAAAATGCCGTCAAATAAATATCTCGTGTAGTTTAATTCAAATCTTTATACTTTTGACTTGCGATTAGTCATCTATACCTATATATTCGATTTAAATTTGATACTTTAGGAAATTCAACAGATGTATTGCAGAGGTTTAATAAGATTTTCTTGACGTGTTATCCCGTAAAAATAGTTTTATATTATTTAATTAATTTAAAAGAATAAAACTATTTTTTATTTCAACTTTTATGCATTTAGTATCATTTAGACGTAAATCGAACCTGTAGTCTCTTTATAAACAATATTTACAATATATATTTTAAACTTTTTAAGAAATTTAATTATTTTCATTATATTACTCAATACGTATTCCTTCCAAAATAAATTTTAATTAAATTATATAATATTCTCAACTTTAATACAATATTATAATCAAAATTATAATTATTTTGTTTCTATAATTGTTATCGTTTACGCAAAATATTGTAGCGCTATATACAGTAAAAATTACATTTCTTCTTCAATGTGGTATTCATCCATTCAATTTTAATCATATAGCAATTTTTGGTCGATTTTGGTATAACAAAGAAATAGCTAGATGAGGATGAAGAACGTACGTTCATCAAAAATGCCGTCAAATAAATATCTCGTGTAGTTTATTCAAATCTTTATACTTTTGACTTGCGATTAGTCAATCTATACCTATATATTCGATTTAATTTGATACTTTAGGAAATTAACAGATGTAGTGCAGAGGTTTAATAATATTTTCTTGACGTTTTTTCCCGTCTAATAGGTTATTAAAATGGTGTGACGAGGAACGTTATTAAAACGGATGGATATCAATCACAATGATTTATTTCAACCTCTTTTTTTATTAAGATAAATGCAATTCAAATAAATAAATAAATAAATTAAGAAGAGCGTTTACACTTGTATGTATTTATTTATCCACGGTAGATACTTCGAAACTCGAGTGAAAACATCGGGTAAATTTTCCCAAGCGAAAGACATTACGCCAATTTGTACTCCGTCAGAGACTAATGGACCACCGGAATCACCCTGTGAACAAAATGTAAATAAAGAAACCCATATAGCCTTAAGTATAAAAATACTTAGTCTTAATAAACGTTGGGAGTAAAATAATTTTCCATTAGATAGAAAATAAATAAAACTGTGATTTATTCACCTGGGTAGCCATGTTTTCATCCGTTTTACCAATCGTACAAAGTTGAGTGTCGGTGATATCGCGATCTCTCGCATCTTTCCATTCTGATGCGCATCTTTTTACACTGATAACTTCTAGCTTAACGTGTTGCAAATTGGTCGGTGGATTGGTATTTCTCTAAAAAGTGTAATAAAAAGTACTTAAATTTTTATACCAAATCAATTGATCGCGAATTAAATGCAAATAATTTAAGCTGATTGGTATTTTAATAAAATCAACTTTCCTAATGAAGAATAATTCTTATTTACCACAAAAACTCCCCAACCGGCTAAAACCGCAGTTGCACCTTCGTATGTCTTGGAATCATCTTGCGGCAATTTAATCGGTTGAACTTTTTTTGAAAACTTGATCGTGCCAACGATTCTTATCAAAGCGATATCGTTAGAATGTATATAATCTACGTCCTTCGATCACCAAATGATATATTTTAATTTCATTATTTTTCAATAAAAATAACATAATATTTAACTTACGTATCTTTCGTGTTGTATGACAGACGCAATTCTGTAAAGCGTACCGTTTTCACCGGTGACTTTGTTTGTCCCTACTAAAATAAACCCTTCCGATGGATTTTTGATGCTAAAATATTTAAAAAATGGATAAATACAAGAAAATGTTAAATCTTTCATGTTTGTTTAAAATGTATACGTCCAAAAATCTGATCCTCTTTACATTTTAGCACAATGCGCGGCCGTAAGTAACCACCGCTCGTTAATTATGGAAGCTCCGCACAAGTACTTGGAATTTTTTTTCAATGCCGCGTGATACGGATACTTGCCGTCCGGTGCAGTTGTTCCCCCTTCGTCGGTTTGTGCTGTTCAGCATTGATGAAAACACGTTTAACGTTATTACCGTAGTTAGAGGAACTTATTATATAAATACATTTTTCATTTAATACATCAAGTAGAATGTTAAACTTGAAATTACAATGAAAACCAGTTTGAATATGGATGTTTAAAAGAGTCTAATTCGTAAAGTTATGATGCTAATTTACCATAGGTAGATATTCCCAAGGAAAGAAGGCAAATCACAATTACGCTCAGTTTCATCTTAACCAAAATTACTTTACTAACTAGTGATTGTCGAACGGACAATTCGTTCCTTTTATCCATTTGTTTTTCAAATCGTAAATGTCTTTAAAACTATATAATTATTTTATTATTTGTGTAGATAAAGGATGACGAGATAGTGACTACTACCTCGTTTACTATTGTTCTTACGTAACAACGTGAATGTCATAAATTATTGATGGATTCACTTGTAAATTGATAATAGGTTGTATTATCTCATTAGTATAAACATTGAGTAATGATTTATTTGATTACTGTTAAATAATCGTTATTTATCGCTTCACACGCGTTTCCTGGATCTATGTAACATTGTAATAAGTTTTATAATAATCTACAAGTGGGTACAAAATTCATTTGCTCAATTTGTACTTTAAATTAACCATTTTCCGATTGAAATTTAATAACAAATTACCTGTTAATGTGAACTAATAAAGAACTTAAGGGTTAACAAGCCAGTATTAAGCATGTAAAAAAAATTTGTAGGTTTTTAGTCTACAAAAATTAATTGAAATATTAGATATTTCTAGTATTTTAAGACTTAAAAATTCTTACAAAAGTCAGAATTCTAAGCCAGATTAGACCTTAAAATTCTCATTTTTATACCTTATTTATACGTACTTTACTTTACTACCTATTTTACCCATTGTACACTATCTCCAGACCAGATCAGCGGATTGGGATGTGTCGGAGCTCATTTTCAAGCTAATTCAATTATCGTCTGAGCGGAACAAAATTTAAAAAATGTCAACACAAAAACAATTAACTCCGAATGTATGTCAAAAATTTTAACTTTTTCGTAAAAATCAGATTTTGAAACTATTTATTTTTGTGTTGACTTTTTTAAATTCTGCTCAGCTCAGACGATAAAGTAATGAATTACCTTGAAAATGAGTACCAACACATTCCAATCCGATGATCTGGTCTGGAGATAGTGTGCGACAATGGGTAAAATAGGTAGTAAAGTAAAGTACGTATAAACCAAGGTAAAAATGAGTATTTCAACGCGTAATACATCTTAAAATGCTGACTTTTCTAAGTATTTTTTATGTCCCAAAATGTAAGAAATATATTATATTTCAAACAAATTCTATAGCACAAAAAATTACAACAATTTTTAACATGCCTATCAGTGGCTTGTTCGTTTAAGTAAACATTTTTATGTAAAATATTACCGTATTACATGGAGAAAAATCCCTGGTAGAAAATTGGCCAGTTTGACTCGTCAGTACAGTATTTATTAAGAAAATCTATTGGCTAACATTTGAAATAGAAACTTTCGAAGGGCTACGGAAGGATTGGTCAAATTAAGTTTTGAGACGTATTGTGACCGCGCTCGCGTCAGTTACATTGAATCTTTGACAACTACCGTACTGCATATATTAATATTACCAAAGAAATATAAAAAAAATTACACACATCGCCTTAAATGTTGGTTATAAATTTAGCATACTTCACAACATATTTCCATTGTTCTTTATAACAAACATTTAACATTATAACAGAAACAAATAAAATAGCTGAGTTGGTAGAGCGAGAGACTCCGAAGTAGAAGATCGGAGGTTCGAATCTCGGGTCCAGAATTTATTTTTTTTTATTTTTTATTAATTCAAATTTTGCACGTTCAAAAAAACTATTTTTAAACTTACCTAGTACATTATTTTATGTTGATATAAACTTTCTACAAATGTGTAATCAATATTTACCAAGTTCGGCTCAGTCTTGCTAGCCAACGTCATATGAAGTTTAGCCAAACGTAAAGTTTATACAAACTTCATATAAACTTATATTTTTTTACGCGGGTTATCTTCGATTTTCACTGTAGGAAAAGTGTAACGTCCTTGAGCTACTACAAATTGTTGAAAATATAAAAGTATTAGTATTATGTTAAGTTATGTACTAAAATTCGTTCCTAATACTTTTATATTTCTAACAATTTTTATATTAGCATACAATTTTAATATTTACAAAAGTACGGTTAATACGATTAAACAATTTATTTTTAGATTACACACAATTATTTAAATTGATTCAAAATAAAGTGTTACAGCTTTAAGCAAAAAATATAAAACGATTTATAATAAAATTACTAATATTAACTATGCAAACAATGACATTCCTCGTTTTTGCGAATGCCGAAGGTTTACCTCGATTGCATACTCCAAGTTAACGAACTTGGTACATAATACAACCACTCGATAATCTCTTGAATCGTCAGTTAGCGATAATTAGCAAGCAACAATTAATTAAAAATCACGAAATTGAACGAGTACTGAGTAACCGGTCGACTTAATTGTCAGTTGGTAGAAAGAAGTTAAAAAGCAGCGGGGGAAAGAAAGTGCGCAACGCCTTGATCCTCGTCTCGTCATCTGCTCTGATTGCGAGTGGCTCCGGGGATAAATCTCGTTAGGAATCGCTACGAAAAAAAAAGAAAAGAAGGGCAAGCTTGGCTCCTTGTACCCCGTGACAATAATTAGCTGCGAAAATCTGTTGGACGAAAAAAATTCATGGTGCCAAGTCGAGCGTATCTCTTTTGCGCTGATTACGTAAATCAGCGTAAAGATTTTTTTCCTTTCTTTTCTTGCTTTGACGATTGGGTGGAAAAGACGCGGGTTAACGATAAGTCGACAACTCGTAACGAGTTTTATAATCAATGTCGTCCCCCACAATATCAACCATTCTATATTGACTATTTAACTCGTTAAAGTATGATCTTCTTGTTCGCTTCATTCTTTTTTTCTCCAAAATTCGTTTAATTTTCATTTTAATCTTATACGAAACCCAATTTTTCAATAAATATTATTTTGTTGCGCAATAAGTATATGAGACATGCATATCCATGAATTATGAGGAAGTTATAAAAAAAAATATCAGGAATATTCACGCTGTTATTATTTTATCTTAAAAAATAGATGAACCTGAAAGTGAAGCCAAAATAAGATCGTTTTGATTGGCTGTCACGAATGCGTTATCGATTTGCAGTTGCTAGGCACATTAGATTTTGGGACTTTTGGGGGGGCGTGACACTTAGCGAGAAGGAGTTAAAGAGTTAAAGATTAAGAATGAAAGAAGGAGAGATAGATAGATGTAGATTTATCTAGAGAGAGAGAGAGAAGCACGAGTCAAAATTTGAAAATATGCTCTATGACCACGTGAGTATTTAAAATATTAATATATAATAATTTAAAAATTATATTGACAAAACGATAAAATTTAACGAACAACAAAAAGAAAAAAATAAACTGCCCTTGTTTATAAAAATTGAAATTGAAACTTTAAAAGTTTTATGGGTGAATCATTGAAAAATGGTTATTGTCAAAATCTTGTTGAAAAATAATTAAAAATTCGTTGCAAAGATATGGTATTTAATTTATTTAAAAATATTATTAATGACTGCCCTCCATAAAGGTATGATTACATGAAATGAAAGCATAGTTAAGAATGTTGTGTTTAATAATGTATTTTTTATAATATAGAGAGATTGTATAAAATATAAATTGTTTTATTTTTACACATGTGTATATATTTATAATACTCTTTATACAAATCTAATTCAGTATTTTTAGTTTTTTAGGCACGATCGTTACACGGAAGTGCCTTATATTTTCATCATCGCAAAATATGTGATACCTCAAAAAAGTATATATTTTGACATAAAAATAAAATTTATGCAACTTAGAACCCATCCAAACCTCTCCCTAAAATGTATGTATGGATGTGTGTATATATGAAATCCTGTGACCAAAATAACTCTGCTAATTTTTAATCGATTGAACTGAAATTTACAGGGTATATTTGTTATAATTATAGAACTCTGCGGTCCTATTTTCAGATGTATCGCTCACAAATTGTGGAAGTTATGGAACGTTTTACAATTTCGTAAAATTGGTTTATGCATATTATCTCCAAAAATACTGTTCTTACGTACATAATGAATTTAGACAAAATTTTCGTCTTAAAATTATAAAACTTTTTCCTATATAACACTTTCTGATTTGAGCAATATTTTTAAAGATACGTACATAAAAACAATGAAAATCATTAAAAATCTACAAAAAAAAACAAGTTTTTTCGTTATAAATTGAAATGTATCATTTTTATATAAAAAGTGTAAATAGACAAAATATTCGTCACAAAATTACAAAACTTTTTCCTATTGAACACTTCATGATCAAAACTGCTTTTTTGAAGATAACAATATAAAAACGATTAAAATCATTAAAAATCTACAAAAAAGCACGTTTTTTCGTTATAAATTGAAATGTATCATTTTTATATAAAAAGCGTAAATGGACAAAATATTCGTTACAAAATTACAACACTTTTTCCTTTTTTACACTTAACGCTCAAAACAATATTTTCGAAGATAAACATAGAAAAACGGTCAAAATAATGAAAAAAGCACAAAAAAACACGTTTTTTCGCAATAAAACGAAATGTATTGTTTTTACTGAAAAACTTTTAATGAACGAAATGTTCGTCTTAAAATAACAAAACTTTTTCCTTTTTTACACTTAACGCTCAAAACAATATTTTCGAAGATAAACATAGAAAAACGGTCAAAATAATGAAAAAAGCACAAAAAACACGTATTTTCCAAATAAAACGAAATGTATTGTTTTTACTGAAAAACTTTTAATGAACAAAATGTTCGTATTAAAATAATAAACCTTTTTTCTATTATACGCTTAACGCTCAAAACAATATTTTCGAAGATAAACATAGAAAATCGGTTAAAGTAATCAAAAAAATATGAAAAAACGTTAAAAAGTTGACTTCTATTGTATAATTATTGTTGATGTAATATCATTTTCTTTTATTAGTATTTGTTGTATGTAAGTCTTTAATATCTTTCTTCGGTTCATCGTTTTCGTCATCTGATAAGTTGCTACCTTCTTGTATTTGTAATTTTCAGTCTCTCTTGAAGTGTCAAATTTTGAACACCATTCTAAAATTAATTATATTTATGTAAAAAATGAAAAATAAATATTGAAATTATTATCATTGTTACTAAAAATGATTCCTATCTAACATTTTTGTTTTGAAGGCGTACTTTTTTGAAATTCAGGTACCCAACTGGTATGACTTCATCATTTAAATGCACTACACTTTCATACTCATCTTTAAAATAAATTAATTATTTTACAATTATTTTATAAAAAGTAAAAAATTATTTTCTTTTATGCTATAATAAAAACTTACATTACAATACTTTTGATGTACAAAGGACAATTTAAACAAATGTTTTATACTCTCCTTCTCCTTCTCCAAAAATGTTTAAACCATACTTTTCTTTCTAAAAAAATAATATATGTATGTATAAAATAATATACCTGTTAATAGACAATTACATTGTAATCTATCTTAAGATTTTTTAATAATATATTTTAATATAACAATTTCAAAGTATAAATTTTATTTGTACCGTAAAATACAATTTCTATCTAAAAATTCTGAATATATATCTTATGTAGATAAATGCACTTATTACATTTATAATTTTTCACTGTTTCCACTTGAAAATCTTTATAAAGTTGTGGTCTGAATTTTTGTTCTATACCGTAATTATAAAATCAAAACAGACACTTAAACCCATAACAATATCCTTCACATACATCTTCTATAAGCTATTGTCCTAAACTCTTCGTACATAGTGCAATTGAAATTCTCCTTTAAGAAAAATGACCAAAATTGGAAGAGTGTGTTCACCTCTTGTAACTTCTCTATACCAAGTTGTTTACGCTCTGAAATAAAAAGAGATTCCATGAATTCTAAAGTGAATGACTTTATGTAAATTTTATAAATAATAAATATAACAACATGATTAATATCAACATGATTTCTTTAGCTAAGAAAAGAAAACATATTATAATAATCATCATCACATCAAGAATTTATAACTTCGTTACAAAAAGTAAATTCAAGATTTTTTAATATCTTACCTTTTAAACAACGTGAATGCTATTTATGATATACTTGTTGAGTGAAACCGTTTACTTTCAATAACGAATGACTGGGGTGTTGGGAAGTTGACAATAATTGCGGAGCACTACCGTAACTGCTAGCTAAGAAACCTTTGTTTGAACTTGTATCAGCACTACTTCTGTAAATATAAATTAAAAATAAAAATCTATTATTATTGTAATAGAAAATAAAGCTAAACATTCAAAAACATAAAAAATATCACATTAAGTAATAAAAGTTGTTAGAAGATAACACATTAAACATCAGTTAATGGATTGAAAATCTTAATGATGTTCGCAAAACACTTTAATTAATATTGCATAATTACATAATTAAACAATTGTTATATATGTTAAATAAAAATTATACTGTGCTTAAATTATAAATTTTATAAGCTTATGTCAAAATTAATATGTAATTTATATATTTACCCTGAATATGTTCTTGGTCTTAATAATTATAAGTGCCATTCTTTTAAATTATTGTATTTATTATTACATAATAAGAACTTTAATAGTAAAATAATAAATACAACATTAAATGCAAACTTAATGTAATTTAAAATAAATTAAAAAATGTAATAGTAAAATTTCACAAACCGTTAATGTATACCAGATCAACCTTGAGAAAGATTAAACATCGCCAAAACTATCCCAATACAAAACAAGAGGCTCGTGGTTATTGTTGAATTGAACCATTATTGTTCGACTCACTACCATTGTTACTCTTGTATTAAAATTGACTAGTAGGTGAATTACTCCTATAATTCATAATTATCTTATATCAATTATCTTTAAATTTAATTATAAAGTATTCTACAATTTCAAACATTAATAAAATGTAAAAAAATAAATATCACTTAGTTATTGACAACTTACGGCAACTTAATATTTGCAAAAATAAATAAAATATAAATCTTATACAATAAATAAATTAACTAGATAATAAATAAAAATTATTTACCATCCAAAAATAGTTATTATTCTATTATTTTCGAACTCTGCCAACATTGGACAAATACTGGACAAGAGTTCTTCTGCTATTTTGTAATGCTCACTTAACTGACTTAACTTTATATTAGAATAACTAATATCATGCAGTAAAACTTCATGAAAATCATATAAAAACTATGTATATACGTAATATATACATATATACATAATGTATATACATAATTTTATATACACAATAAAATAAATAAACTAACGTTATATTTATTGTCCGTTTAAATAGTGCCATCAGCGCCATCATATACACATAAGTATAATATATATCGCATTGTATGTAACCCGCGTCCCGTATCCAAATTTGAATTTCAAATTTTTTTTATATTTTTACAAAAATATTTATTTATAACAATTCTCTTTATTTATTTTTTAATACAAAACATCGAATAAAAAAAGAATTATAATAAAAAATTTTATTTATTAAAAAAAAACTAATATTTTTATATCAAAATTTGATATAAAAAAATAGAAAACAGTAAAAAATATTTACCACACACAAAAATAAAATTTTGAAAATAATCTGAACGTCATACCCTGTAAAGCAAGTTTTCAATATGTCCAAATTATTCTAAAATTTTAAATTAAAATTTAATTAAAATTTTTAAATAAAATTAAACAAAAAACTTTGTTTTTAAACGTTAAATAGACATAACGAATTTATTGCGTCCGCGAATTCTAAGAATATATTGATTTTATATTATTTAAATATATTTGTCTTTTTAAATATTATAATTACTTTTTTCTTCATTTTTCTTAATTTATTTAATTAATAAAAAAAAAGAAATCATTAACGTTTACATGTTATTAATAACATTGTAATTTAATATAGAAGTTAATAATTCACTCTTCATGTACATATTTCAATTTATGACTTTGATCACTGAGTTTTTCACTTGACAACTTCATCAATTTAAACATAAAGTACATATAGGAACCATAAACTACTCTAAATATACTACGAAAGAAGGCACCCGATAACACATCTTTGGGACCTAAATTAAATTTATATAATGCTCCAGTAACCATTCCACCAGCTGCATAATAAAAAAAACAAAGCTTCATGCAAATGAATTTCTTCAAAAATTAACAAATTTAAACAATATACATGAATGCTGCTCTATATCGAATAAATAAATTAATTATATTGTTTCATATAGACTAATTTAAATTGTACAATATTTTATCACATTTACTTACCTTTACTGTCCAAAATATACGTCCCATTAATATTGTTTTACCAAATATTCTTTAGAAGGAACATTAATGTAAAAAAAAAATAAACTATACGGTTTTATATAAACATATGTAAATTATGTACATATGTATTTTTTTTAACGTTACCTCTTCTTTTAAAAATGTGTTTCCTATTACTTATTTCTTGCCAAATATTTTTTTTTAAATTTTTGAGATATTTGAGGAACAACACTTTTCTCTTCAATACATTGATATTCAGAATATTAGAATAATATCTAAAATTTAACATCTATAAATACATTTTAAATTTATTATTAGAACATATATGTATATGCAAAATAATAATTCTGCATACTATAATTACAATTCTAATTTTTATTATTATTATTTTATTTAATAACAAAAACCACCAACGGTGCGATCGCGAAGCGCCAGCTATAGCTCGGCCCCCCTTGTATGTTAATGTTAATATTATATCTGAAGTATGACAGTCCATCCAATAC